>CM062810.1:29886221-30304984 GCA_031772625.1 Pinus tabuliformis | reverse complement strand
TGACCCAACTGATAATGAGAAGCACGAGAGGCAATGTCCAAGGTGAAATGTATCATCCTTGATGGCGTCAAGGATCATGTGGTCCAACATATTGCTGAGAAGGAGACGACAAAGGAAATGTGGGATGCCTTGAAGACATTGTACCAACATACTTCGTGCAAAGAAAGATGTTATTTGAGAATCATTTGCAGTCATACCAGATGTAGAAGGGGGAGAAGATAGATCACTTCCTTGGTCAGTTAAAGGATATCTGGGACAAACTAACTTCCATAGGGGCCACACTAGATCATGAGATGTTGGTGAGGATTGCTCTACGTAGTCTCTAAGGAGTGGGATACATTTATCCAGTGCATATTGGGAAAGGCGAATCTTCCAGATTGGGAAAATTGTGGGCGGCTCTTCGCCAAGAAGAAAAAACAACAGTCCAAGACGGGAAGTAGCAGCAAAGTAGTTCAGATCAAGAAGGAAGAGAAAGAGGATGCAACTTTGAAATCTATAGAAAAGTAGGAGAAGAGGAAGAAAAAGGACCTCTCCAAGGTTAAGTGCCTCAACTATGAGGAACTGGATCATTATGTGAACCAGTGTCTGAGGAAGAAGAACAAGGGAGAGGTGTATGACTCTAAGGTAGCACCAACGAAGGCGGAAACGGAGGTAGAGGAGAATGACGATTGTGCCATGAGTGCTCATCTACCTCTAGAGAAGAGGTGGGGAGATATCGAGCTGTAGTCAAGAGGACTGCAGGCGATGACGGGCAGGATCTGTGATGTACCCAACCTCTTGGATTATACCTTGCTATGGGAGCCCTGAAGAGAGAGTAGCAAGACTAGCAGATGTCAATAGAAACAGATGCAGATGAAGTGGCAGAGAGTGCTACAGTGAAGGAGTCTCAGGCAGCATAGAGCTAGCAAGTTGTAGCAGTGCGAGATACACAGAGAGAGTTGCAATAGTGTAGGATGGCGTAGAGAGGTTTGAAGCAATACGAGATGCAAGGGAGTTGTTGCAGGAGCGCAGAGGCAGTAGAGGGAGCACTTGATAATGGTAGACAGAGCTTTAGTATCAGGGTGTTTCTAGCCTGACAGGGATGTCAGTATTTGGGTGGATCAGTTACTTACTTCTCAGTAACTGAGTTGCAGTGCAGTAGCGGTTAGTAGTAGCATGATGACAGGGGGTTGCAGTGCAGATGAAGTGTTGGGAAAAAGGACCACCAACAACACGGATGCAGAGGGAGTTGCCATACAAATGCAGCTGTGGTAGTGGCAGAGCCATGGGTAGCAGTACAGGATGCAGCAGTGTAGAGGATGTTGGGCGAGGAGGCCTAGCATCAACACAGATATCGGTGCCTTATAATTAGAGTGATACTCAGTATGGAGTATTACTAGAGCACAGTCCTCGCTAAAAGTGAGTGTTGATTTGGGGTAGCATTGGGTGTTATCTAGCCATTAAAATTGGTGGAGAGTCTAAAGCACATGAGATCTCCAAGACCCAGAAATTGTTTAGGCAGATTCTAACCAGTTTGGGAGATATTAAAATAATTAATATTTTTAATGGAGTTCCTAAGTCTAAACTTAGGAAAAATAAAATATTAATGGGTATTAATATAAAATTGGGTTAGAAGGTTCCAAAAGACATGGATCAAGCCAAATCTAATATTAGTTGTTGATTAGAGATGTAATCTTGGTTGTTGAAGGACCAACAGGAAAAGTATAAGAGGAGGATTGAGGGTCAGTTGGAGAATACACCAGAGTGATAAGTTATTTGATTTGCTAGTGTGGGGTTGCTAAGTAAATTCAAATAAGTGATCAGCAGTGAGGGGCAGTGAGTATTGGACAAAGAGATAGAGATAGTGCCAAGAGGCTAGCACAAAGGCAAAGAGGCAAACATAAAAGCCAGAGCAAGCCACGCAGATCCCAACAGAGACAATGCAAAGGTCAAAGGGTCTGTGTCATCCACGCAGAGGGAAATAGGAGTGACACAGAGGGTCCTAGAGGCTGCGCAGTGCCTCAGAGGGTTGGCGTAGAGGGTTTTGAGGCTGATGCAGAGGCTAGGAGGGTTGACGTAGTGCTTCAGTGGTGCTAGAGAGGGTTAAGTAGGGCAGATTTTTTGAATATATGCTTTCGAATAGAGAGGTATTACTGCCAGATTATTTTCTCTATCGAGTGAGCCATTTTGGCACCCAGTGGTACTCAAGGATAGACTACATAATAAAATAACTGTCAGAATTGTTGCACCAGTTTTCCCAAGTTGGGTTTTTCCAGGGACGCGTTGTCCAAAAACAACGGTGTCACTTGTGTGTTTGCTATTTCTTTTAGCTATTGATCTATAGATGGTTGAGAATATATTGTGTTTATTTTGATATTTATATGTTTAAATAACTTGTTCATAATTAACAAGTAGGAGAAATAAACCAGATAATACAGATAAAAATTTTAATGGTTAGACTTAAAAATTTCAACATGAAGATGTACCACAAAATTCAAAAAATGGTTTCGACAAACACATTTATCATGTGGCAAAAATCCAATACATGAGCTCTACCCCATCATCATGGCCATTACCTTGGTTCCTATAGGCCCTAGATGACCTCCTTTATCATTCAGGAACCCATGATTGTCCCAACCCCTGATAGTCAATGAACTGCCCTACCTTAAAGGGGGTATCTGCTGCTATACCTTACACATCATGATCTTATCCTTTGAGCTCGGAGCAGTTAATTAAAGAAACATCATAAAAGGAAAAATACATTTAAAGAAGGGTAGAAAAATCAAGGTTGGGGTTCCTCATGCACCACAAATTGTCCCTCCTATACATTATATACCCAAGTGTGGGCTTCCCTTTTATTAGCTACCCTTGTACCCCAACATGTGGCCCAGGTCTACCTCTTTCATTCCTTACTCAGTTCATCTCTTTATGAAATGCCACCATCCTGTGAAGGATGTATCTTGGACATACTATCCCGTTTAAAAGTAGAAACCACCTAATAAGATACTTGGTTAACTCCATTTGGAGCTTAGAGACATTAGCACATGCCAAAGCCCACTATGGAAGGGCTGCCATTATGAAGTTCCCACCTGTTGTCCATGATTTGTAAGCTCTTTATTTCTTTAATTGAATGGTTGTACTGGAAGGCAAGGGTTCACATTCGATCTTATGCAGGATTATAGATTATCTCGATTTTTGGGATGGTCTCCTTATACGAGGTCCTAGCCCTCCAAAGGGCTACATTAGCACATGTAGGCTGTGTGTAGAGAGCCATGGGCCTCCATAGTAATAAAAACATAATTACATGGATCCCCAAAGGTGTTCAGAGATTGCCCAAGATTCACCTATTAGATGAGGAAGATACACTTGGTTCACCATGCCTAGTCGAGCCCATAGTTGTTCCATGCACTTGGCAGATGACTCAGGACTTGTATGTTGATGTGGCATCACTTACACCATCATTTGAGCCCTTACAGATGGTCTACTAGCATCTTCAACTAATTGGAGACCCATGAACTTAATTGTGTGCCCTCACACCCATTGGGAGCACCATAGGTTTATTGTTTGGAGAACAAGGGGAAAACCCCTTCTCCACTACTTTTGGGAGTCCTATTCATCATTGTGGCACTTATGGACTTCATCAGGCTCCTTAAAAGGCCCAACGACATGTATTGTCGATCATTGGACCTCTTGAGAGGCTTATTCTTTTGTTTATGAACTAGTTTGGTGGGCTTGTCATCGAAAGTTATTTTGCACATTGTTTTTATTTTAGGGGCTAATGTAGGCCCAAATAACTAAATCAAACTCATTAGAAGTGTATTAATATAAGTAATGAAGATTAATTTGATCATCATCACTTGGTTTGGACTTGTATCTCTCTAGAGATTTCGTTATTCCTTCTTGGTGGACCAAATTTTGGAGTACGGAATGAATTTTAATGTTTTGATTATCTATTCTTGTCTTGAAGCTTCTTGATTGACAATTTGTTGATGATTTGATATATTCTCTTACATGTAAGTACAAAATTTAATGTTATTCTTTCTTTTACTTTGTCACATGCATCGATAATAGGATTTTCGTTATACTAGGGCTAATTGTTGCATGCATTATTGAGAAATTGTGGAATTATTGTTTCTAGATAACATCTCTCTATGTATGGGACATGTATGTTGAACAAATTTTCCTTGAATAATTATATTGTTGAATTCATCTTCATAAGCCATCTCATCTTGCAAAATTAAGTATAACGCTTTAAGGTCTCTCGTTTTCCCTAATGCTAAGCGAAGTAGTCCTTGAAGCCTCCTTCCCCTAGAAACGAAGTCCATTCTCATTATTATTCTTGACTCCAATCTCCCCAAAGGATTAGACACTGGTATGCCATAAGGCGATCACTTTAAGAACCATTTTTATTCACCTTTTCTTCTTTATCTAGGTCTAATCACATTGGGGTTCCTAGACCATCATTTTCTTGACAAACTACCCATAGAAAAACTTCAATGTCTTCGACATTGCTGTGATGGTGTGTCTCTTAAGTCTCTCTCAAATTTGAAGAAATTCTAACAGTAGAATTGTGAAATTTTCCAAGCCCTAGTCTTGAGACCAAATTTTTCTCTAGTTTTCCGTAGGCTAGTATCTCATAGGGATCATTTTTGCACATTTAATTGAAGATCCTTTCTTTGATCCCCTTCTCTTGTTTAGTTCAAGCTCATCATTGGTTGCTAAACTCCCTCCTCTTGACCTAACCTAGGTCCACTTGGTCCTGTGTGGTCCCATATCTTGTGAAAGTCAACTCTTCAAAAACCACTTGGGAAACCAAGTTCCACAAGGATTTTAGGGTTTAGGAAGCTCCTTTACAAGTGACATTCCCTAAGCCAAGCCCTCAAATCCCTATTCCCCTATACTAGAGAACATTGCACCTTGCTTAAGAAGCAAGCAAGTCCCACTCTTGGGTCTCTCCTAGGAAAGGGTCATTGAGATCATGTCACATCCCTCTTAGTTGATCTATCCTTCATAAATGATTATCTATATATATCGGGTCTCCTCCCATCAGTCAAAGTCTATAAATAGTAGCAAGCTTTAGCGTTGGTGACAATGGACTTTAGCTTCATTGTTGCTCTTGACCTAGCAAGTAACCCTCTAGGATCCCTGTTAGTTTGAGCGATTAGAAATCCTAACTCAGAAAATTAATTAATTAGAGTCAAAATTAAAGACTTAGAGAAATTAAGTTCTCCAAGTGGAAAAATTCGTGGGTCTTAAAAGAATTAATTTTTGGAGGTCCCCCACCAAGGAATATTGAAAATTTCAAGAAAAAATGGACCCTTGGCCCTTGGTGGTCAAGTCAAAGTTAATTTTTTGAGGAAATTAACTCAAAATAATTATTTTTGAGCTAATAAAAAAAAGGTTTAATCAGAAATTCGAAAATTCCTCAAAAATAATTTATCAAGGACCAAGATTTTTTTGACAGGGATCAAGCCAACTAGTCATTATTTTCCACTTGGAGGGTTTATCTATAAATTGACAGTCATTTATGTCTCGAGCCATCTAATGTTTGGCTAATGTAATTCTGCTGAAAAATTGATGTAATGCTATTGTCTCGCTAGGAACAGTATTTGAATAATAATAAAGACTTTGGGGTGAAATTCATGGTGTCTATGTTCCACTTATTTGTGTTAAATTTTTCTTAGGGTGACATTGTTCTTTTCTTTGATAATTGCATTTCATCATTAATACATTAAGTTCACCCCATATCATCATTACATTATTCAAATCTACACCATTATACATCAGCATATGCAAGTACATAGAAAGAAACAACATCACTATCATCATCAATGTAGTGGAATAAAAGGAATAGTAGAAGAAAGCATACACACACATAGAGAGACTAGGATTGATCTGAGACTAGGGAAAAACCCACTATGGGAAAAACCCTTGCAAATCTTCTTCTTCTCAGATCGTCATCAAATGAGGTAGCAAAAGAGAGTAAAATGATCCATAACTTTATCTATGTAGCAAAACAATAATGATATCCATGAAATAGATCTAATCATGTTATGAATCAAAACTCTCACACTGATGACTATAATGTGTTATCACAAACTCATGTCAATTGTTGTATACTGTTGTCATTATGTCGAACACTATTGAGCACTGTCAATAAGCCCAAAACATATGTTTGTAGTGGATACTAATAAATCAAATCTACAGATCTATATAACAGTAGAGAGAAACCCAAATCTACCAAATCATTGAAGTCAACTGAAATCAAGATGTCAAACCTTAGATCTGAACTCTGGTCGTTCTCATCAACATTGTTTGTGTGCGATCGAAACTCACTGGTTGCTTTCTTAGATATTGTGTGAGCATTTATTTGACTACTTAGTCACTCTTATGAAGACTCTGTGTGTGTGATTGGGCGCAACACACCTAAAACCCTTGGTTTCTCCCTTGAAGTTACAGTGCATGCGTCCGGGATAGCTTGGTCACTCTCAGGACCATTCTGTGTGAGCGATTAGGGACTGATACCTCCATATCTGTCTCTGAAACCCAAGTCGCTCCCATAAGCCTCTGTGCTAGCATCTATGGGTCTCTAGTCACCCTCATAGGCTTGTGTGCCAACTTCCAGGGTTTAAAATTCCCAGTTCTATGCTAGCATTCAAGATCTAGAAAACCATAACCGGGGTGAACCTTTCTCCTATGATTTCGGAAACTTGTGCGAACTCCTTCCGTCGAACCTGTGCGAACCAAGACAAAAGAGAAGATAAGATGTGTCCAAATGATCTTGAGGTATATTTTATTTATAGGCTTTCCTGAGGGTTCACTTGGGGTTAAGACTGACCCAAGCAATTACTCATGTGGTTAGGGCCGACCCATTCCATAATACATGTATGAATAAAATAATTCATAACTCAACTTTCTCTTGATCAAATTGGGTTATCTTTAGGTTGATTTTGGTCCTCTCAGAAAGAGGAATATAATGCAATCATCATCTCAGTCATTTGAGTTGTTGAAGGTGGAATTTGACCGCAGTTACAAAAATTAACACTCCCTCTCAACTAGAGAGAATTCCACTTGCCAATATTTTTCCATCGAACAATATGCCATTCTGGAATCTTCAAGTGTCATCATGTATCATCATGGATCATCTATGTCATGTAGTAATTGTGCCATGCCCATCTCAAGTGTCTCATCACCACAAGTCATCATTGTACTTCTCGATCTATCATTTTCTTATTCATGCTTATCACTTGATTGTTCCTGCTCGTATGTTGAACATTCTTGGATCTAGAAGAAGAAGATTTTATTACTGGAGGGGAGCTCAAGCTACCACCCTCTATCCATCAGGATGCTATCTGGAATATCTTCTAGCGGGTTGCTACCCAAAATATCATCATTAGAGAGCATATCATCGAGGAGCACATCTCAACCTGGAACCACATTGGGGAACACAACCGGACCTGAAATCTCATGGGGAAGCTATACATCTACAACCCCATATCTTAACAATATGATATCCAAACACATAGGGGAGCACATCTTGACCTTGTGATCTCATCAAGGCACTCAATCTCAACTTGGAATAGCATAGGGCTATCTCAACCCATCCTATTTCCCATTGATCTTCCCATCGATGACCTTGAATAGTCTCTGGTAGAACACCTGCATCATAGTCAACTTGGGTTGTACACCTCAAGTACACTCTCAATTCATTGGTAAAATGAGAAGAAATATTCCTAACAAGCTAGCCTAATTGTGGGTATGATGCCAACTGGGGTATACTCTACAAAGACCAAACATGGGACCAACATTCTCTAACCCTATGAAGATAGGGGAGAAACATTCTACGACCCTATGAATATAGGGGAGAAACATTCTCTGACCCTATGGGTGATAGATAGAGATACTACCCTATTGTCTAGAGTTCCCTCAACCCCAAGAGCCCTTCTCCCTCAATTCCTCACCTTGGGAGCTAAAATAGGAGGGAAGACTCGACTTAGTGTCCTTGATCACCATTGCTCTCATCATACTCAAATCTGGTATCAACTTGTCTCAATAGAATATGTGTATTGTTCATACAAAACATAAAATCAGATATCACGTCAAATTATATAAATAAAATGAATCACAAAAGGATACCATAATCATCCTCCTTCTCAAGGAGGTGCCAACCAAAAGGTTGAGCTTGTTTCGAACAGTTGTACTGTCTCAATATATGAGAGTATCTCGATCCTAGCTATAAATATGTGACTTCCTGCCAATCATATCATACTCTATGTCATCACAATGTAGTAACTAGATCATGCTTAGACATATCTCTAAGGAGCTTCTTCATCTTGCTTCACAGCTAACCATGCTAGCAACATTATGATCAACTTTGGTCAAGTTATGGACCTCTCATCCAAGATATCATGGCAGATCTTATATTAAAGTAGCATCCAAATGTGCTTATCAACAACTATCTCAAATATCAGCAATACACCTATGCAGACACATATCATAGGAGAAATATCTCGTTCTCAAAATAGAACACCTCATGCAGATATTTCAAATCATGCTCGGTGGCAACTCTATGTGAGTGAAGCAGCTCAATCATGAATTTATTTAGGTTCTATGAACATCATATATATATGGATGTTAAAAATGGAACATCAATTCTTCAACTGTCAGATGCCATGTTAATTTCAAAAACATCTTGAACTTCAAATCAGAGTATCCAAGGATTTTCATTTTCATTATTCAAAAAACATTTTCCAATAGTTTTGCAATATGGAATTTCTTTCCCAATTTCCATAAATCAATTCATCATGCCATGATACATCATTTCGGGCTTCATAATCCATCTCCCTTTGATTTAGATCATCAGAGGCTCATCACTTGTCACAAGTAGATCATCAGGATATAAAACCAAAACCATGGTCAATATCAAAGCCATACCTTGGAACTCATCATCCCAACTTCATTGGATAACTGTCAAATATAGACATATAGGGATTGGGGAGCTTACTTCATGCAAATCTCTCTACAAGAACAATGCCTTGCTAAGCTAACATAATCAGTCTTACATAAATCATGTTGTACCATCACATCAACAAATTCAGCTCATCAAAGTTTAGAAGCCAAATTATAATCAAAGTCATCAATATCACATTA
Organism: Pinus tabuliformis; assembly: GCA_031772625.1. NCBI lineage: Eukaryota > Viridiplantae > Streptophyta > Pinopsida > Pinales > Pinaceae > Pinus > Pinus tabuliformis. The sequence goes on along the minus strand of CM062810.1, from coordinate 30,295,855 downwards.
TCAATTCTTCAACCAGGAGACAGGTGGAGTTCAAATCAAATCATGAATTCATCGTGCCAACAAGCTGTCATCAACCATGCATTATCAATACGCACTTGATTAAGGCATTCTCATAATCATAATACCAATCATTTATGTCAGTGGGTACAAATGCATACACCAAGGATTAGTAATGCAAGTTCCACTTTCATGTTGAATCACAACTATCATTATTTCAATCATTGTGCTAAGAATAAGAAGGCCAATCTTCGAATACCCACATAAGTCATCATGCCCACATAGCATTAATATCATGGAAAATCAACAATCGTCAAATCAGATCACTAGACAGCAGGTCAAGTCCAAATTGCTATTGTAGAGGGATTTATTTTCAAAGCACATCTCAATCATCAATTCAATGTTATTGTCAAGCATCATGACAAAACACTTTTCATAGATACGAGCAATGTCAAATCATGACAACCTCTTGTAGCACAAACATAGTGACATATCTATATGTATGTCTCAGTCACCTACAAACACAAGTTCAGTCTGCATGTTCATGTTATGGCAAATATTCAAGCTTTTCCTGCTAGCAGATCTTGCTACAGATCTACAATACATATGCGGTGCCGACATATTCTAGGTGACCATCTAATTTCATGCACAATACTTCATTATATGATAAAAAATTTAACTCAACAACTTCAGAAATCAGTTAATAGTGCCAAAATATGTCAGGTATATCATGATTCAGAGTTCAGACAACTTTAGAAAGCTTTAGATGATGGTTAACAACAGCCGAACCTCTGGTCGCTCCCTTCAGGTTAGCATGAGAGCGACTTTAGATTATTGGAAGTTTTCTAGGCCTTAGCATGCATGCGTCTAGGGACAAGATCTCCTAGATCTATGACTGTGTCCAGAACAAAAACCCTAATTTATGTACGAGCTTCAGATTTAAGACTCTATTGCTTTTAAAATTGGAAACTAGGGCCAAAATTCATGTGGGTCATCTTATTCATTTCTGATCTCATTAGGTTCCTCTCATTGAGAGGTGTAGGATTGATATAAAGATCATCCGATTCTGATAAGTATTCATGGCGATTTGAATTTATTTTGATTATGGAATTATTATTAAGCCAACCTACAACTCATGTAGGCTCAGAAGCCCAATAGTCACATCTATTCAAACATCACCATTTGTGTATAAATACAAGAGGAGTTTTCCTCATTTGCACTCACTCATCTCATCACATCTCTCTCTCTCTCTCTCTCCACTGTGCAGAAAAGAGTCTCTTCTCTACTACGCAGAAAAGGGTCTCTCGCTCACACATGTGAAGCCGAAAGTTGCTGAAATTGAAGCTGCAACTGTAGAAGTAAGGTTTGATCTGCGTGGACTAGAAGATATCCTCATTTGAACTATGCTATAGGTTAATCTAAACCTCCTCTGAAAGCCACAACTTTTGGTGGTGGAATCAAGTCAATCCGATGAACAGTTTGCAAGATATCGACTACCCTAGTTTGAAGGAAGTTGCTGAAACTGAAGTTGCAAATGCATAAGTGAAGTTTGACTTGTGTGGACCAGAATATCTCCTCATTTGAACTATGTTGTAGGTTCATCTGAACCTCCTCTAAAAACTTTAACTTTTGGTGGTGGAATCAAGCTGATCCGATAGTCGGTTTGTGAGATATCGTCTGCCCTAGTTTGATGATGAAGTCTCTAATGCTAATGCTGATGATCTAGGGTTTGCTACTGCTGATATAAATCAGATTTATTGTACTATTTCTCTTTTTTGAGTTATTGAAGATAAAAGAATATTTGATCAAAGGGTTTCCCCACACATTGTGGGGTTTGTCCTTGGCTAGCCGCCACATCTTGTGTCTCTTTTCTTGGCTTGTTTTTTGTCGATTGTTTAATGTTCTATCTGTACTTTACTGTATGTACATGTGATTGCTAATATATGGAATATAATAAGAAAAAGAAGTAAACTATTATAAACATAGAACATACCATAACTTAACATGGAATCAAAGTTGAGGAGAAGACAAAACCCGAGCAAGAGTAAGAGCAATCACCAAAGAGGAGAGGCTATCCTAAAAGAATGATGGGGTCCTCATCACTCTTTCCTACTGAGGACAAGATCCATGAGAAAGCTGACTATCATAGATGGAAGAGGTCTATCGATCTAACCCTTGAGGATCAAGGAGTGTTGGACCATGTAAGAGGCAATATTGTTGAGACTCCATCAAATGCATCTGCTACTGCCTGGAACAAATGGAAAAACAGAGAAGTCAAAACAAAGAAGATCATCTGAGACTCTATCGACAAGCACTTGGTGGCCTACATCTCTGAACTGGACACCTCCAAGGAAATATATGATAGACTAGTGAGTTTATTTAAAGTTAATGATGCAAATCAAGTTTTGTTTCTTAGAAATAAACTGAGGAAAATCAAGAAGGGTAAAATGAGAGTATGCAAGCATACTTCTTAAGAATCACCGATATTAGGAACAATCTCCTATATATTTGGGAGACTATTACCGACCGAGAAATGGCACTCACGAATCTTGGAAGATTACCATCTGAATGGTACATGTTCGGGACTACTCTTCTGAACAATAATATAATTCTTGGTTTTGAGGAATTAATGGCTAGATGCATTCAAGAAGAAACAAGGGTAGAAGAGCAAGAAATGCCCTTACCTAAAGGTCCTCCTTCTACCTTTTCTTCTCATGCTAAGAAAAGAAACAATTTTGAGACTAAATCAAAAGGAAAGGTTGGACCTAAGGGTGGAAGAAAAGGATGATGTTACATCTACAATAAAGAAGGTCACTATGCAAGGGAGTGCCCTGATAGAAAGGACTCACACCGGGACAATGATCAAAATCCCTCTGATGGCAATCATAGGAATGACAAATTCAATAGCAAAGGTAAGAGGAGCACTAGGAATCAAGGAAGAGGACAACCATTTAAGAAGGCTAGAAATTCCAGGATGTATTAAATGCGCCCGACCTCAAAAAGAACCTGGTGTCCATCTCCGCAATGGAAGAAAAAGTCTACAAGGTAACCTTCAGCAATGGCAAGGTACGTATATGAAAAATTAATGTTAAATATGCCTTCACTCTTGGGTTTCGAGTTGATTCTTTATATCAGGTCAGTGGAAGTCCGCTAAGTGTCATGTCTTGTGACACATCTCTTCAGTCTGAACTTTGGCATCGAAGGTTTTCCCCCCTTCATTATAATTCTCTACTCAGTGTAAGACAAATGGTGACAGGGATGCTCGAATTCTGAGTAGAGAAAGAAGGTGTATGTCTAGGATGTGCCGAAGGAAAGCTCAAAAGGGGACCATTCCCCTCAAGCCAAAGCAAGACCTCTGATATATTACAGTTGGTTCACTCAAGTATATCTGAGGCTGGCATTAAGAGGGAGACTACTACACCACATACTCCTGAGCAGAATGGTGTGGTGGAAAGGAAGAACCGTACGATTGTGGAAGCTGTCTCTATGGGTAGGTAATGTAACAATACCTAATGTGGAGGAACCCATGGATCTTATTTATCCACCTGAGCCTTCCTCTTCTAGGAAGAGGCCCTCATGGCTTAGGGGGATACTTGATGATGCTGAAGGACATGCTTCACCCTGAGGAACCTTTTGTGAAAGTAAGAAACCTAACAGGTATCAGGGGTACCTGACCATCATAAGCACGATCATACAAAATGAGCCTTCATCATTCTCAGATGTCGTTAAGCATCAAGTATGGAAGGATGCCATGACCAAAGAATATGAGTCTATTATGGAGAATGATGTCTGGGAAGCAGTTCCCAGACCCCAAGACAAGACAGTTGTTACTTCCAAATGGCTTTACAAGATAAATCATGCAGCAGATGGAAGTACAAAAAAATATAAGGCTCATTTTGTTGCTCGTGGTTTCTCCCAGAAGGAAGGTATAGACTATGATGTGATATTTGCACCTGTTGCCATATATATGACCATCTGTTTGATCATAGCCCTTGTGGCTTCACAAGGATGGAACCTACATCAAATGGATGTCAAGACCATGTTCTTGCATGGATCGATCAAAGAAGAGGTCTACGTGGAACAACCCGAAGGATTTGAGATTTATGATTGAAAATATCATGTATGCAGGTTGAAGAAGGCTCTCTATGGGCTGAAGCAAGCACCTTGAGCATGGTATGAGAGGATCTATAGCTACTTGATGAAGTTGGGATTCACTAGGAAGTGAAGTCGATGCTAACCTTTACTTTAAGGTTGAAGATGACAAGCCTCTCATACTGGTGTTGTATGTGGATGAACTCTTTCTAATAGGTGCAGACCCTCTCATTCACAAATGTAAGAGGGTGTTGGCTTTTGAATTTGAAATGAAGAACCAAGGACTTGAAGTGTGGCAGAAGCCAAGCAAAATTTTCCTATCTCAAGGAAAATAGGTGGGGAAGATTCTGAAAAGATTTGGTATGATGGACTGCAAGCCTGTGCCTACCTCGAGGATCTTAACTTTCAGAAGTTATATGGTAGTGATGTCAGACCAGATTTGGGAAATGCCTCTGAGTTTCAAAAACTTATTCACGTTGATGTTCTTGGTGAACCTCTATCTGAACATATGTATTACAGTTAGCATTGTGAGCTTATATTTGGTTGAGCTTCACTAGATTGGTGCCAAGAATCTTCTGAGATGTCTTCAGGACACAATCTCTCATGGATTGAGATACACTACTGAAAATATGAAACTGCATGATTATTTGAATGCTGATTAGGCAAGTAGTGTGGAGGATCACTAGAGCACTTTTAGTGTTGTTTCTCTTTGGATTCTGCTTCGATATAATGGATGAGCAGGAAGTAGAAGTCAGTTTCCATAAGTGCCACCGAGAGCGGATACATATCTACGAGTATGAACTTGTATGAAGCTGCCTGGTTGGGGATGCTCTTCAGTGAGCTATTTGAACACATACAATTGTGATTCTCTATAACAATCAGAGGTGGGATTCGATTATTGAGGAATCCCATATTCGTTGATTGCTCCAGCAGATAGAAATCATCTGGGATATGGTAATTCGATGAGCAAGGAGGTTCCATTGCATTAAGATGACGTACAAGTCGATACACCTTGTCAAAGCCCCAAGGAAAGATCTAATCTGTGATTTTCCAAAACGAATTGGAGTCATCAAGAAACCCTTGTACAAGGGTCCTGCATCTTTCATACATTGAGCTCTGGGAGCTCTGAGGGCTTGTGGTTCTTACTGGAGCAACATACGACCTCAAGGTGACTCACCCTCCCCTGGTGGTGCACACTAGAACAAGATGATTCACTTTCTTATGGGACAAGATGATTCGCTCTCTTGTGGAACAGGATGATTCACTCTCATGTGTAGCAGGATTGAGGTGTTCTCCTGTGAGGCCTAGATAGATGTGTTCTCCATGGCAATTTTAGCAGGATTAATGTGTTCTCCTGTGAGGCCTAGATTGATATGTTCTCCATGGCGGCTTGGATTGATGTATTCTCCATGGTGATTGTAGTAGGATTGATGTGTTCTCCTGTGAGGATAGGATTGATTAGTTCTCTTGTCGAGGCATCCTGCCCATGTAGTCTGGGATTCATGGGAAGTACCTCTCATCTGATCAATGATCAGGGAAATGAAGTTAGGGACCATAGTAGTACTGATGGACGCATCGCTGTATCTACCGTACTCCCTATGTTAGGATGACCTCCATTGATCTGGGAACAATGATACTGTTATGGGACTAGTGGTAGGAGTTGTACCATACTATGACACTGACTTTGGGTCGGTTGAGAATGGTCTGGGACCAGTGGTACATACTCTGAGACTGACTTCATGTCAGTGTAGTACTGGTCTGGGACCAGTGAGAGTGGTACATACTAAGACACTGACTTCGAGTCGGTTGAGACTGGTCTAGGACCGGTGGTACACTCTCTAAGACTGCGATACTGGTCTAGGACCAGTGGTAGGATTGGTACTTACTATTGAATTGACTTCAGGTTGGTTGGTCTGGGACCAGTGGTACGCACTCTGAGACTGACTACTGACTTTGAGTCAGTGGAGGATAATACTAGTCTGGGACTGGTGGAGTTGTACTCACTATGATGCTGACTTCAGGCTGGTTGAGACTGGTCTGTTACTAGTGGTACATACTATGAGACTGACTTTGAGTCAGTATGATACGTCCTCAATCATTTCTTCTTCTTCATAATTCAGAGAAAAGCAGAGGAGAACAGAACAATGCAAGAGCAGAGTAGAACATAGCAGAACAATACAGATTAGTACAAGGTAGAACAAGACAAGGCAAGAACAGGTAGAATAGAGTAGAGTAGCTCAAGAGTTAGGTTGTATAGGGTAGTGCATTTGATGTATGAATAGTAACGACTGATAGACAGATTGCAGATGAAGTTCTCCCTAGTTGAGAGGGAGTGTTAAAATTGGCAACTAGGGCCAAACTTCATGTGGGTCATCTTATTCATGTCTAGTAATATGTTCCTTAGATTCCTCTTGTCAAGAGGTGTAGGATTGATATAAAGATCATCCGATTCTGATAAGTATTCATGGAGATATGAATTTATTTTGATTATGGAATTATTATCAAGCCGACCTACAACTCATGTAGGCTCAGAAGCCCAAAAGTCGCATCTATTCAAACATCATCATTTGTGTATAAATACAAGAGGAATTTTCCTCATTTGCACTCACTCATCTCATCACATCTCTCTCTCTACTGCACAGAAAAGAGTCTCTTCTCTACTGTGCAGAAAAGGGTCTCTCCCTCACAAATGTGAAGCCATAAGCTGCTGAAAATGAAGCTGCAACTGCCGAAGTAAAGTAAAACTTGCGTGGACCAAAATATCTCCTCATTTTAACTATGCTATAGGTTCATCTTAACCTCCTCTGAAAGCGCAACTTTTGGTGGTGGAATCAAGTCAATCTGACAGACGGTTTGCAAGATATCAACTGCCCTAGTTTGAAGGAAGCTACTGGAACTGAAGATGCAACTGCAGAAGTGAAGTTTGACCTATGTGAACCAAAATATCTCCTCATCTAAACTACGTTGTAGGTTCATCTGAACCTCCTCTAGAAGCGGAAACTTTTGGTAGTGGAATCAAGTTGATCCGATGGTCGATTTGTGAGATATCGTCTACCCTAGTTTGATGTTGAAGCCGCAAATGCTGATGTTGCTGATCTAGGGTTCGCTACTGCTGATATAAATCAGATTTATTGTACTATTTCTCTCTGCTGAATTATTGAAGATAAAATAAGATTTGATCAAAGGGTTTCCCCACACATTGTGGGGTTTGTCCTTGGCTAGCCGCCACATCTTGTGTCTCATGTCTTGGTTTGTTTTCTATTGATCGTTTAATGTTCTATCTGCACTTTACTTTATGTACATGTGATTGCTAATCTGTGGAATATAATAAGAAAAAGAAGTAAACTGTTATAAGCATAGAACATACCATAACTTAACAGTTGCAGATCAATATTGTTCGATGCACATAAATCATACTTCAACGGCATAGAATAAAAATTCTAATAAGGGTAAGAATATTGCGAAGAGATTCTCCCTTTGACTGGGGATTTGCATCATTCATCTTCATTCATGTAAGAAACTAGTCTCTACTTGGTTCATGTAACAAAAAACCTATTAGATCATAAACATATGGCTATCGACATCATGACATCAATATTTTATCAAAGGTTAGACTCAAAGAAATAGATAGATGTAGCATCATATCTCAAAGATTATGAACACAATAGCATTTTCTATCAAGTCACTCCATCAAGTTATTGTATCCAATTTAACCATATGCCATCAAGACAAGACCATAGGTAGTAAGAGATCTAGAATATCAATTTTACACTTATACCTTTCACATCAAGGTTGGCATGCTCTTCATGACCAGTGAGATCAAATTAGGTCATTCAATAAAGCTTTATCAAAACAACAAGAGTGTCAATCACTCTTTCTATATGCTTTTAGCATGATTATCTCAAGCATTACTAGTAGACTCATGTATAGGAGTCAATGAACTATCCTTCTATATGAAATCCATCATGACAAGTATCAAGAGTATCATTTCTAGAGCCAAGATTCTAGCCTTCTTTATAGGATCAAGATATCCAATAGATAGGACATAGATGTTATCCAAACATCAAGAGTATCAATGTATCAACATTAGATAGCCTCATAGAATTCAAGAAGGTCAAAATGTTCAACACCAAGTGCATAATTTCATCATAAGAGACATATATCCAAGTCACTTTCATATGCATGTATGATCCATTAAAGAAAGAGGCATTCTCATCATACCTTAGGGCTTACCGAGCCAATAGTTGAAACACAACATACCATGCATACCTTGTGGTATTCAAATACCTGAGCACCTACTCATTAGACATAGGCCACTTGAAGCACTTTGTCATCTTTTCATCAAGTACCTCTTTGTCTCTTTCCATATTTTCATCTCAAAATTATCCCCAAGGATCTACTCATCACATCTCATCAAGGAGGTTAGAAACATCCATATACTCAAATACATATGCAGGAAGTACAAGCAATAAACATAATCATCAGATCTATAATTCTAACAAGTAAGAAGCATCATAAGTCAACAGATACTTATCTTCAGTGAGAGGTGATCCTCTCCCTCTTGAAACAATCTTCAAGAGTCATCAATGTCCATGGTCTTTATACCAATGTTGCCTTAGGGCTTCATCAAATCTTTGACCGAGGATCTTCACATAGACCATCAAATCTCAAGTCTTTGCCATAAACCAAGGTTTTCTCTCTAACCCTAACCTCATATAATCCATCAAACCCTAATCATCAAGATGCCTAGGGTTTTATTCAAACCTAAAAATTATTTTAGGTCTCCACCATCCTCTTCATTGGTTGAAGGGAAAAGTACCCCTAGGGTCCTTTGGGCTAAGACTCTACCAGACTGAAAATTGCTTATTCAAAGAAACACACACACAGCCATCATTTTTACTTTTAAGCAAATTCTAATGTTTAGGGTACGTACCTAAGGTCCTACGTTCGAGAAGGCCTTTAGGGTCCAAACCCTTCTTGGAGTTCCCTTCTTCTTTCTTTGACCTACAAGACAAACAAATCAAAGAACACAACAGTACATGTACAGATACTTATGTATAAACCATCTTTATGCTATAAAGTTAGTTATAAAAATCTTTAAGTAACCACTTGCATAAGAATTCAAGACAAGAATCTCATAAGCATAAAGAAAGATTGTTTCGGGAACAAAGACGTGTTTCTTTATATATAAAGGCAAATAAAGTACATATATCGAAAGATATCACCTGAACACCTTCAGCAGGCTCCAAGCAAAGCTTCCTCCCGGATTCATTCCAGCCTCAAGCCTCCAACAAGAGCTCCTTCCAAGTCCTACTCAATGATGATATCAAGGATGAATGATCACCAATACACATGGAAACAAGGGTTTCCTATGCAAAATGGGGGAAGTGCAGAAAGCACCAAGGACTTCAGACCTGGTCTAAGGGAAAAATCTCAGCATAATAATCTTGCTCTCTTCTCTCCTCCTTGGCCTTCCCTTTGATGTCTTTTTATACCCTCTCCAAAGTAGTTTTTTAGTTAGGAGTTGGTTGGGAACAGTTGGGCCACGGGCAATAACAGGTGATCCAGCAGGTAAAACCCGCGATCTCCGCCCGAAAAAGAGGAATTTATTATTTTTTAAGTGTTTTAATAGATACACGCGGGTTGGGTATAACAGACCCGCGTGTACACGCGTTTAACTCAGGGAAATGTCACGTATAGGGAATAAAACACTGTTTTTTTAATTTTTGGACCAGGTCTGGAAGGAGGGGTTGCCCTAGGCCATGAGTGCAGCATCACAAACCATAAGAGTGAGATTTGGAGCTATAACAGATGCCCCCTAATGTATGAGGTCAGAAGGGGAACATGATGGCCGAAATATATTAAGTAAGTACAAGGAAAGGAACTCTGCCGAAAAACCGAGGAGGACTTCACCAGAATTCAGCCTGCCAAGCCACCGAAAGGAGATCAGAAAGAAACACTGTCTGAGGCGGGCATACCCATGCTCAGGAAAAATAAAGCATGTCCGCATATCAAGTACAAGCGGATCCACTAAGTATACAAGTATAAATGACTGGAAAATACATAATGGATCATCTGATCATAATGAGTAAGTACATGTCTGAATATCACATATAAGACTGTCAATGATGCTAAAAGATGCAACGGATCACTGATATCAAAGACTGATCCCAAAAAGGTACTAACTGAACATGATGGAATAGGATGGTACTACACTGCAAACTCAGGTGCCAGCATATAGAATGTCGCCATGACTGACTGCAACATATAAGGTGGAGTGGTATCAACTAGCAGCAACAGGAGCAACTGTCAAGTGAACCAATGAATGCTGATACAACCTGAGGTCTTCACCGACCGCCGTGGTACATTTCTACACCATGGGAATAAATGATCTGAAGTCGACCATGTGAGAAATCGTTTGATTACCGGTCATTGATGTATACCGTTAACAAACGCGAGACTACTCACCGATAATGATAATGAGCGTCAAGGTACCCAGTACAATCTAACAAGTGTGAATAGATGAGCTGAAGTCGAACACCTGTAAGAATCTATCAATCAGGAGACAATGATGGTTTCCCACTGTCGATAGCGAGGAATCTGCCACTAATGACTGCAAACCCCAAGGTACTGCCAAATGGACTCTAGATCTTTGCCCCAGAGCAATGAGTCGGAGTCGATAGGGAAAGATCCGCTAGAAGGAAGGCATTAAGGCATCCTCCATCAATCTAGCGCGAGTGTAACCCGTAGGCCAGTAATGTGGAAGGAATCGGACGAAAAAAAATGTAGTAACCCAACCGAAGTACGTTTCCGGCGTACACAAGATGTGGCTAGCGCACGGCAGAAACCCTCTGAACCAACCAATAATGAAAGCTGACACAGAGGCGAGGTATCCACCAATAGGGTCAAATGGAAACCAAGGTACTGCACGAATCCCAATGTGTGATAATGTATGCTGATGTCGAACACAAGGGAAACCACTCAGTCAAAGACCCATGATACTGATCGATGCTGAGCACAAGGTGACCTATCAATAATGAAAATAGGGCCAGGGTGCGGCTCTAGGCCTGTCCTCAGAGCAAGGTGTCGTCGTCGATAAGGACAAGACCCGCCAGCAAGAAGTCAATGGGGACCTTCTCAAACCGGCACGAGTAAAGGACCAATATAACTGATGTGATGATAGACATGACACTGACAACCAAGGATGGCCGACTGAAAAATGAGTCAAGAGACACCGCAGAAAGGCCGACTCAGGCTAACTTCCCTTGAACAAAAGCACGACTCAATGTGACTATGTGGCAGCATATGATGAATCTGTATAAGTTCGTCATGCAGGAGGCACGAACGAACCCTCCATATGATTGGAAGAGATAACCAATCGGGGAGAACTGACTCGATAACAAGGTTATGGCGTACCTAAGTCAAACTAAATCCCACCCATGCGGAGGAGACTTTGTTTTGAGTGCTTTGTTCAAGGGCGACACGACTGACTCTAGCTGCCAACAATAAATGGAAATAATGTCCCTGTTCCCGCTCTTTTTGGAATATTTAATTTTTGTCTTTTTCTGATAAGCCGGAAAAAGAATAAAAGAATGCTATGGTACAGTGGAAAGAACGAGTGTCCGTCAAACAGATGATCTAGTTCCTGGGAAAGGAACGTTCCTATGCTCAATGCAGGGAGGTGAAAAACTGGTCAGTGACACTCAGAGGTAAGTTCCTTCCACGGATCTGGGTATGTCAAGCTGCAGAAGTCAAGGGTATGCAAGGTTGATTTTACAGACATCATGGTCAAAAGTTGGCTTAAACACGAGTCTAAATGAAGCCGGCTATAGGCCAAAAGGTGCAAATAGTCAACATGCAATGCAGAAGTACAACTCAACAAACATAGGAGCCTCTAGGGTATAAGGCCAGAACGAAGCGAAGAAGCACAGAGGAATGAGTCTTCAACGCAGTCATGGCGGGGACTAAAGAGGACTCCCGAGCCTAGGGATGAAAAAACAGCATGAGTGCCAAGTGACAACAAGGTACTAACTAGGGCACCCATGATAAGGTAGGCTCTACCACACAAGTCATGATACTTCTAAGCAATGAGAAGGTTTCGCATCATAACTTGGTGGGGTCGATCCTAAGGCCAAATGGGAAAGGAAACTGATAAGTGCACAATGCAGGCGAAAAAACCTAACCTATATGCCAGTTTCGAGAACCAATACCTGTCAGAACGGACCAACCATAAACTTCCAAAGGAGAAATCTTCCAAGTTCTGTAAACATGAATAGGAACACTAGACACGAAGTTAATACATCCCACATATAACTCCATATAAAATCTTTGTGTTATAGAATACAAGACTTGAAAATGCGTACCTCATATATACAATATGGTACAGGGAACCACGCAGCCTTGCGGCTTACGCATAATAGTTCTGCTGAACAAACCCCTTGCAGGGCTCAGGCCAAGGGCTCCTCTGGTAGTCATAACTCATGGCTTCAAAGAGTTCCTCCTGTGAAGGCAAAGCAAGATCTGAGAAATCATGAGGACTACAAGGATCAAAAGAGGGAATTAAAGGGTCCCATGTCCCTATAGGAAGAATCTTTCGGTCAACTGCCGGGACCAAGTCCCAAGAAGGAGAATAATAAGTCAAAGGATCCTTCTTAGAAGCAATTGAATATTGAGGATTCAATGCCACATAATTGACCCGTGGCGGGGTAGAGTCTACTTGAACACTTGGAACAAACCAAGGGGCATTCTGCAGTAAAGTCGAATTAGGGTGGTGATTATCAGATGCAAGCTGATCAATAGTGACAATATTCCCGTTATGAGGAAAGCACATTACTCGAAAGAGTGAAGACACCACAACATTCATAGCATAGACATAATCACGCCCAAGTAGCATATTAAAGTCTAAAGGGATATCCACCACCATCATATCGATTAAGACAGTCTTCCCACCTAAAGTGATAGGCACTTGAGGAAGAACACCCATAGATTCACCAGGTCTTCTATCATAGGCTAACAATTGACTCTGAGCTGTCAACAACTTTGGGGAACCCAAAGCTTTCCAAGTCAAAGAGGATATAATACTTGTAGAGGATCCTTCATCCACCATACATCGATAGACATTTGTGGAATTAACCCTGACCTTTATTTGGAAAGGTGCAGCGGAAGGAAGACGAGGCTCAACAAGGCTATCCCAATCAAAGGAAACACTCTTAGAGCTTGGAGGGGGAACATTCGAAGAAACCGGAATGCCCCCTATACCAGAAGACTCTATACTAGAAATCAAACAGACTCTTTTGTTAGGCACTTCACCCCCCAAAAGAGGAGTGTAATCGGCCAGCGATTGCACTGACTCTACCACATTTTCAACCGATGGTTGATGGGATTGATGAGAAACCATATCAGGTCTAGGAGTAGAAGTACTTTCAGACTCAGACCATATCCTTTGAACCTCTGGAATACCAGGGCATAAATGAGTAAGATGGTCTCCCTTGCATATCTTGCAAGGGAACTTAGGTTTAAAACTTCTACGTCCAGGTTTCTTATCAACCTCCATTCCACCAACATGACTAGCAGTGGTTTGCGGAGAGTCCTGAACATGACTTGCAGAGGTCGGTGACTCTTTGCTAGTATGACTCGCAGTGACTAGACTCATGCCCCCAGCATGACTTGCAGTGGCTGAAGGCTCATCTCCAACATGACTCGCAGAGGTTGAAGATGAAGTGCTAGTATGACTTGCAGTGACTAGACTTGTGCCCCCAGCATGACTTGCAACGGCTGAAGACTCATCTCCAACATGACTCGCAGAGGTTGAAGATGAAAGGATAGAATTATTCTTCTTCTTTGACTTCCTTTTTCTCCTCTTTTTAGATTTCTTATTACAAGAAGGAGAAGAAGAAGGAATCCCAAATTTCTCTTTGAAAGAAGATGAACAATTAACACCCATATGATGCCCCTGAAATAAAGCATTCATCTGAGAAGCTTCAAGAGCATTTGGAATATTCGGAGTGGACCACAGCCAAACGGGTAGTCCAACATTCAACCCAGGAATATTCAAAGTGGCCATCAAGGGAGTACCAACGTTTCCAAAGAAAGGAAAAGCACAAGGATCCCCTTTTGGAAGGGTACCTTGGTTGGTTTCCACAGGAATATTAGCCATATCTAACTGATCCAAAGACCCTTTCCCTTGTGGGAATATAGAAATAACTCTTCAAAGAATATGGATAAGCAATCAAAACCTTTGCCCTTGAGGAGGCAACTCCACAACTTCCGAAAGAACGACCAAAAACCTTTCAAGATCGGTAGAGTGGCAAGCCAGTCACTCAGACTACAAAGTCCAAAGGTGACTAGACAAAAATACCTAAAGCCAACTATATACAAGGAGCAAAGAGCACACACTATAAAGTCCCTAAAGATACAACCAGTCAAACAACTTCCGAGTATTTCCGCTCCGGGTGGTGAGGACCGGACACCAAAATACAAGAAAGCGGAGTCAAGGGCCTTCCGAAGATAGTCTGGGATAATGACGGCCCAGTCCTATCAGCGAAGGTAACAGAGGAAGTTACGTTGACCTCCTAACAACAGCCTGCGCCGGTGCAAGCCCCCAAGCTTCGCAAGGGTGCCCTCCAGTAGTACTGTCGAGAGTGATGCAACGTCGACCTCAGGTGCCACGGGATTCCCCTCCGCAGCCACCTATGCAGATCCCTAGGAGAGGCAACTATGGGTACCAACTCGTCACAGAAGCCAGGCGGAACAGTCGTGAGGTAAGTTCGGACAAGTAGGAGAGGGGTATCTCTCTTCCCTCCTCTTCACAACCCTCGTGCTTAACTCCCAGATCCGGAGCTTTCCTGGTCTTCCTAACGCTATTGGATTTACTCTCGTTAATCAGACTCTTATGTTTGACGTTTTATGTGGCCTTGGAGAGTTAACTCTCCACTCGCCTAATCCAAGGCCCTAAAATCCTAAACTTGTTGGTGTAATAACTAAAACAAAAAGTTCTAGTGGATTTTAATTAAGCGCTTGATTTTATTAGGCTGTTCTTTAAGTCACAGGGTAATGGAGATGAAACTAGTGGTGTTTTTTGACGCAAAAGAAGTTAATAAAAACTTAACTATATGCACATGCACTTTTTCGTTCGATGAAAAGTAATCTCTAGAGGGTTCAGAGGAACTTCAAATTAAACAAATTTGTTTGCTTTCTTTTCAGACTCCACACTCACAAAAGCTAACAAAGCTATGTATGCATAAAAAGGGATGCAAATCTATCCTAATGCAACAGCTATATGTGAATGCAAGATTTTAAGACTACTCTGCAAACAAAGAAGGAAAGTTGCTCACTTATCAAATTTGTCTTGCCACTAAAATGCTTAGATAGAAGATGATGTGCTACCAATCATTTCGTCCAAACAATAAAAACAAGTTCTAAGATAAACATAAAGCACTTTCACTTCGCAAAAAAGAAAATCAAATGAGAAGCAAGTTTAAGAAAGTGAAACTCAAAAACTTTCAAAAGATTTTCTTTCAATCAAACCAAAAAGTCTTTTTCAAAGGAAAGCTCTCAAAAATACTGACACTAATGATTGATAAACAGGCAACCAAACACTTTTGTGAATTGACACCTTTCAAATGATGAAAACTCAACAAAAATAAAATGTGTTTGAAATCGCTTTTGACAATCAAAAGCAGTAATGAAAGTCCAAAATATCAAAAGACAAGTTTCAAGAAAATGGTAACAAACAACTTTCCCGAAACGAAGGAGCAAATGGTCACAAAAATGATTTCGTTAAGCAAACAAAAGTGTCATCAAAGCAAAAATGGACACAAAGATTGAACCCAATCTTCCTACTCTGCCGAAACAGAGCAATCAAGATTCTTAAACAGAAATCTTGTGTGTCAAAAATCAATAACGCTTGCAATCAACGAAAACAAGACTAATACTCCTTATGACTAGAGAGAGTTCAGAACAAGATGCCCCCTGCCAACAGAGAACTGTTACTGGAAAAGTGACTGCTTGACACTGACCCAAACCACCAGACAATCATTCAGCAAAAAGAAAATTTATAAATCTTGAAATTTATGTAATATACGCACCTGCAATTAAGTGCAGAATGCGTGTACACGCGACTGTAACTAAGGAAACCTGCGTATACGCGGGTTCACTTAGTGCAACTTGCGTATATACGCTTCTGTAATCCAGGAAAAGAGCGTATCTGAAGTCTTTCAAGAAAAATAAAAAAAAACACAGACTGAAAAACTGGAAAAGCTTGGAGTTCAAGAAAAGATCAGACAGTCAGAGCCAACAAACAGAGGGTTGAGCCTTGATTGGCTTGAAGACTACCCAAACTAGGAACAACAAGAGTGTTGTCCCCAGCGGAGTCGCCAATTCTGGTTGAAGGGAAAAGTACCCCTAGGGTCCTTTGGGCTAAGACTCTACCAGACTGAAAATTGCTTATTCAAAGAAACACACACACAGCCATCATTTTTACTTTTAAGCAAATTCTAATGTTTAGGGTACGTACCTAAGGTCCTACGTTCGAGAAGGCCTTTAGGGTCCAAACCCTTCTTGGAGTTCCCTTCTTCTTTCTTTGACCTGCAAGACAAACAAATCAAAGAACACAACAGTACATGTACAGATACTTATGTATAAACCATATTTATGCTATAAAGTTAGTTATAAAAATCTTTAAGTAACCACTTGCATAAGAATTCAAGACAAGAATCTCATAAGCATAAAGAAAGATTGTTTCGGGAACAAAGACGTGTTTCTTTATATATAAAGGCAAATA
This sequence comes from Pinus tabuliformis, assembly GCA_031772625.1. NCBI lineage: Eukaryota > Viridiplantae > Streptophyta > Pinopsida > Pinales > Pinaceae > Pinus > Pinus tabuliformis. The sequence goes on along the minus strand of CM062810.1, from coordinate 30,278,985 downwards.
AAGTGCATATATCGGAAAGATATCACCTGAACACCTTCAGCAGGCTCCAAGCAAAGCTTCCTCCCGGATTCGTTCCAGCCTCAAGCCTCCAACAAGAGCTCCTTCCAAGTCCTACTCAATGATGATATCAAGGATGAATGATCACCAATACAAATGGAAACAAGGGTTTCCTATGCAAAATGGGGGAAGTGCAGAAAGCACCAAGGACTTCAGACCTGGTCTAAGGGAAAAATCTCAGCATAATAATCTTGCTCTCTTCTCTCCCCCCTTGGCCTTCCCTTTGATGTCTTTTTATACCCTCTCCAAAGTAGTTTTTTAGTTAGGAGTTGGTTGGGAACAGTTGGGCCACAGGCAATAACAGGTGATCCAGCAGGTAAAACCCGCGATCTCCGCCCGAAAAGAGGAATTTATTATTTTTTAAGTGTTTTAATAGATACACGTGGGTTGGGTATAACAGACCCGCGTGTACACGTGTTTAACTCAGGGCAATGTCGCGTATAGGGAATAAAACATTGTTTTTTTTAACTTTTGGACCAGGTCTGGAAGGAGGGGTTGCCCTAGGCCATGAGTGCAGCATCTCAAACCATAAGAGTGAGATTTGGAGCTATAACATTCATGCTTCCATAAAAGGTGTCATAATCAGGGTGATTTCCATCACTTTTCTTCAGCCTAGCTCTGATACAATGTTAAATTTTTCTTATGGTGACATTGTTCTTTCCTTTGATAATTTCATTTCATCATTAATATACATTAAGTTCACCCCACATCATCATTACATTATTTAGATCTACACCATTATACATCAGCATATGTAATTACATAGAAAGAAACAATATCACCACCATCATCAATGCAACGGAATAAAAGAAACAGTAGAAGAAAGCATGCACACACATAGAGACACTGAGTTTGGTCTGAGACTAGGGCAAATCCCACTATGGGGAAAACCCTTACAAATCTTATTCTTCTCCAATCGTCATCAAATGATGTAGCAAAAGAGAGTACAATGATCCATAATTTTACCTATACATCAAAACAATAATGATATCCATGAAACAAACCTAATCATGCTAGGAATCAAAACCCTCATAATGATGACTGTAATGTGTTATCACAAACTGATGTCAACTATTGTATATTGTTGTCATTGTGTTGAACACTATTGAGCACTGTTGTCACTGTCAATGAGCCCAAATCATATGCTTGCAGTAGATACTAAAATATCAGATATAAAAATATATAGATCTATATAATAGCAAAGAGAAACCTAGATCTACTAGATCACTTAAGTCAATTGAAGCCAAGATGTCAAACCCTAGATCTGAACTTTGGTCGCTCTCATCAAAATTGTCTGTGTACGACCAAAACTCCCTGGCCGCTCTCTGAGATACTGTGTGAGGGTGACTATGACTTCTCGGTCACTCTCAAAAAGAATTTGTGTGTGACCGAGGTACAACACACCTAAAACCCTTGGTCTCTCTGTTGAAGTTACTATGCATGCATCTGGAATAACCTAGTCACTCTCAGGACCATTCTGTGTGAGTGACCGGGGATTGATACCTCCATATCTGTCTCTGAAGCCCAAGTTGCTCCCATAAGCCTTTGTGCTAGCGTCTATGGGTCTTTGGTCACTCTCATAGGCATGTGTGCCAGCATCCAGGATCTAAAATGCCTAGTTTTGTGCTAGCATCCGAGATCCAAAAAATCCTAACCCATAGTGAACCTTTCGCCAGTGATTTCAGACCCTTGTCCAAACCCCTTCCGTCGAACTTGTGTGAACCAAGTCAAAAGAGAAGAGAAGATGTGTCCAAATGATCTTGAGGTCTCTTCTATTTATAGGCTATCCTAAGGGTTCACTTGGGGTTAAGACTAACCCAAGTAGTTACTCATGTGGTTAGGGCCGACCCTGTAGCTGACTGTCAATTCCCTCCAGGAATTGCGCAATTTTTGCTGCCAAGATCCAGCAGCTAACTACCAGTTCCCATCTAGGAATTGCATAGATTTTGTTACCCAGCTCCCGACAACTGACTGCTAGTTCCCCTAAGGAATTCCGCAGTTTTTTCTGCCTATGTCCCAGCAGCCAGCTGTTAGCTCCCTCTAGGAATTGCACAGTTTTGGCTGCCAAACTCCCATTGCCCACTCCTTCCAGAAATTGCGCAGATTTTTTACTTCCCAGCCTTCCCGTAGCCTGGACTGTTCCTCTCAAAAAATATGTAGTTTTGTCCTCCAGCTGAGCTAGACCCCACGGACAGTCACTGTCAATCCAGATTTCCCATCTCCATCTCCTAGTGACTGCTGTGAAATTTTCACCAGCTGTTCTTGGAGCCTCCATCCTAGCTCACAACCTTGTCTCCTTTCCCAGTCACCTGCATCTGGAATGATCATGCATCATGGTATACTAGGAGGTTTATGGATTTGATGCCATCTCCTCATGAGTGACTGCAGATACATGTACACAAACAAACATGGCGTGACGACAGATGGGATGAACAAAGGGAGCACATGCAGAAGGACATGTTCACTAATGGATGAAAAAACGATGCATGCAAATATATGTGCTCACGAATGAATGATCATGCAAAGATGTGTTCACGGACAGACGAACAGACGAACATGCACTTTTCGCGAACGGGCAAACCTGTCAAGCTTACCAACATACAAGTAAGGAGCAACGTGCGAATGCAACATCAAGCGAACCCAACGACCTTTGAAGACTTCGTGTATGTTGCCATGTGCAGGTGAAGCTGTGACACACCATGAAGACATCCATCACCCAACAACACTGCAACTTGACATGCACACCAACACTAGCATGAATATACCAGCACTGTCATGTTGAGTCTTGTCATGAATCATGTCGTCCACATCTCTAGTATGGGCCACACTGTCAATCAATGTAATGTAACGTGGGGGTAGTCATGTAAAGTCGAAAAGTCATGGAAGTCAAACAGTCATGGGGGCAGTCGAATAGCCACAAGGGTCAGTTTCACCCTTGGTTATAAATACCCCCTCATTTGTACATGCAAAGGAATTTTCACCTTAACTCCTCCCACATAGCCTTGAGAGTCTGTAACATTTTCTTTGAGGAGTAAGTAGTGGCTCCAACACCCCACCCATGGGGTTAGTGATGTATGGTGTAACTATGGTTCTTGGAAGTTTCACTTAATTTAGAAGTCTCCTAACAGGCCAGCACTTTTTCACACATGTATTGTAACTATTGTAAGATTGATCTTGAACACTTGTAATGCATGTTGCTTTAACATGTGTTTAACACTTGAACTCATTCACTTGTTGTAATACATATATATTAATGAAAATGTGGTGTATGTGCGTTTTCCTTCTCGTGTTGGTTACCTCCCCGAACATCAAATAGACCTTTCACATAAAAATTGCTATAACCATTGCACTCGTACAGACTCGTCCATTGAGTGTTGTACATTTTATCTTCCCTTGTGTGTTGTGGCTGTTGCATCTATGTGCACTATTCTTTTAGAAGTTGTGCATATCCTGCTATGTTGTGTGTTCCTAATAGAGTTAGGGCTTCCTCCCAACCAACTTGGGACTGACTCCCACCCTCTCCCTCTATAGTGAAAGAACCATTGACATAAGTAACACTAGCAATCACCAAGCACGCGAACCTCACTACTCGAAGACAAAACAGACCACTCTCATGTGCTGACAAGCGAGAGTTGATGCAAACATTTAAGACAATGGCAACTGGGCCATCATACCGGATGGGACTCCCAAACCAAACTGTGTGAGGTCTAGTTGGGACTTCATACCGAGGTGATCCCCTGAATGTTGGTGGGTCCAGCACCGTCAATACACTGCTTGAACCTTAGAATTTTCTCTTAAATATGATGTGATGGATGATGGATGATATCCACAAAGTGCCATAAATGGGGGTCATTTTTACTACAGTATGGAAGGAAGTGTTATACCACAATTTAGCTAGAGGTAACCACTTGACCCATTGTGTTTGTTTATCAACTACAAAACAATGAAGATATCTTTTGGAGCATCATGGAGAAGTTGTGGAAGCATTGGGAATGCCTCTAAGGAATTGAGGAAAGGATGTATGTGGAAAGCACCGAAATGACTGCTATGGGCACATCGTTAATAGGCAAGTGATTCTTCACGTAGTACATGTTTCATGTTTTAGTTTAAGCTAATGAAAGGTAGCAATTCTTTTGATGTTTGTTACTAGGTTTTGTTGGAAATCTAGGGAGATCCTTCTTGTTAGCAAGAAGTCATTTGTTTTCCTAAACAATTGGCGTCCATACTAGGGAATGTCTCATTCCTCATCATCTCATTTTTACCTCTTCTTATAGCCTTATCTGAGTGTCTGCAAGATATTACAAGTTTGGATTTTGTGAATTGTTTGGATTTATTTTTATTTTTTCTAAAACTTTCTCAGACTACACATTTTATATTTAGCAACATAAAATATATTTCTGCACTTAGTCCTTAACACCAGTGTGTATGCACACTGAATCAAGCTGATTGCATCTGCACATGCTAAAAATTTTCAAAATTTAAGTTTTCCAATTGCTAAGTCCATGAACTTTTGATTGTTGTGTTTATTTAGATTTGTTTATGTTATGGAAATATCCTCTCTATTTTGATTCGATGTTTTGAGTTTCCTTCTTGAAGAATTATTTATCTTTGCAAATTAGGGTTCAAGGTTTGATCTGGTGAATTGCTAATTAATCAAAAGAAGGATCAGTCATTTTTGAGATAGCTTGAGTCTATCCTTTTTCTGTCAATACATTAGATTAAGTATTTTTTTTCATAATTGCAAAGAATCATTAGTATTAGGGAAAAGTTAGGGTTTTTCAAGGCAACACTGGATTTTGTTGTTTTTGTTGAAGTGAATATTCATTATTTCTCTCTATAAGATATCACAATATTCTATTTACAGTGATTTGTAATTCTTTACATCAATTTGAAATTATGGCTTGTGCCTGTTGAAGGAAGAATTCATTATTTGTTTTTGAGTATGCAAGAAGTTGTTAAGATTAAACATTTTCCTTTTTTTTTTAACTTAGATTTTGAGGAAATTAGGTCGCATTTAAATAAAAGGGGGGCCAGGAATTGTGTATTATGAATTCTCTTTTTTTTTGTATCCTGATAATGATCCATTGATTCTTGTATTGTTGAAAATTAAATGAAACCTCTTTCCTTACTTTAGTTACAATTTGTTGAAGTGAAAAGATTACATTATCATGTTCGATTGCATTTAGCTTTGAGTTAGGTTACTGGTTTCACATCCATCAACCTACTGAGTAAACAACAACTTAAAAACAACACTAATAAAATAAATTAAAATTTTTATATTTCTAGGGCTCATTACACCTACATTATATCAAATAGTAGGGTTTGGAATAGGGAAGTGAGTTAAATTTCCAAAGCTGCAAACAAACACTAGAATCTTGTTGTAGGGAGTAAATTCATCTATTACTTTTCAACAATACAAGAATCAATGGACCATTTTCAATATAAAAATAAGAGATAATGTGAAATACTTCTTGGCCCTTGTTTTGAAAAATGCAACCTAATTTCCTCAAAATCTAAGTTACAAAAAGAAAAAATTTAATCTTAACAACTTATTGCATACTCAAAAACAAAACAATGTATTTTTCCTTTAATAGACACAAGCCACATAATTTTACTTTGATGTAATGAATTAAAAATCACTATTGCATAACATTTGGTATCAAAGCTTTGGATTATAGGGTTTCATTACTTCAAATAGATCATCCTGGTATTTTCGCTATATTTTTTTTTTCTATGAGGCTTCAGAAATTGAAATTTTGATCACATGGAGCTGAAATCTTGGTGAACGTTGTGTACAAATTTAAAATCTTGGTTCACTATATTTTCTGAGATTTGGTCTGATGAAGTTAGGTTTTTTGTAGGCTCCAAAATTCCCAACTCAAACAAAAGTTTCTTTTGGAATTGCACACCTCCCCCTTAGGAGGGCACTCAAGATATTTAAAATATTACCTCAAGGTCAAGAAGGAATTTTTTGGGATGGCCTTAAATCCAATATTCAGAAGTCTGTGGCAGAATGTTTGGTTTTCCAATAAAATAAAGTTGAGACAATTAAGACCCCAAGTCTATTACAATCTTTAGACATTCCAAGTGAACGTTGGGAGGAGGTATCAATGTATTTTATCATAGGTTTACCCAAGTTTGAAGGAAAGAGTGTCATCATGGTGGTAGTTGATAGACTTACTAAGTATGCACACTTTTGTGCATTATCTCATTATTTTAAAACCAGTACAATTGCCACTGCATTTATGGAAAAAATTCAGAGCTACATGGAAACCCAAAGATTATTGTAAGTGACAGAGATCTTATTTTCACTGGAAAATTTTGGACAAAATTATTTTCTTTTATTAGTACACAATTAGCTCATAACCTTGTCATCATCAATCTAATGGGAAAATTGAGATAGTGAACACATGTTTGGAAGGATATCTTCATTGTTTTGTCGCTGATAAACAAACACAATCAGTCAAGTGGTTACTTCTAGCTAAATGGTGGTATAACATTTCCTTCCATATTGTAGAAAAAATGACCCCATTTATTACACTTTATGGATATCATCCACCATCCATCACATCATATTTAAGAGAAAATTATAAGGTTCAAGCAATGGAATATCACATCAAGAATCAAAAAACAATTTCTCCAACTCTTAAAGGATAACTTCACTCTAGCATAGAATCGAATGAAACAACAAGAAGATCAACATCACATTGAAAGAAGTTTTGATGTAGGTGACTGGTTATTTTTACAACTACAACATATAGACAAATGTCCCTCAAGTAAGCTTAGAAGGATAATAAATTATCACCAAGTATTATGGTCCTTATAAGGTGGTGCAAAATTTTGGTACTATGGAATACAAGTTGTATTTGCCTGCATTTTCTCGAGTACACCCAATTTTCCATGTTTTATACTTAAAGAATATGAAAATCCCAGTTTAAACAATATTTCCAAAACTTAATGAAGAAGGAAAAATAACATTTGAGCCTGAAGCAATCATGAAAACAAGAACCCGACATCTACAGAATCGATTAATTTCAAAGTATCTCATTAAGTGGAAGAACTTACCCATTGAATATTCCACATGGGAGGATGAGAATTTTATACAGAAGCATTTGAAACTACTCAAGCATTGAGGACAACACTTTTTTGAAAGACAGGGGCATGTTAGGTCCCTATAATACTAGTGTAACCTTCTTATTGTTATTGTTAGTGTAGCACTCTATTGTTATTGTTGTGCCCATGTATCCCCCATATTGTTATTGTTATGTACCATAGAAGGCCACTATTGTTATTTTTGTGCCCTTACATTGTTATTGTTATGTACTCTCTGATTATATTATGAACCCTTAAACTGCTATATATACCAAGGAGGTCTTATCATTTGTCTCATCCAAGAATTGTTCATGTATGTGATGTAAAGGAGGTTGTTTCTTAAGTTGTTGATCTATCTTTTCTTCTACTTTGTGAGTTGGTTGCATAACAAAATTATGAGATCAGGAAAAGGTTATGACTTTTGTGGAAGGTCGAGTTATTGATCTTGAATTTTGTCTTGTTCAGGTTCGAGTAACTTTTCATGTTATGGGTAGTGCTATGGGAATTCAATTACCTCCACCACCATCCAACTCTTCAGATAACTTAGGTTCTTCTTCTTTGATTCCTTTGGACTCTTGTATCTCAAAGGGAAACACTACCCAGTCCCAATAGTTGGGGCCAATGAGTAGGGGGCAGCAGATCTCTAAAAGACCAAGGCCATTGAGTAGCATTGTGGTGAATATCTATGGAAAACCAGGGCCACAGATAAAAAAGGTGGTCGAGGAACAAGCTACTAATAGTTGGGCAAGAGTGGAAGATAAGCAAAAGGAGGTGAACTTGCAATAGGACGTAGACACAAGCTTCGATGGGATGCTAATAGAGTGAGAAAGGCTACCTTGACTAAAGGAAGGTTAGGATGATCCCTTCAACTAATTCTTGACATTTCTCTGATTGCTACCAAGAATTACGAAAGCCTTTTTCAGTTTATGATGTTCACTTGCATGTTAATTTTTTTTTGTAGCTACAAATTAGTTTCAAAACACTTAGCAATACCATCTCGTTTTCCATATGTGGGAACATGGTCATCTCTTGGATATTTGTTAGGATATTTTGATACATAGGAAATAGTTAAGTATAACTTGGTCTAGTGTAGAGTTAGGTAAAGTGTGTTTCTTTACTACGTACTTTTGTAACTTACAATCTGATGGACACAATATGTTCTAGACATGAAGTGATCCGACAATTCATTCTCTCCTCAATATTACCAAGACTTGATATTTGGCTTAACACCCAATTGGTCCATGATGACCGTTCATGAGAGAATCTTATGTAAATTTTCATTCTTTTATTAATAAATTGCGTGAAGTGGTCGCATTGGCTCAGCCATGGACTGTTTCCCTCTTTAAGTGTTTTAACCACGTCAAGAATACTGGTGTATTGATCTGCGATTTGTTTGTGAGCGGTGTCCTTTGCTGTTCTGTCTGAGGAACTTACCCTATAAATCCCTACATGGTATCAGAGCTATTTGAGGGCCGCATCCATTGTTGATCTAAATCGGAAGCCGGTACAACTACATCTGACTGTCTTTTCCTAGATCTACTATTTTTGACTGCTTTTGGGCCAAGAGGACTGCTTTATTCTATTAGGAGCATCTGTTCCAATGAGCAACCCCTTTCATTTCACACAAAAAGGTTTCTAGTAGCCCTAGCTACGCCATTTTTAAGATCTAGAGGTATACAATATTTATTTGCAGTTTTAGCTATTTACCTCTCTGTTTATTTTAGTTTATTTACCTTTTTATTTTTTATTATCAAATCTATACCTTTCATTTCTGTGTATGCTCTTTTCCTCGCGACTCAGTGTGATCTAGGTAAATCAGAAACAAAAAGGAAAGATTTTTCTCATGCGTAGGCTCTTTTCCGCGCACCTTAGTGTGATCTCGAGAAATAAAAAACATAAAGGAAAATATTTAGTTCCTGGAAAAAGCTAACTTCAAGCCATAAAGTTTGGTTTTTTTTTTGTATGTCTGTGTTGGGTTGTGTGGTTTTTTGTTTTGTAGGGAAAAAGAGCTTTTTCAAGTAAGCATGCACCCCAAAGCTTCAGTGACTAAAAGAACCCCTTCATCTTTTCCAAAGATGACTAACCTTTTAAACTAGCTCACTTGGTCCAAAGTTACTTTATGAGAATAGAGGTCTTGAGTTAAAGCCTTTATTTTTGTTGAGTTTCTTTTTCGAAAAGCACATGTAACTTATGTTTTAAAGTTACTTTTATGTAAAAGTGTTCTCACCCATTATAAAAAGTGCGTCACTTATAATTCTAAAGTCTCTTTATCTTTTATTTAAGTTACAATTTAGTGGGTAACTCATAAAGTACTATAGTAAAAGTGACTTCCACTTATTTATAAAAGTGGGTAACATATTTTTTTAAAGTGAGATAATTAGATTAATTTTGGAAGGGTGGGTGGAGAGGGGTTTTTTTTAATATAACATTATCATTCACTTTCGCACATTCACACACTTCATCGGCATCTTCAACAAATTTTCTTCAAAAAGACATAACTTCTTCATCCGGAAGCCGTTTTCAGAGCCATTTTTTTCAATCAGCCTAATTTTTCGAGATCTTTACATTTCAACAATTAGTTTTAGCATCTACAGCTTCAAGTTTTTTTAAAATGGAAAGTTCGTGTCAAGTCATTCTTGATAGCACCAACTACTTCCAATGGTGGTCCTACATTGTGGATTTACTTAGAAGTAAAGGTATTTAGAGCATAGCCTCAGGCCAAGAAACTAAACCTAAAGATGAAGATAATACAGCCAAATGGGAAAATAGGCAAGATAAAGCACGTGGGTTGATAGGGATGTCTATTTCTCCAGACCTTAGATTCCATATCGCGGAACTTTATACCCCTAATGAGGCAATGAAACAACTCGATAAAGTTTTTGGAATTAAAAATAAAATTAGAGACCATCAACTCGAAAATGAGTTGCTTATGTTGGACCCCAATAATTTTTTTCCATTGAAGAATTTTTGTCCAAGTTCAAGACCCTTATACTTCTCTTAGAAGATGTTAAGGTTAAGAAAGAAGATGGTAACCTTATGTATTCTATTCTTAATAAGTTGGGACCAGCCTACTCTGTGTTTGTTTCCACCTTCCATTCTACTAGAGAAGCCTTTGTTTCTCAAGGAAAAGACTATAAGTCCCCCTCTTTTGATGCAATTTGTGATTCTTTAATAAGAGAACGAGAAAAACTCTTACATCTTGGTCTTCTTAATCTTGGAAACTCTTCTAAGGAAGCCTTAGCTACCCAACAACAACCAAGTTCAAAGAATCATAAGAAGTATTATCCTAAAAAGAATGGTCATAAACCAACCAAGGGTCCTAAGCACTTTCAGTCTCCAAATGAAAAATCAATTCAACAAAATGATAAGGCAAATAAAAACAAAGGGAAGAAGATTGATAGACATTGCAGCTTTTGTAATCGAGATGGCCACTTAGAATCCAAATGATTTAAGAAGATGGAAGCCTTGGAAGTAGCAATGAAGAAACATAACATTCATTTGGAGCACTCTTCATCTTCAACTTCATCTTCAGGAATTGCACTTTCTGCATGTGGTTGTCAAGCATCTCGGTCTGGTTATGCACTAAATGTATCTTCTTCTTCTCATTGTTGAAATTTGGTACCGGAGGACAGGTGGTTCCCTTAGGCTTTGATCTTTGGCCTAGGGAAAAGTGTCCAAAAAGAATTTAATTTTTCTTCTAAAGTAACTTTATAATTTTATAAAGTTAAATCTAATTTAAAAGTGACTTTAAGTGATAAAGTTACTAAGTCTAATTTTAAAGTAACTTTTATAAAGTAAATGAAAAATTAGAAAGGAAAAGTGACTTTGGAAATAAATGACTAAGTGGCTCTTTATTAAAGTGGGGTGAATTAAAAAATAGAAAGTGAGATTTAAATGAGCATTTAATCTCAGCCATTGATCTAAATCTATTTCAGCCATTGGATTTAGAGATCACCCAAAAGTCACTTGGATCACCCAAAAGTCACTTGGAGTTATATTAAAGGAGGAAAAGGAGGAAAAGGTCATTCATTCTTTCATGAGCAGATTGGGAGAAGGAGAGCAAGAGAGATTTCTGAGCAGGGAGGAGAAGGAGACAGCAGCTTGGCACACATTCCAAGGCAGCAGTTGAGCAGATTTGTACAGTTGATTCAGCACATAGTGAAAGGCAGATTTTTGCACAAAAATCGAGGAGCAGTTTGCTGATTTTTCTGCACACAAAACGGAGGCTGTACAACATTTATTGTTGTCCTGTTTGCTGTAATTTCCAGATTGCTGTGAGGCACGGGAAAGGAGATAAGTTGTAAATTTGCTTGCTGATTTTTTGCTGAATAATTCTCACTGTAAAAAGGCAATTTTCAGAAATAAAGAAGAGCTCTCAAACTGGTTTTCCCCAAGAGTTGTAGGGGGTTTTTCCAGGGTCAAGTTGACCAAAAATATCAGTGTTTTAATGTGTTTTAATGGCTGTTTTTGATTGCTGATTTTTAATTCTGCAATTTCCAGCATTCTGAAAAATTTCCAGAATTTGTGTTTTCAGCAATATTTATTTTTTTCAGTCTGTTAAATGTATGGTTATGGGAATGGGCATTTAACTACATGGGAGAAATAAGAAGAAACTGAAAATTGGGGTGGGAAAACAGAAATATCTACGTGGTATCAGAGCTTGAGTGCTGAAGGGCAGTTTGGGACAGCAAAAGGAAAAATTACAGTTGCTGATTTTTCACTCAGAAAATTCCAGCAAGCTGATTTTTTCATAAACAACAGTTTTATCTTTACTACAACAGTGCTATTTTTCAGTTTTAGGACAGCAGGATGTCATTGTGATTGAGGGTGGAGGATAGGCTGGATGGGCATATAAATTACAGTGTTTGGAAGGAGAGAATGCAGAGTATCTTTGAGGAGGCAGAAGTCTGGGATATCATGGTGTATACCGCACAGAACCCTGTAGTTGTGCCCACTGATGTTACTCAGTTGGCTGAGTATAAAAAGAAGAACAATAAGGGTAAGAGGCTGATTCTAGATGGAATCAAAGACCATTGCATTCCTCATGTGAGAGGAAAGAGCAATGCCCATGAGATGTGGACAGCATTGTCCAATCTCTACCAGAGTACCAATGAGAACCGGAAGATGGTCCTGAAGGAGAAGCTGAAGAACATTAAGATGGGTAATGATAGTGCAGCTGGATATCTCACAAAGATTACTAATGTGAGAGATGAGTTGGCAGCGATTGGAGAGGCCATTCCACCCACTGAGTTGGTGCGGATTGCAGTGAATGGCCTCCCCCGTTCATGGTTGAACTTTGCTGATGGGGTTTGTGCACGTGAGACCCTTCCCACATGGGAGAGGTTTTGGGATGATTGTATTCAGACAGAGATCAGGAAAGGACAGCTTGGGGCAACCAAGCCAGTTGAGCAGGATGAGGACGTAGCACTGGTGGCAGGAGGCAAGAAATGCAAAGGGAAGAAGCAGGCTTCCACAAGCGGTGGTGGAGGCAAAGGCAAAGGTAAAGGTAAACAGAGTAACTCACAGAAGGACTATTCCAAAGTGAAATGTTGGAATTTTCAAAAGATGGGATACTACGCAGTTGTGTGTCTGGAAAAGAAGAAGAAGAAGGGGAAGAACCAGGACGTGGCAGCTTCAGCAGAGATTGAGGACTTTGCTGGTCGTTTTGACCGAGAGTTTGCGTTCACTACGTGTGAGTCCTCTAGTGCAGGATCACCTGCCACATAGGTTCAGAGGGAGCATGCTTTTCCCTCGATTAGCAGAGCATCTACAGATATCTGGTATGTGGACAGTGGGGCTTCACGTCACATGACAGGAGTCCGGGAGTACTTCTCAGAGCTTTCAGAGAGTGGCACTGATATTGAGGTAGTACTCGGTGATGACAGAGTTGTTAGAGCAGTCGGGGTGGGGACAGTGATATTTCAGAGGGAGTCCAAACCTCCCTTGAAGGTGTCAGAGGTTCTTTATGTGCCAGGGATGAGGAAGAACCTCATATCCGTCTCAGCTTTGGAGGACAGAGGATATGAGGTACTGTTCAGGGGAGGACAGGTGTTGATGTATCCCAGGGGCACTCCAGCTGATTCAGCTAGAGTGATAGGTGTACGCCATGCAAAGGTGTACAAGTTTGCATTTCAGCCCCTTTTGGCATTGAGCAGTAGTACCGACAGCAGAGCTAGCAGTTCTGAGTTGTGTGAGATTTGGCACCGCAGGATGGGACATATGTATCATGGAGCCTTGAGGACATTGCGGGAGATCACTACAGGTGTGCCAGATTTCAGTACTAATCACTTTGATACTTGCAGAGGTTGTGCGATGGGCAAGTTTGCCAAATCCCCTTTTCCCAGCAGTGACAGCAGAGCGACGGGGATACTTGATTTGATTCATTCCGATGTGAGCGGTCGGATGTCTCATGTTTCCTTGAGTGGATATGAGTACTATGTTTTATTCATTGATGATCACTCCAGGAGGACCTGGATTTATTTTTTGAAGACCAAGAGTGAGGTCTTCAAGCGGTTTCAGGAGTTCAGAGCTCTTGTGGAGACTCAGACAGGTCGAAAGATCAAGTCCTTGAGGTCGGACAATGGAGGAGAGTACACCCTTGGAGAGTTTGTTGACTATTGTGCGGAGGCAGGCATTAGGAGGGAGTTCACTATTCCTTACAACCCCCAGCAGAACGGGGTTGCAGAGAGGAAGAACAGATCCATCATAGGGGCTGCCAAAGCCATGTTACATGATCAGGGGTTGCCATTGTTCTTGTGGGCGGAGGCCTGCAACACAGCTGTTTACTTGCAGAACAGGAGTCCGCATCGTGCCTTGGGGCACATGACTCCGGAGGAGGCTTTCTCTGGGAAGAAGCCTGATCTTGGTCATCTTCATATCTTTGGATGCATTACATACTCCTATATACCCAAGGAGAAGAGGACCAAACTAGAGCCCACCGCAGAGAAGGGTATCTTTGTGGGCTACAGTGAGACCTCAAAGGCCTTTCGGATTTACATTCCTGCACAGAGGAGAGTTGTTGTCAGACGGGACGTGAAGTTCGAGGAGAACAGGGCCTTTAGGAGGTCATGGGAGTTAGAGTATCTGGATCAGCCAGACCCTCAGCATCAGTTGAGTCAGTCGCAGGGATCCAGTGGGCAGGGATCAGAAGGATCAGGAGGTACATCTATGAGGATGTCAGGTCCGTCAGTGAGCAGTGGCTTATCGAGCCAGAGGGGTGGTGCTCCGGGCAGCATGCAGAGCAGTTCACTAGGGAGTCCACTGATGGACAGTTCACACGGTACATCAGCTTCTACAGGTTCAGGTGTAGGCAGGAGGACAGCAGACAGACAGTCAGGAGTTCAGGCTATTGATGGTGATGAGGAGGAGGAGTTTCATTCTCCTATGGGAAAAGCATGCTCAGGGAAGAGGAAGCCCAAGTGGCTTCAGGACACCTTGAGAGATGCCACATCTGTTGCTGAGCCGAAGAGGCCGGTCAGAGAGAGTAGACCACCTGAGAGGTTTTGTAGCTATATGGAGATGGTTACCAGCATCCTTGACTCTGAGCCTTCTAGCTATGAGGAGGCAGCTAGCCAGCAGGTCTGGAGAGAGGCCATGCAGGAGGAGTATTCTTCTATCATGAAGAATGATGTTTGGGAGGTGGTGCCGAGGCCTGAGGGCAAATCCGTGGTTACTTCCAGATGGCTTTACAAGGTAAAGCATGCTGCAGATGGCAGCATTGAGAAATTCAAAGCGAGGTTTGTGGCTAGAGGGTTCTCCCAGGTAGAGGGAGTTGATTATGAGGAGACCTTCGCTCCCGTGGCTCGATATACTTCGATCCGCTCCATTATATCGATAGCAGCAGAGATGGGTTGGAAGATCCACCAGATGGATGTGAAAACCACATTTCTCAATGGCTTCATACAGGAGGAGGTGTACATTGAGCAGCCACAGGGCTTTGAGGTGCATGGGAAGGAGTCCCATGTGTGCAGACTGAAGAAGGCCCTTTATGGCCTGAAGCAAGATCCCAGAGCTTGGTACTCCAGGATAGATGCATACTTGCAGGGGATGGGTTTCACAAAGAGTGAGGCAGATCCGAACCTTTACTTTATTGTGATTGGTGAGGAGCCTCTCATTCTGGTGTCGTATGTGGATGACTTGATCATTACAGGTGCAGAGAGACTCATAGAGCACTGCAAGAGAGATCTTGTGGCGGAGTTTGAGATGAAGGACATCGGTTTGATGCATTACTTTTTGGGTTTGGAGGTGTGGCAGGAGGAGGGGCATTTCTTCCTGGGGCAGGGGAAGTATATTGTGGACATCCTTAGCAGATTCCATATGGAGGATTGTAGACCCATGTCGACACCGATGATCACCAACTGGAAGAAGCTTCATGCTTCGGATTCTGAGTTGGTGGATCCCACATTGTACAGGCAGCTGATTGGTTCCTTGATGTATTTGGTCAACACTAGACCAGATATCTGTTTTGCAGTCAACACGATGAGTCAGTTTATGTGTGAGCCTAGGAAGGTTCACTGGGTGGCTGCAAAACACATTTTGCGGTACTTGCAGGGGACAGTGGATTATGGTCTGGACTACAGGCAGGGAGATGGAGTGAGATGGCAGGATACACTGATTCTGATTGGGCAGGTTGTGCTTCTGATAGGAAGAGCACTTCAGGGTGCTGTTTTGGGTTGGGTTCAACAGTAGTGTCATGGTTCAGCCGGAAGCAGCAGTCAGTAGCACTGAGTTCAGTGGAAGCAGAGTATATGGCAGCCAGTCTAGCTAGTTGTGAGGCCATCTGGCTTCGCAAGATGTTGTTTGGCTTATTTGGTCAGCCATTGAGACCTTCAGTGATTTACTGTGATAATCAGAGTTGCATTAAACTCACGGAGAATCCAGTATTTCATGACAGGTCAAAGCATATCGGGATCAGATATCATTTCATCAGAGACTATGTTCAGAAGGGAGCTGTGAAGCTTGAGTATATTTCCATTGATGAGCAGGTTGTAGATATCCTTACCAAAGCCTTACCACGGGGAAAACATGTCTACTTCAGAGACAAGATGGGTGTGGTGAGGAACACCTTCCTCGGTAAGAGGGAGTGTTGAAATTTGGTACCGGAGGACAGGTGGTTCCCTTAGGCTTTGATCTTTGGCCTAGGGAAAAGTGTTCAAAAAGAATTTAATTTTTCTTCTAAAGTAACTTTATAATTTTATAAAGTTAAATCTAATTTAAAAGTGACTTTAAGTGATAAAGTTACTAAGTCTAATTTTAAAGTAACTTTTATAAAGTAAATGAAAAATTCGAAAGGAAAAGTGACTTTGGAAATAAATGACTAAGTGGGTCTTTATTAAAGTGGGGTGAATTAAAAAATAGAAAGTGAGATTTAAATGAGCATTTAATCTCAGCCATTGATCTAAATCTATTTCAGCCATTGGATTTAGAGATCACCCAAAAGTCACTTGGAGTTATATTAAAGGAGGAAAAGGAGGAAAAGGTCATTCATTCTTTCATGAGCAGATTGGGAGAAGGAGAGCAAGAGAGCAAGAGAGATTTCTGAGCAGGGAGGAGAGGGAGACAGCAGCTTGGCACACATTCCAAGGCAGCAATTGAGCAGATTTGTACAGCTGATTCAGGACATAGTGAAAGGCAGATTTTTGCACAAAAATCGAGGAGCAGTTTGCTGATTTTTCTGCACACAAAACGGAGGTCGTACAACATTTATTGTTGTCCTGTTTGCTATAATTTCCAGATTGCTGTGAGGCACGGGAAAGGAGATAAGTTGTAAATTTGCTTGCTGATTTTTTGCTGAATAATTCTCACTGTAAAAAGGCAATTTTCAGAAATAAAGAAGAGCTCTCAAACTGGTTTTCCCCAAGAGTTGTAGGGGGCTTTTCCAGGGTCAAGTTGACCAAAAATATCAGTGTTTTAATGTGTTTTAATGACTGTTTTTTATTGTTGATTTTTAATTTTGCAATTTCCAGCATTCTGAAAAATTTCCAGAATTTGTGTTTTCAGCAATATTTATTTTTTTTCAGTCTGTTAAATGTATGGTTATGGGAATGGGCATTTAACTACATGGGAGAAATAAGGAGAAACTGAAAACCAGGGTGGGAAAATAGAAATTTCTACACTCATTATCATAAGTGGCTCATTGATTCTGGAGCTTCTTATCACATGGCAAAAAGCAAGGCCATGTTTTTTCTTTAAATGATTGTAACACCAAAAATATATATGTTGGTGATGATAGATCTCTTAGTGTTGTAGGGACTGGAACTGTTCATCTAGACAATGGTCAATTTAATGATGTATTATGTGTTTCAACCTTATCCTGCAACCTTCTATCTGTATATCAGATAACTCATTCAGGTGAAGGTAAAACCGTTGAATTCTCACCTCATGATGTTGTAATTAAGTACCTAAGAGATCCTAGATAGATTTTAGCTATTGGCATTGTTGATGATTCTACAAGGTTGTATAAGTTTAACAACTTTGGTCATCAACACTTCCCTCGATATTTGTTGCTCATAATGATGAAGTGAACAAACTTTGGCATAGTGATTTGGTCACTTGAACTGTCGCTCCCTTCAGAATCTATGTAAAGAAAATACGGTGATAGGTCTTCCTATGGTATCTTGTAGAGATGGTGTTTGTTCCAGATGTGTACTCAGAAAACATCATTAGGATAGTTTTGAAAAACATGCCTCTTAGAACGCCTCAGCCCCTTTACAACTTATGCATACTGATTTACGTGGTCCACTTCTAGTTGTTTCATTCTCTCGCTACAAGTATTTCTTAACTTTCATTGATGATTTCTCCAAACACACTTAGGTCTACTTCTTAAAACTCAAGAGTGAAGTATTTAGCATGTTCTTGGCCTTTAAGGCCTTTGTTGAGAAACAATCTGGACATCTGTTATACTCTTAACCTGCAAAATGATACCCAAATATAGAATATGCGAAGAAAAGATACCCAGAACACAGAATAGCAATGATTTTATTATTCAGAGAGTAATGTTCACTTGCCTCTTCGAGGGGGCAACCTCCAATAGAGCAGAGCTCGACTACAAAATAAGACACAATGCTCCTTGTAGGGAGTCTCTATCCTTTATATATGTCTCATACATGCAATACCACGGGCCAATGTCCGTGGGTTTTATTAATGCCATCTATCTAATACTACGACCCATTTGCAACTAACTGTGGTTCCGTCATTAATTGCGGATTAACCACTTACAATTAATATGGGCTTTATTGACTCTTGACTATGACGTGATCCCATTACATAAATAAGGGGGTTAGGTTGGGACCCTAACATGCCCTCCCCCTTAGGATGAGCCTTGTCCTCAAGGCTGAAGCTGCGGAAACTGCTGAAGAATAGTGGTTGGTTCCCAAGTTGCATCTTCTGTAGAGGTGTCTTTCCATTTGACGAGGACTTCCTTAATCATGCGGCCGTGCAGTTGCTTGTCTAGTGTGTCTAGGACCTATTCGAGTTGAAGCCAAATGGACCCTTCTTCGTCCAATTCAGGTATATTGGTCTGAATTATACAATTGTTCCCAATCACTTTCTTGAGGCATGAGACATGGAAAACTGGATTGATTTTTGCAGTAGGTGGCAAGGCCAACTTGTAGGCCACTTCTCCAATGCGTTGAAGTACTTGATATGGTCCGTAGAATTCTGGAGAGAGTTTTTGAAACCCCTTGTCCTTGAGTGATGTTTGCTTATATGGTTGTAGCGTAAAAAGACCTGATCCCCTTCTTGAAATTGGTGCTCTGAGCAATGCTAGTCTACCTGTTCCTTCATGTGGTTCTGAGCTTGATGAAGATTCTCTTGAAGATGGGCAAGCATGGTTGCGTGGTGTTGTAGGAGTTGATCCACTGCTTGTACTTTTGAGCATCCCTTGAGATACGAAGTAGGTGAAGGTGGGATTTGACCATATACTGCTTCATAGGGAGTCATTTTGGTGGTGGCATGATAGTTGGTGTTATACTACCATTAAGCCAGAGGTAACCACTGTACCCAAAGGTATTTCTTTTCTAAAGTGAAACACCTAAGGTAGGTTTCTAGACATTTGTTGACGGCTTCGGTTTGATCATCTGTTTGCGGATGATAGGAAGTACTGAGTTTGAGTTGAGTGCCTTGTATTCTGAAGAGTTCCTGCCAAAAATTACTGGTGAAGATCGGGTCGCGGTCGGACACAATAGAAGTGGGCATGCCATGCAATTTGAAGATCTGATCCATGAAAGGTTGAGCAACCAAAGTTGGTGTAAACGGGTGGGGTAGGGCACAGAAATGAGCATACTTCGACAGTCGGTCCACAACCACCATGATGACTGACTTGTTCCCTGACTTTGGAAGGCCTATAATGAAATCCATAGAAACCTTCGTCCAAATTGATGCTGGAATGGGCAATGGTTGTAATGTGCCTGGTGTGTTGATGGTTTCCCCTTTGTGGCGTTGACAAACATCACATTCTGCTACGAGTGATGGCATCAGAGAGAAGTTCTATCAACGCGCTATACTCAGTGATGTTATTCGTTGATCGGCCAATACATACACCTCCGAAACTTACTAACTCGCTGCTTGGATCAAAAATGGCCCAAGCTGCGGAGGACAGGTTCCGCAAACTACTACTCACTCCGTCGGCATATCCAACACATGACTCCAATAGGTTTGACATCTGCAATAAATGTAAAAAGTGGATTACTTGACCAAAACAAACACTTTAGTGAAAACAAAAACATAACAAAAGCATACTGGTTACCATTACGCATAGTAACGCTTGAGGTACAACCCATTACGAGGTTGCGCCAGTGGAATTTTGTCATAATCCATTAACTCATAGGCTCCTTTTGCTAACACTCGTTTAACAATATAGGGGCCCATCCATAAAGACTTAAATTTACCTACTCCCAATTTGTCAGATTCTTGGTCGTAAAGCAAGACCAAGTCGCCTTCTGAGAAGACATGGGGTTTGACATTTTTGTTGAACTGCGCCTTGACTCGTTTCTTATGGGCTTCGTTAGCCAACGCGGCGTCACGACGGGTTTCATCCAATTGGATTAATTCCAAGAAACGAGCCTCTTCTTCTGAAGTTCCGGGGAGGAGATCAATTGCGAGTTTGAGAGACGAGATTTCACACTGGATTGGTAAGACTGCTTCCAGGCCATATACTAGTTGGAAGGGTGTGAACCCGGTTGCATTCCTTACCGATGTTCGGTAAGCCCACAAAGCTGAGTACAGTATTAGGTTCCATATTCTTTTGTGAACTCCGATCATCCTTTGCAGCATGCATTTCAGGACCTTGTTGATTGCTTCAACTTGTCCGTTGGCTTGCGGATAATATGGAGTAGAGCTGTCGTGAGACAACCCTAGTTTCGAAGCTAATTCAACCATCATGTGATTGCGAAAATGCGATCCATGATCTGTGACTATAGCCTATGGTATGCCGAATCTGGCGACTAAATGATTGAAAAAGAAGAGGGCAGCTGTTTAACCAGTATTATCTAATGTAGGCATCGCCTTGGCCCATTTGGTAAAATAGTCAACTGCGACTATGATATACCCATGCCCCCCGGTCGAGGTGGGGTTACATGTCATGAAATTGATGCCCCATTTGGCAAATGGCCCAACAACAACTATTGGCTGCAGAGGTGCGGGTGGTCTTCTAGTTTTGCTATCAAAAATTTGACAAGCATGGCAACTTCTGACTGCGGTTATGCAATCTTTGAACATTATTGGCCAAAAGTATCCTGCTCGTAAATTTTTTTGTGTTGTAGCATATCTAGATTGATGCCCCCCACACGCGCCTGAATGACAATCATTCAGGATTTTTTCGGCCTCCTCATGAGTGAGGCACCTTCTCAGAACTGTATCGATACCATGACGGTAAAGTGTATCACCGACGATCATGTAGTCTTTTGCTTGGTATCGAATACATTTTTGTTCAGAGTGGGAGGTGTTTGGCCTATATTTTTGGGTTTGGAGATAAATGATTATATCCCCATACCACTCATTGCTTGTAGATATCAGAAACAAATTTTCGTCCACGATTGTTTCTTTGGATGTGTCATCGTTGGACGACGATGGGAGATCGCACAATAATTCTGCGAAAACTAGAGATTTCTTTGATTTGGATTTTACAAATTCCATATCAAACTCTGTAGGATTGCTATCCATTTTGAGTATTTTCCCCCCAGCAACTGTCGCGACAATATATAATTCATGGGGTTGCAATCTGACAGAATGGTGGTTTTCTGAAAGAGGACATAGTGTCGAAATCTCTGTATCGCTTGAACAGCTGCAAGCGCTAGCTTTTCAACGTAAGAATATTTTCTTTCTGTATCATTTACGTTTTTACTTAAATAATATATAGGATGCTCAATTCCATCGACTTCTTGAACTAAAACCATTGCTATGGTTGTATCTGCTACAACCAGATACAGGTTAAAGTCTTTTTGATAATCAGGAGCGTACATTAATGATGCTTTCATTAGGGATTCTTTTAAAGCATCAAAGGAAGCTTGCGCAACCTGATCCCAGACAAAGGGTACTTCATTTTTCAAAAGACGTGTGTAACCTTTAGCAAGTTTGGCGTAATTTGGAATGAACCTCCTGAGAAAGTTTGCTTTACCTTGGAGTTTCTGAATCTGAAGCAAATTCGAAGGTGGAGGCAAATTTATGATTGCCTGGACCTTACATGGGTCGAGACGAATCCTGTCTTTGGAGACTACAAAGCCAAGTACACGACCAGAACTGACGCAAAATACACATTTGTGCGGATTGAGTCATATCTTGTAGTGTCGGCAACGTAGAAATATCGCTCTTAAATGCTGTGGATGATCAGTCCGCTTTCGCGAATGAGCCGGAAGGTCGTCGAGGTAAGGTTGAACGATGTTTTTGATGTCATGGAAGGCATAACTCATTGCCCTCTGAAACGTCGCCCCTGCGTTCTTTAAACCAAAGGGTAATTTTCAATATGCGAATGTGCCCCACGGACAAATAAATGCAGTCTTTGACTGGTCCTATGGGCGGATGTTTATTTGATTATACCCGGAGAATCCATCCATGAATGAAAAGATTTCGCATCCAGCGCATTCATCAATTATCTGGTCAATGAAGGGTGTAGGGTAGTTGTCTTTTGGACAAGCTTGATTTACATCCCTATAATCGACGCACACTCTAATTGTCCCTTGTTTTTTCATAACAGGGACAATATTCGATACCCAATCGGTTAGAGGAACCGGGTAGATGAAACCAGCATGGAGAAGTTTTTCAACTTCTGCCTTAATGGCAGCGGCTTTCTTGGGGTGCACCTATCTTAGCCGTTGTCGTACTGGTTTGACATCTGGATACATCTTAATTTCGTGTTCAATGATACTCGAGTCAATGCCTGGCATTTCACTGTATGACTAAGCAAAGACATCTCTGAATTCGCGAAAAAGAGTGTTATATATTTCCAGTTCTGAAGGAGAACAACATTTGCCAACATAAATATTCTCTACAACATCTATTTTGGTCGAGATATTTATGGCTATAGTCTCTTCAATGTTGGACAAGTTTCGCTCAGAATCCATCGTATTTACAGTATTTGACAGAAAATCAAAGACTGAAGGATGATAAAGGTCATTTTGAGTATCTTCTCCACAATCCGGAAGAAGAGAACGATGGTGGGAATCATTCCATGGTGCTCCTTCAATTACCATAGATTGGACAATTCCTTCGTCGGTGACATGCACTCGCGACCAAGGATTTGAAGGAGTACCATATTCTCTAGACCTATCTATCCAAATGCTTGATGAGCGTTGATTTGGGTTTGCCTCCCATGCTAGGAACATTGATTGCTATAATATTTCCATTGGGCTTGGGGGCAAAACCACTGCATGATCCATTTCGATATCGTTTTCTGAGATCTTTTTAGAAGATATCATGTTGCAGGTTCCTATCGACGCTACTTCCGCCAGATTGATTGGAGGTGGGAGAGCGAAATTTCCCATTAGTATAGGATCTTTTAGTAGGCCTACTCCGATACTCTGAAGTGAATGGGGGCTTCCATGGATCATGGGAATGCTTCTAGTAATTTGAGAACCATTGGGGAGGAAGTTTTGTTGATCGACAATTGTAATCCCTCCCTGAAAGGGAAATGCAATCTTTCTAAAATAGGTCGACACAACTGCTGCCATGGCATATATCCATGGTCTTCCTAGTAGGATGTTGTAATCAAGATTCCCATCGATGACTTCAACATCTATTTCTACCGCTTTCCCTCCTAGTTCAACTTTCAAGTTACTTAGGATACCATATGGGGTATATGTCCTTCCATCGAATGCTTTTAATGTCGTCGAAGATCGCGACAAGGTTGGAGATCCTAAAGTTTTCCAGCAACTCATCGACATAATGCATGTAGATGCCCCCTCATCAATAATCGTTCGATGAACAGTTTTGTTGAGGGCTTTCACTTGAACAAGGAAAGCTAGTTGAGCTGGTAATTGAGGATCGTATCCTTTATGATCGAAGGATACAAGATTGGAATCCTTTGGGTCAATCCCACCAATGGCCGATAATAAAGCCTGCCTTTGGGATGGGCAATTTTGTAGTACTTCAAGAGTCGACATAGCGGATGGCGATTGGGCCAAATCTTCCACTATGTTATAATCCTGTGCCGCTCTAGCGCGGGGATTAAATGTTGACTTGTGTACTACTCCCTTTGGCGGTTTTATCGTCAATTCAGGAATGGTGGGTGGCACAACTTCTGTCGAAGTCGTTGTCGAACTACTTGGTTGATCTTTATCCTTGTTGTTCGACAGCTGTGGATTCCCATAATCCTTGTTCCTTGTCGATATCAAAGCATCATTTTGCTGTTTTGAAACCGACAACATTAGCACTTGAGACGGGGAAGCATTTCCACTCTCAACCAGATTTGTTCCTGGATTTGGAAACGGATCAGTTAACACTGCGGAGGTTTTCGAATTCTTGAAGAATTTCTTAAGCTCAGCCCTGTGTGGACAATCTGCGGTCCAATGATCCTCATCGCATATAAAGCATGGATTTTTTGGTTTCCTATTTCCAGGAGGGTTTGAAGAAGATTTTTTAGGTGATGATTCCTCCTGTTTCTTCTTCTTCCCTTTGCCTTTTTTCTTGCTCCCTGGTTGTTTGGTTTCTTTGCCTTTGTCTGTCGATACGGCATTTACTTCCGAAGCAAGAAGTTCGTCTTTTGCATTTTGACCTGAAATCTTACGGGCCTTTTTGGATGTAGCCTTTGTCGATTTCGTGTCTGTCGTGCCAATCACGCCATCGCAGGCATGAGAGTCATTGTTTGATTTAGGAGGATGAGGAATTGAGAATTCCGGTCTAGGGGCGTCAGGTATTTTGTCGTAGAGCGTTCCGGACTGAGTGTAAATCAATTCCAGATATTGCGCACGAGCGATAACTTGCTCTTCTTTTACGACTCCCCCCTTTGCCACATCTTCCGTGATGGAAGGCAGTAATGACTTGATAAACCATTCAGCTAAGAGCTGATCGGGGACATACGTTTTTACCATCCTACGACGACGTCGCCACTCATGTATATGATCAGATATGTGAGTGGCCGTTGTCTGTTTGAAGTTGGTAAGAAGTTCTATTCCCGTTTCGTACCTTATTGGTAACTGAAAATGGGTTAAGAAGGTTGTGGCTAAGGTACTGAAGTTGTCGAACGAAGCTTTAGGCAATTCAATGTACCATTTTGCCGCCGGACTTGTTAACGTCCTCTGAAAGAGGCGAAGTCTTATCGAATCATCATTTAAGGTGTTTGATGAACACCATAGATGAAAGGTCATCACGTGATTTGATGGATCTTCACCCGGATTTCCATTAAATTTAGGAATATCTGATGGAAGTTTATGCGGAATCGCTGGCCACCAAGGGGCGTAAGCAATTGGATCGTTTGTTAACCGATTTAAATCAGGTAACTCTAAAGTTGCCACAAAGGGTAACTGTTGGTTCAGGTTAGGTGAAGCATACCCAGGGTAAGATGGAATTGCCTGAGTAGTTGGTCTTTGCATACCGGCATAATGCATATGCTGCTGGTATGTTTGGTAGGGTTGGTGGACATGACCATTGTAAAATGGTTGATTTTGACCGTTTTGAATGTACGGTTGTCCACTGTTAGCAAAGATTTGCTGCTCAGAACCTTGGTATACTTGTTGGAATTGCGGTTGTTGGTATTGCACCAACCATGGTTGTGAAGCCATGTGCTGTTGCCTGATACTAACAGTTTGACCAAGATGAGGGGTAATTGTACCCGTCTGAACCTGTGTCGCTCCACCAGTTGGCGATTGCGGTTGAGTCAGAGGGTCAAGGGGCTGTTGTATTACAACCTGAGGAACCTGAGGTTGGCATACAACAGGCAGCGCTTGAACTTGCGACACCGTCACAATAGCCGACGTAGTCGGGATATTTGACATAGGTACGCATTGTTGCATTGAGTACACAACTCTTGGTTGTTGAGGTAGTATAGGTACCCAACCAATTGAGGTAATTCCAGTATAACCTGAATGTTGTTGTGAACTCCCGTATGGATATCCTCCCGAAGGGGATAATGAAAGGGTATACTACCCCCCATACGTTGGTAATCCAGAACTCAAGGGAATTGTTTGCCCTTGGGGACCGGACTACCCAAATTGACCTCCAAATGGATCAATTTGTTGAGACTCAACATAAGAGTTTCCGAATATTATTCCGGATGAACAAATAGGAACGGACCATACTGTCGAAATATCCCCTGAGTGGGCTCCTTCTAGCGGCTGAGAGCTAGTCGGGACAGATGGTATACCGGCGAACATTGTCGGAGTGATAGCAGGGAGTTCTGTCGTCGCTGTGTTAGACGACACAGTCCTAGATGTTGACGATTGTTCAGACATTTGTAGTCTATCCAAAATATTACCTAGCGATTCTACAGGAGCTTCCGTTGGTGGTAGACTAACTTCTAATGAAGAAGGATATAGAGTGATCCCGACTCCAAAGTGCGTTGGAGTACTTGTTTGAGGATCTTGTACAATTTCTTCTATTGCAATCAAACCAGGTGGAAGGGGAAGACCGTCAGGTCCGTAAAATATTTCTGGTGCCGAAGAAGGTGTGAAATTGGCAGCGACAGATGTTTGAAGAGTAAGACTCTCCGAACCGGTTGTAGATGGAACTGGTTCGGTAACACAAGTGTTTATTCTCAAACTAGGATTAGTATCACTGTCCTTCTGTGGCTGTTGAACTTCTTCTGTAGAGGCAGGGATTCCAGAAATGTTTGGAGTAACCGGAGTCTCTGATGTCGTTGGAACACTTGTTCTAACTTTGATAGGAGATTTGGAACCGGTTAAACGAGTTCGCTTTGTCCGTACTGGTTTCGATTCCGGAGACAAAGACGGTTGACTCATAAGCCTCCGCGAACGACATGGTTTCAATTGACTTTCTTCCACGATTGCGGATTACTCGATCAACTAAAATAAAGGGAAGGTATGTTTCCGAATTAAATGAATTTTAGACGCTTTGACACAACTTGTTTTTTCAGTTTTTAAGAGTCGAGAAAAAACAAAAGATGACTCTAGTCTCCTTCGATTTTTAATGAGCCAGAAGTGACAAGTGCTCAGATGGACCTTTTCCATTAAGGAGTCTGAAAAGGAACGA
The DNA here is from genome assembly GCA_031772625.1 of Pinus tabuliformis. Taxonomy (NCBI): domain Eukaryota; kingdom Viridiplantae; phylum Streptophyta; class Pinopsida; order Pinales; family Pinaceae; genus Pinus; species Pinus tabuliformis. Next base: position 30,252,198 of record CM062810.1, on the reverse strand, counting down.
AAGGGACTACTCTGGAGATCTAGGTAGAGGGAGTACCAAACCAATTGCAAAACTGTAGAATACTTTTTACGGTACGGCAGTCAATCTTCCCGAATGCTGTGTTTAGTGCATTGCGATCGATAGGGCGACAGACACAGCTTCCTAAGGATAAAGGATTTAAACCTATAGGGTTCTCCCCAAATATACTCGATGGTATGTGGGAGCACAAGTCCGTACTGGCACTTATCATCTCAAAGTGGAGGAATCACCCAACCATTAGTGAGGACAACAGTTACCAGGCTTTACGACTCCAGAATACGTCTCTAGCCTAGACCTCTAAATGTTGTGCATTAAGTTCCAAAGCGTTGTTAGATTCATTGAATTTATTTTAAGTTGATCTTGATTATGAAGTTTTCCTTTTGGGTTCACCACGAGATGTAGATGTAATTCCTAAAATGCAATCTAAAGATGATAAACAAACTTTTATCTCTTTTGTGCAATGAAAATCCTAGCTACTAGAGGAAAAGAAAGACACAATCTTTTCACAAAGAGCAAAGAGCACACTGTAAATGCACTTTCCTAAATCAAGCCAAACAGACTGTCTATATGCAAATGCACATGCATGTATTTGTTTTCGACTTTCTTAATATTGATGCTAAAAAGAAAGTTGATGTACAAATCTGAATTTCTTTTCAAGCGACAAATATAAACAAGCTCTTTTTCGAAATCAAAAATAGAGATGATTACGACACCTTACGATTTTGAAATGAACACTTGTTCTTGACACCAGAAAATCACAAATTTAGACCAAAGGCAATAGTAATAATATAATCGACCATCTACAACAATCAAACTTTCTCCTATGATCGAAATCGACACTTGCGACAAATTCAAATCAAAGGAAGATAGTACGACTATTCTACTTTTGCAATGGAAAACTGTAAATGACTCAACAAACACACAAAAAACATCTACAATTCTTTTGTACATAGGAGGCGAAATAACAGCAAGGAAAAGGGGTTTCAAACAGACATATACTGATCACAAGCAGCAAAATTCAGAGATAGAAGTGGAAAGAATGAAGCACAAGAACCACAGCTGCACAGGGCTAGTCTGATCAGCGCACTTGTAACACAGAGAATCTGAAATGCAGCGCAGGTTGCCCTTTCGGGAAGTGCGCTGAAATTCAGGATCTCTTAACAGTACCTGTGCTGGGCCAGAAACGAGAATCTGTCCAGGTTCCGGGTCACAGTTTGCAGTTCAGTCTTTGGTTTTTGGCCGAGTAAAAGCAATCAGTAATTCAACAATCAGGGGTAGATCTAAGGAGGATCTAAGAGCTATCACAAGGGCAATCAGATAGTTTGTAAATCAGCTGTTTAAATCATAAACAGATCCACTGAATGGATTGAAGCAGCAGATGTCTACTTCACATTTGTTATGGAAAATGCAGTTCGAATGCTACTTATAAGTTTATGAAACAAACAACAAAGAATGATACACAAACAAACTAATTAGCTCCCCAGCGGAGTCGCCATTTTGTTACAGGGAAAAGTGTCTATTTAGAACTGCTCTATCCCACTAAGGTGTGACAGCTGCCTTAGAAACAAACAGAGAAAAACTACTTTTGTATTTCCTTTATGAACTATAGATAGAGAGGAATAGAAAGAACCAACATGTGTCTTGCGCTAATCCTTTGATCCAATCCCTCTCTTCTTTGACAGTCTCCAGCTACCTGCTCCCTTACTTGCCCAGCTTCACAAAGTACCTGTAAGATCACAGAAGAAGAACACTATACAAAGACATGGATCTATATTCATAAACAACTTAGGATCAGATTCAAGTTAACCATACAAATGTAACAAGCATCAATGATACAAAAGCATGGAGGAAAAACTCAAATATTTTTTATTGATAAACAAGAAAAGATCCAGGAGGAGTTACAACCGGTGGTTCCTGACACAGCATCAACCTCCCAGCAAAGAATCCCCTCTTCACCTCACACAAAGCCTAGATCACCCAATACTCTGATGTTTGTCTCAAAAAACCAACAGCAATTCCTTACAATATGCAAAATTCCAGCCCCTGGATCTCTGAGATGAGGGATCCATATATAGATATGTGTAAGGAGGATGAGTCAGCTTATGATTTGATTAGTGTCTTCTCTCTGTCAGTTCTTGCTTCCACTTGGAGACTAAAGGCCTCTTACTCATCCTTGGTCGAATTCAGTGAGGCAAGTGTCACAGGAGAAGATTCTGGAAGCTTCCATTGTCTCTCCACCTCGCGGAATGACACTGCCATTTGTCATTTCTCGCCCATCACATCCCACAGAAGGGACTTTTGAAATGCAACACACCCTCACAGTGCATTTAGGTGCAATGCAACACACCTAGCCAGTGGAGCAGCTGAAATGATCCTGTTTTGACTTATTCTAAGCAGTTTCTGGTGGAGAACTTCTGGGAGAAGATTTAATCTGTTGACCTTGTTCCTTTAGGGGTTAGAAAAACACTTTTAAGGACTTAGGAGCCCTTGGTTTATGGACATTTCATGCTTGGAGTTGTAGGGCACAAAAATGTCTATAATAATATGTGGCTCCTCCGATATGTTCCTCTCTGCTCCAATGTGGCTCCTCTGGCTTGGTCCACTCCTCTTGGCTCCTTTTGCTCCTCTTGGCTCTGATATGCTCTGTCTCCTCCTCTTGAATATTGCCATATTGACATCAATGACAATCTGTGTCCAACAAATCCCCCATTTGAAGTTTTACATTTTCACAGCAGCCTTCACATTTCATTGTGCCTCCGTCTACAATTTGAACTTGCAAGTTAGAAACTGCTCGTACAAAACAATGCACTGCTTCTCCGACTTTTTGATGGATGAAATTATGTGTACTTCCACTATCAATCAAGACTACTACTGGGCGATGTATAATAAAACCTCTGATGTTGAGAGTTCGAGGGGAAGAAATCCCTGCCAAAGCATGCAACGAAATAACTGGTTCATCAGAGACATTGTCCTTTTGGTTGTCTTCTTCTAGTGGCTCCTGTTCCTCCATTGGTGGATCTTCCTCTGTTGAGCTGTAGTTAGTGGCATCAATTTGAAAAAAAATTGGCTCCTTGCATTTATGACCTTGGGAGTATTTTTCATCATAGTAGTAACATAGGCCTTGCTTTCTTCTTTCGGCCATTTCCGTAGGTGACACCTTTTGGACCTTAAGTGTTTGAGTCGTGTTGTGAGCCTGTGGGGGGCGACCTTTAGCGGAGAAATTTGGGCGACTGGATTGGGCTACTAATGCACGTTCCACGTTACGAGCTACCTTACAAGCCTCCGTCCATGTGGGAGGGTGGTGCAGTAGGACTTGGGCTTTGATAGCTTCTTTAAGACCGCTGATAAAACATTCCATGTAGAACACATTTGAGAGACCCCAAGTGTGGAAGGCTAAGGCTTCAAAAGCTGTAATATATTCATCCACTGTACCAGACTGTCGAAGCTTAGTAAGACGACCCAAAAAAGATGATTCCTGGTCAAAGCGGTCTTGAAGAGCTTTGGTGAATTTGGTCCAAGTCTTAAAAGGTCCAGTGCAACGCTAATGCCATTCCCACCATTTCCACCTTTCATTGTCCAAGTACATGCTGCCCAACATAAGCTGAGTCGCATCATCGAAGATGTGATTCAGTTTGGAATACTGCTCCATTTGTGCTATCCATGCCGACGGGTGAGAACCGTCAAATTTATGCATATCCAACTTGGGAGGTCGCTGATTGGGTGGTGGGTGGGTGTGCTAGATGTGAGGAGAGTGGCTAGACTCACCCTCATTGTGTTCAGTGCCATTATACTCCTCCTCGTGGGCTTTCTCCTTTTCCTTCGGGACTATTTTCTCGACCATGCTACATAGTCCGGTAAGCTGAAGGTGGAGGTTGTGCATTGATTCTTCAAGTTTTTCCATCCTTTCATTGGCCATCGCTTGAGCTCTAGTTTCTACCATACACCAACCAGATTTTTTGAAAATTGGGACCGCCTAAAAAATTTTCACTAAGAAGTGAATGGTACCACCGTGCTCAGCTCGTCGTCATGATTCTGATGGGCTAGATCACCAATAAGCACCCCGAAAGATCTCAGACTTTTTTTTTTCTCCTTCCTTATCAATACTGTAGTGGCCAAATCCTCAAAATGTCAATGCGGCCAAAAGTCCTGCGAAGATTATACCCCGGTATAGGAACCCTTCACAACGACTTCGATCTGGTGGATCTAAGAGATCTGAATGGCGGATCTGATGGCGAAACAGACTACTTCTGCAGATTTGATGGATCTAATAGATCGGAATGGCTGATCTGCGAACTCGAGACTGCGGGACTGATGTCTGCTGCTGCTGCACCCCTTTGCACAGGCGGATCTGGAAGAGATGTTGTGTGATCCCCTGATAGAAAAGGAAACTATGGTCTTCAGGAGTGTCAGGTGCTCTAACGAAGGAGGATCAATCGTAGCCTTAGCTGTACAACCCGACTACCCTATCGTACGGGCGAGTAATCTCCCCAAGTGTTGTTCTCGGTGTACTGTAGCCGCAAGACAGCCGACGGTTTATCTATGGAAAGGTTTCAAGGGAGCCTAAGGGGCTTTCGATATACCCAGAGGGTACGTGGAAGACAATCCATCCGCGGTTCTGTCTAATGCGCTACTACTCGAAGGGGTACCCACATGGGTTATAAGGGAGTCCAACAGACGTGACCACCTCTTGCATTTCCTGCGTGCATGCCTCCCCAAATCCACAGGTTTATGCGCTCAATGACAGATCCCATGGTTTAAAGACGCCGAAACACGTCTCTAGCCAAAAAAAAAATAAAAAATTTGCTAAGACATGGAGATCCCACCGGACCTGGAAAGTGCTCTGATACCACTAGTTATACTCTTAACCTGCAAAATGATACCCAAATACAGAATATGCGAAGAAAAGATACCCAGAACACAAAATAGCAATGATTTTATTATTTAGAGAGTAATGTTCACTTGCCTCTTCGAGGGGGAAACCTCCGATAGAGCAGAGCTCGACTACAAAATAAGACACGATGCTCCTCGCAAGGAGTCTCTATCTTTTATATATGACTCATACATGCAATACCACAGGCCAATACCGTGGGTTTTATTAATACCATCTATCTAATACTATGGCCCATTTGCAACTAACTGTGGTTCCGTCATTAATTCCGGATTAACCACTTACAATTATTAATATGGGCTTTATTGAATCTTGACTATGACGTGATCCCATTACATAAATAAGGGGGTTAGGGTGGGACCCTAGCAACATCAAATTCCTAAGCTAAGATGTGATGATGGCAGAGAATATGTTAACTACAAATTCGTTAACTTTTTCACTGAGCATGGAATTCAAATGCAACATACTGTTCCATATAGTCCACAACAAAATGGTGTAGCTGAAAGGAAGAATCACACCTTAAATGAAATGGCTAATTGTATGCTTCAATCTAAAAGATTTAGTCTTAAATTTTGGGCAGAAGCAATTAACTGTGCAAATTACATAGTAAATCACACTCCTACTAAGGTTTTAAAGAATATCACTTGAGAAGAAGCATGGAGCTCAATTAAATTAGATGTAAGTCACTTTCGTGTTTTTGGAAGTGAAGCATGGGCCCATATTCCCGATGAGAAACATAGGTCTTAGAACCTAAGAGTGAAAAATGTAATTTTGTTGGATATTATGAAGATGTCAAAGGATATAAACTTATTCCACTTAAGTCCAAAAATGTTATCATTGGAAGAGATGTAAAGTTTGTTGAAAATATATCGACCTACGAGCCTAGTTTGGTGGATGTGCCACCTCTCTCTATCCCTTCTACTTCTAAAAACATTTCTTCATTAGATGATGATGGCGAGGATGACAATCCTCCCCCACCTTCTCAAGATCCTTCTTAGCTTCCAAAATGGGTCTGTGCTACTTGCGATGTAGTAGGTGCTCTTGTAGGTAATCCTACAAATCAACAACGTACACTTTCTCAATTCGATAGAGCCTCTTCTTTACTTGCTCAAGCTTCAAAGAATTATGATCTTGACACTTTTGTAGAAGCTTCAGCCATCTAGATTGGGATGCAACTATGAATGAAGAATATTTTTTATTATTGGAAAATGATACATGGGATCTTGTTCCTCTTCCAAAGGGACGAAAACTTGTTAGATGCAAATGGGTTTACAGAACCAAGTTTGGACTAGATGGAAAAGTTGATAAACATAAATCTTGTCTTGTTGCTAAAGGTGTTTCAAAAGTTGAAGGCATTAACTATACTGAAACCTTCTCCCCTATTGCCAAAATGAACTCTCTCTGTCTTATTCATTCCCTTGCTGCCTCTTTCAAATGGGAAGTCCATCAGATGGATGTTAAGTTTCCCTTCTTGCATGGGGACTTGCATGATGAAATCTATATGGAACAACCCCTTGGCTTCATACAAATAGACTCCAGCCTTGTATGTCGAGGTAAGAAACCCCTTTATGGTCTCAAGCAAGCCCCTCGGGCTTGGTACGCCAAAATGGATAACTTTCTTTTAGATATTGGCTTTTCTAGGTGTCACTCTAACAATACTGTCTACACCAAGAAAATGGGAAAGTCTCTTATCATTCGTGTTCTTTATGTTGATAATCTTATCCTTACTAGTAGTGATCCCAACCTTATAAACCATGTGAAGTCCAGCCTTAAAAAGAAGTTTGAAATGACAAACATAGGACACTTACATTATTTTTTTGGTCTTCAAGTCTTGCAAACCAAGGAAGGTATTTCCCTTTCCCAGTCCAAGTATGCATGTGATCTTCTACACCATTTTCACATGGAAGACTGTAAGACATCCCCTTCTCCCTTTCAGTCTGGAGCCAAACTTTCAGTCACTTGTACTTCCCCTGAAGTTGATGCTACCTTATACTGTCAGCTTGTAGGAAAACTTTTGTATCTTACCGATACCTTTCCTGACCTTTTCTTTGATGTTGGCCTTATTTCTCGGTTTATGTAGAACCCACATGAAAGTCATTGGAAAGCAGCTAAAAGAATAATTTGTTATGTTCGAGCTACAACTTAGTTTGGGATTCATTACAATGCAGTTCTAGCATCTCCTCTATTGGTTGGTTTCACTGATTCCAATTGGGCTGGTGGCCCTGATGATCAAAAGCCTACTGCAGGTTATGTCTACACTCTTGGTTCTGGACCTATTACATGGGCTTGCAAAAAACAAAGTTCCATTTCTATTTCTTCAGCAGAAGCAAAGTAACGTGGCTCCATAGAAGCTAGTAAGGAAGCCCCGTGGTTTCATCAGATCCTGTTAGAGTTTGACTTTTAGCAACAGCATCCAACTACACTTTGGTGTGATAATCAAAGTGTCATTCAACTATGCAAAGATCCAGTCCAACATCAGCACAACAAACACATTGAACTACACATGCACTTCATCAGAAAGATCATTCATGACCATGTCCTTGAAGTGCAATATTGTTCAACTTTTGATCAAGTTGCAAACATCTTTACAAAGGCTCTCATAGAGGCAAAGTTTGCTAAACTTTGATTTAAGGTTGGAGTCCAGGAAGTTGTCACTAAGGGGGGATAGGCTCTAATGCCTCCTTCCTTCTCCTATTGTGTCATATTTGTACATCCTTCAACTATCCGAAGTTGTTCTTAAGGGGGGATGTTAGGATTTCCGACATGTAGGAAGCAGTTAAGTATAACTTGGTCCAGTGTAGATTAGGTAAAGGTGTTTCCTTACTATGTACTTTTGTAACTTACAATTCGACGGTCACGATATGTTCTAGGCATGAAGTGATCCAATGGTTCATTCTCTCCTCGGTATTACCGACGCTTGATCCATGCTTTAACACCCGATTGGTCCATCATATCTATTTAAAGAGCATGGAGGGTCATTTGTAGGGTGACTGTTCATGAGACAAGCTGATGTAAATTTTCATTCTTTTATTAATAAATTTCCTGAAGTGGCCACATTGGTTCAGGGCGTGGACTGTTTCCCTCTTTGAGGGTTTTAACCACGTCTAAAATATTGGTGTATTGATCTTTGATTTTTTTGTGAGTGGTGTCCTTTGGTGTTTTGTTTGAGGAACTTATCCTGTAAATTCCTACAATATGCTTAATCCAGACACTATCTGTATTAGACTATATATGCTTCTATTCTAAGTAAATTTCGAGTAATCTAATGAATTCTAACTTAAATAATAATAATAATAATAATAATAATAATAATAATAATAATGTATCCTTATGAAAGAATGGAGTTTTTTTTTATAATAATTATTTATTTATAATAATGAATTTTAATTATCATTACTAAAAAAAATGTTCTAGCTTTTTAATAATATACATTGAAAATTGAAAAAAAAATTAAATAATTCTTTTAAAAAAGATTTAAGATAACATTTAATAACTAAAGTTTACAACCAGCATAGATCTATTGTAAGCACAAATTTAACATGAGCCTAAAGGGATAAAAAACAATGTGTAAGTTTTCATTATTTAAATATTTTGGAAAATAAAAGGCTTGAACATCTTACTCACCTGTTTTTTTAACTTCTAATTAATTTACATTAAAATATATTAAGTCATACAGACATCTACTTAAACATGCATAACATATTTTTTTTCTTTTTTAATTATAAGTTACATTTTTACTATTTAGAGAATATTTTCTTTTTACTTTTAAGAAGTGTAAACTCGTTGAGCATGGACATACTTTCTTTTTTCTTTTTTTATTATAACTTACATTTCTTTTTTATTTAGAGAATATTTATTTATTTATTTTAAGGGGGAATGTCAACTCCAAGTTGAACATGGACATACTTAAACATAACTTTGAGACTAGGTTATAGAATGAACCTTTCAACTCAATAAACATCTTACATGCATGTATTTTTTACTTCTAATTATTTTACATGAAATTATGTTAGGTTATATAAACAATTAATTAAACATGTATAACATTTTCTTTTTTCTTTTTTATTTAGAAAATATTTTATTTTTATCTTAAAAGAGAGTTAAATTGAGTTGAGTTTAAAAATGTAAATAGATTAACTTTTAAATTTTATTAATGTAAATTTGATATAGTTAACCATAGAAAAAACTCATTAAAATTTATATTATTGATGATGTAGTTAACTGGAAAATAAACTGATTAAAAATTAAATTATTTTATATTTAATAAATTTGGTATTTATAAACCTGTGATTGGCGCATTGTAATTAAAACAAAGAAGAAGAAACCCTACAGGAATCCTTCTCTGCCTTTCCAACAAATCAAGCACTTGAAATCCCGAAACTGCGTGATAGTGGAGCCAACGTAGGTATATCTTATGGTTTTTCTGGGTCACTTATTATTATTGTTTTTATTATTGTTTTTGCGTTTATTGTCTGGAGATGTCTGTTTGCAGAGACAAAAAATGAAAATGAGTAGCAATTGGAATAGCAGTAGTCGTAGCCAAAGGGACGTGAGACAGAATGCACATTTAGCTCAATATCTTGTCTAGATTAGCAATCACATCGGCATTAAAGTAAACTACACATAGAACATAAACATCAATCACAGAAGACAAACCAAGACAAGAGGACACAAGATGTGGCGCCAGCCAGGGACAAACCCCAATATGGGGAAACCCTTGATCAATTATTCTTTTATGTTCTTCAAAGTTCAGCAGAGAAAGAGAGAGAGAGAGATAGTACATTTACAATAGAAGTCAACACTTTGGCTTTTGATATCTAAAGAGATCAGTTGAATACATATTGCTTCAACTGATTCTCTAAGGTGACTTCTTCACCTATGATAGTGTTGCATCTCATCCATTTGCTGCACCTTACCATGTAGCACCATCATGCATCATCACGCTGCTCATGATCACTATGTTGCCCATACATCATCTGTCCATGATCTCATACATCATGATGCCCATGCATCATGTTACCCATGATTTCATACATCATGTTGCTCATGCATCATGTTTCCCATGATCTCATCTATCATGCTACTCATAATACTTCCCATACATCATGCTGCCCATGATCTCATACATCATTATGCTGCCCATGATCTCATACATCATGCTACCCATAATCTCATACATCATGTTGCTACACTATCTTTCAGTTGCTTCATTATACAACCATATGCATATTCCTTCTAGCAGACCCATCTTAAACTATCCTTCTATTTGCATGTTGTCACCTATAGTAATCTGATATAATGACAGCAGTTGGACCCTATCCTTGTTGCTGCGTATATATACTTATGTATTGCGGATTAAGGCAATGGTAAATGCTGTGGCTAGGAGACTGTGCTATTCATTTCCATAGGTCCTCTCCATGACAACATTAGGTTGCAACCAGAACCCTTGTCATGACAACGTCTTAGATTAGGGCTCTTCTATATTGTTTAGAACCTATTTACGATAGCATATAGGTCTTCATAAAGTCTTCTCCTCTATAACATTTAGGGCTTCACGTGTCCTTGGCAGCTACATGTCTCTATTTGACTGTGGCCAGATCTTCTTGTCATTATTATGATTGCGGCTTCTTTCATGCTTGATTGCGGTTGACTGTGGCTCTTCCATATGAATGTCACTGCTTGTAAGGAGTATCTCTTTCCAGCGTATAAATGACTTTGAGAACATCATATAAGAACAATGTTTAAGGTTTCCTTGTGAAATGTATAAGGTCTCCTCATAAACAACATATAAGGTCTCCTTGTGATCTATATAAGTAATTGATTGTGTTGGATTAGGGCATCATCTGTAGCTAGGGCTCCTTCTAAGCCAATGTATTCTTAGTGATTCTCCTTCTCCGAAAACCCGAGATGTGGAGAGGGGATCACCTTAAGAGTGTCTGCAAATGACTTCAAATCCTCTTCAATTTATACTAAAAATGTAGATGATGAATAGACACGACTATTGGGCTTGTGAGACTACTCAAGTCGCTGAGTAAACAACAACTTCAAAACAACGCCAATAAAATAAATTAAAATTTTTATATTTCTAGGGCTCATTACACGTACATTATATCAGATAGTAGGGTTTGGAATAGGGAAGTGAGTTAACTTTCCAAAGCTGCAAACAAACACTAGAATCTTGTTGTAGGGAGTAAATTCAACTATTACTTTTCAACAATACAAGAATAAACAAATAAGAGTGTGTGCAAATGACTTCAAATCCTCTTCTATTTATAATAAAAATGTAGATGATGAATAAACAAGACTATTGGGCTTCTGAGCCTACTCAAGTTGCTGAGTAAACAACAACTTAAAAACAATGATAATAAAATAAATTAAAATTTTTATATTTCTAGGGCTCATTACACCTACATTATATTAGATAGTAGGGTTTGGAATAGGGAAGTGATTCTCCTTCTCCAAAAACCCAAGATGTGGAGAGGAGATCACCTTAAGAGTGTGTGTAAATGACTTCAAATCCTCTTCTATTTATACTAGAAATGTAGATGATGAATAGACTCGACTATTGGGCTTCTGAGCCTACTCAAGTTGCTAGTCGGCTTGATGATAATTCCATAATCAAATTAAATTCATATCTCCATAAATTCTTATCAGAATCGGGTGATCTTTAGATCAATCCTACACCTTTCGATGAGAGGGATCCAATAAAAATATCAGCTGCCATAAATACACTGACCCACATGGAATTTGGCTCTAGTTGCCAATTTTAACACTCCCTCTCAAATAGGGAGAACTCCATCCACTGATCCATATGTTCGACTATACTATCTCTGCCATCAATGCCCTGCACTGCTTTGCTCAGCTCTGCTGACTCTGCTTAGCTCTATTGGCTTTGCTATGCTCTGCTCTATTGAACCGTGAAGAAGAAGAATTGATCGAGAATGTCTCATACCATTCTCCACTGACTCGAAGTCAGTCTCAGAGACCAGTCTCAACTGACCCAAAGTCAACATCATAGTGGGTACCACTCCTATCACTAGTCCCAGACCATTATCATCAGTCTCAAAGAGTGTAACACTAGTCCCAGACTAGTCTCAACCAACCAAAAGTCAGTGTCATAGTATGTACCACTCTCATTGGTCCCAGACCAGTCCTCCACTGACTCGAAGTCAGTCTCAGAGTATGTACCACCTGTCCTAGACCAGTACTCGACCAACCAGAAGTCAGTGTCATAGTGGTTACAACTCCTACCACTGGTCCCAGACCAGTATCATTGATCCCAGATCAATGAAGGTCATCCTAGCATAGGGAGTACAATAGATACCACGATGCATCCATCGTTACTACTATGGTCCCTATCCTCATTTCCCTACCCATTGATTAGATGAGAGGTACTTCCCGTGAGTCCTAGACTGCATGGGTGGGATTCCTCGACAGGAGAAATTAATCAATCCTATCCTCACAGGAGAACTTATCATCCTGCTACACAATCTCCATGGAGAACACATCATCTAGGCCTCACAAGAGAGCTAATCATCCTACTACATAATCATTATGGAAAACACATCATCCAGACCTCACAGGAGAACTAATCATCCTGCTACATAGTGGTACCCAAACAGCTCACTGAAGAGCTTTCGTAACTAGATTGCCTCTCAGGTAGCCATCCTAGCAGCAATATACTCTACCTTGACGGTGCTCAAAGCCACCGATTTCTGCTTCCTTCTTATCCAAGATATCGAAGCAGATCCCAAGGAGAACCAACACTGAGAACTGCTCTAGTGATCTTCCACACTTGTTTTATATGTTTTAGAATTTATAGGTGTTTAACATATTTTGAAAAAGAAATTTTTGTTGTTTTTATAAGTTTACATAGGTATCCCTCAATCTTTGAAGGGAGCCCCCAACAAATCCCAAAGACAAGTATCTCATTTCCCTTCTTTTTTGGATTCATGAACTCATTTTGTTTTTATTATATTAAATACTAATCACCATTCTCCCTCTATTGTATTGATTAGGGAAAACATATGCAAGGAGTATAAAAGAGGATCTCTCAAGGCAAGGTTGGTCAAGGAATAAAGGTGTTACGCTTTAAATGCATTGATTCAAAGGATTATTCATTTGATAATATATTACTAACATTTTTATGTCTAACTATATTGAATCATAGTGATTCTTGTGTTGGGTGATTCATCTCTTGATAAATCTACCCACCCCTTTCATATTATTAACTGATTTTGTAGAACCCTAGAGAGGTTCTGGAAAACCCAAACTGAAGGGTATGTTAATGTAAATGTCTAAAACCATACACTGATTAGGGATATTTTGAAATGTTGGTTGAAGTTTTATTGATGATGTCATGTTTGGGATTTTGGTAGGATCAGGAAAACCTATCTCAGGGTTGGATGATAATATCTAAAATCCCAAACCTTTGAAGTTTTGGTAATGTTGGTTTTGCTATGTTTCTACATCGAAACCCTAGCTCATTAGGTTTTGGTGGATGGAATGTGTGAGAAATAACCTTATGTTTTCTTATAAATGTTTTCCTTAGTATGGGTGTGTTTGTTTGATCAAACCCTAGTGTAATCAAGATTTTTGTGTGTCTAACTCTTATTGATATTTGTGAAGTTGGGTTTGACTAACACATGATATGAAATGTTTTTGCTTGATGATGAAATAGATATTTCCTTTTGGTTGAAACCCTTGTGTGGTCTAGCTCAAATGTATTAATGTTGTTGGACATATGATATGCTTATGAATGATTATGAATTACTAGATATGTGTGAGTGACCTAGTTATTGATGGTCATAAGTCTTAGGACTTAATGGAAGTCCTTGTCTGAGATTCTAGGATGATGGTATTTGGAAATCTAGTGTTTTAAAACTAAACCCTAGTATTAGTTACTTTGTCTAATATGTGTGATAAAACAATCTGAAATCTATTTATTTAATGATTGCTGAGATTGTGAAAATGGAATTCTAGGGTTTTGGAGTTAAACCTTAGTAAAATCTCTGATGTATGAAAATTTGATATTTGTGTAAGATTGTTGAAGATTTGAGTTTTGGTTGGATTTGATGGTTAATTAGAAATATAGGATTTGCAACTAACCCTAGTGGAAGTTGGTCATGTTAATGACTAAGTTATGATTGACTTTAAGTTATTGTTTTGTATGAAATCTAGGATTTGTATGAATCCTTAGTGAGAATTATAACATATGAATTTTGAAAAGGTTGTTAGATGCTTTGTGGATCTATATTTGTCTGAATTGTTTATAGGGTTTGATGTATGTTGTAGTAAGGTATGTCATACCTTTAGAAGACACATTGAATCCCTAGATGGAATGAAAGTTATTATGAAGTATTCTAGGGTGTATGACAAAGTCCCTAGCAAGATGATGAAGAGTACATGTCTCTTGTTTGTATTTAAGCTTGGGTATCTGATATGTATAAATTTAAAAGGCCTCTGTGATTCTAATATGGCTAACTTCATGCTTCTATAGCTTTGGTTGTACTTTCTATCTAAGTTGTGCATGCACATAATCTTCAATATGGTGAAGATGCTCGTTGATGTGATGAGGATGATGATAACTCTGATGAAATGGTTGGAAGCCATGAAATATTCTCCGATGATGAAAATAATAAGTTGATCTCCCTGAGGGAGCATGATTAGAAGAGATCTCTCTAATATTAAGAGGGATTCTAGATAATAAGATGCTCCCTGATTAAGAGCGATGGTATAGCTTGGTTTTGATTGAAGAATGAATTTCAGAGGATATGTTGTTGCATAAGAAGTAGAAAAGCATATGATTGAGGAATCTTCTGTCAAAGATTTGGTTGATAGTCCTACTTAGTTGAGAAGCAACATAAAGTTTTCTGGAAGACCCTAGAGGTTTTTACTTAATTATGTACATATGAAAGTATATTTTTGATTGGGGTTGTGTTTGTATAGGTAAATCTCTCGAAGGATTTGATAGCATGATGGTTACCAATCAGTTTTCTTGAGAGATATTGGTCACTCTTGATCTGCTAGATCAAGGAGTGTTGAGGCTTTGTGGCTGAAGCATTACCTGGGAGGACATCTGGTCAACATTTTGTGTTGATGTCTAAGTCCCGGAGTTGAAAAGGCGGTGTTGGTTATTGAGCTATGTTTTGGGTACACACCTAGATTTTTGGGTTGATGGTTAGCAAGTAAGCCTGGGGTTGAAAGCTTGAGTCCATCTTAGTCCCACTTGGATAGATTACCATGGTCAAGAATCTAGTCCATGGAATTATGGTGCCTAAATTGTTGAGAGACCACTTGGATAGATTTCCCTGCTCAGGAATCTAGTCCATGCCATTGTGGTGCCTAAAGTTCTTCATGGTTCATATAGTTTGAGATCTTCCATTTTATTTGTACATTATGAATACCTCCCTAGTTAAGAGGGAGTGTTGGAAAATGTAACTATGTTCGGTCTTCATTAATGTACTTGAGTCATCATGTAATGTACTCAATGTCAAAAGAATAAAGAAAATAATTTGTATTATTGTTATTGTGACTTATTAAAGCATGAGTTGCATGCTTGGATCACCATGTTTTAGGTCAAAGTCCTCAATGAGGAATTATAGGATTTATTTTGAGTCAATAGAGCCATTGTAATTTTAAAGAGACCCTTCTTGGGCTTCTGAATCATGTAAAAAGATTAACTTTTGATTCAAATATGAATTATGTAACCTCCACACAATGTTTGCCTAGAAGAGGATCAAGTCAGCCTAAGGACCCTATTCGACCTCACATGAAGCCTATAAATACAAGCTCACCGAATTCATTTGGTGCATCATTCTCACACACAAGTTCGATTTCTATTGTAGTTGGGAAGAAGTCCGAAATTCTATTGTAGCTGGGAAGAAGTGTGAAATTTTCTTGTAGCTAGGAAGAAGTGTGAAGTTCTCTTGTAGCTAGAAAAAGGTGTGAAGTATGTTGCTGGGAAGCTGAAGTGAATGTGAGTTTGGGGAGTTCTAAGGAGAAGAGGAAAATTGAAATTTTGCTGTTTCTCTCTCTCTGTTTTGTGCTCTTGATTGGGAGATCGAAGTGTTCGAAGTTTTTCTGTTGCCGGAAGTTGCTGCCTATTCAAAGTTGTTGGAAAGGGGTTGAAATTCTGGGAGGCTGACTTGGTGTGGGTGAAATATTTTGTCTTGTTCAGGGTGAAGAGTCTCAAAGAATACTATTGAAAGGAAGAATTCCTTGACTAGGTTTTCCCCTCGAGGGGGGTTTTGCCCTTGCACTGTGCCTACATCTGGTGTCTATTGTTTTATGGGTTGTTGCATTGATTGATGAACTAAAATAAAGCCTAATATAAAGAATCGTAATAATAAGAAACATCACAAGTGATTATCAAGAATCATAAAATCTTTCTACCTTTTTTATTTTCTAACATTTAGCTTCATTCTTTCTCTTGACCTAGCAAGTACCCCTCTAGGATCCTTGCTAGTTTGAGCGGTAGAATTTTGGCGTCATTGTCAGGGACATGAGACACGTGTTTTGTTCCCATACAACATATCGACATATCACTATTGGCAACTACATTGGAAGAATGAAGCCCTAGTTATTCATTGAACTTCAAAATCAATGCTTGTACGGTGAAGCAAGGATTTGTTAAGGCAATTTTATTCATTCTTGGTGACTCCTATGTCATTAAGGATGCAACAACATGTTGACCACATATATCCCTGCCATAGATATGAAAGGGATCCCAAGATATCCCAATGTTATGACAATGTTAAATGGGGATCCACATTTCGCAACCAACTACGTGGTAACGTTCATGAGGTATCTTTCAAAGAAAAATATAACTCAACCTTGTGACAAAATGGAATTGTTTGTCCTATCCATTGCCCCAAATATTGATTGTACTGAGTCATGTAAACCTAAATGTGTTCCTTCTCTTCCAATGTTTACTATGCACTTCTTGTTGCATGAAGGGCTGAGTTTCCAATCTCATGAAGACATATCCCAAATGTTAGATATAGCCCTTCGAGAGGAGGAAATTATTGAATATGGTTATATGATTGAGGAAGAGTGTCCTTCTCCAAATCATCAGGATCAAGTAATTGAGGATTGCACCGAAATTGAGGCTCATGAATTGAAAAACATGTCCTTTAAGGATAATGAAGAGGATCTTTATCCTGAGAGCCTTCAAGTATTGCAAGTGTCGAAAATAACAACAAGAAATGATAAAAATTGAATCTAGAATATTCCAATTTTAATTTGTCCCTGGATTAAAATTGTGAATTAAAATTCGAATTTAGTCTCACCAGCTGCTTGGAATTAATTAATTAATTCATTATGGATTAATTAGTTGGAGAAATTCAAGTTAGAAGTCTTTCTGAAGTCATACAACAGTTATCCCTTAAATTAAGGATATTCTCCCTTAATTAAGGAGATAAGATTGAGTTATATTTTAGTTGTAATTAGTTAGCTCAGTTTACTGAGTTAATTATAGTTAAATTATTTCCAAACTATTTGAGGAACTAATTGTGAGTTATCATTTAGTTGATGCATGCATGCACTCAACCAGTGTACTCCAAATAACTGAAGATTCCCTCATCAAAAACTCATGCATGTCTATTTTGAGAAAGACCCAATTGAGCTAAATGTCAAGGACAATGTACTATCAGTTGCATGTGTTTTCCTATAAGGAAACTCATGCATGTAGTCAAGGGAAGGTTCCTTGAGGATTACACAGTTTTGACAGTGTGTTAGAGCAGCATGTGAGAGCAGTGTTACATTAGGTGAAGGAGATCATCCCAGAGGTAACTGCACAAGGAAATAAGATCTTGGAGGGCAGAGGAGAAGTCTTGTGTGAAGCTTTGTTTGCTTTTGAGCATCCAGGAGGGTTGTAATGAGAGATGGCTAGCTGTGAGAGCTAAGGTTTTGTATAATTCTGATGTATTTCCACCTTGTATGATAATACAAATATTGGGGTTTTAGCTGAGGCTTTCCCGTGAGTATTTTCTGTGTTTCATGTGCATTGATTCTTCTTCTTATGGTTATATGTGTTCAACTCGATATTTAAACTTCCACAAGTATGATAATAGAAGTAAATTATAGTATTCTGCTTTGATATATTGCATTATCGAGTTAATATATAGTCAGATTTTCTATATGGTCTCAGAGCGAGATTTGTAGAGAATTTGTAGGAAATTTCTACATGGTATCAGAGCCTAGTTTATCAGAGCTGTGAAAAATATACAGAGAAGAGAATTTGAAGTTTGAAGTTTGGGGTTGTTGGTGCAAATCGAATTCTTATCATACTTCAAGGTTGGCCAATGGTGTTATATGGATTGAGACTCGATTATGCCTTGGAAGGCAGCTCAAATTACATAGCATGGAAAGATCGCATGGAGGTTGTATTAGAAGATAATGGCTTGAAGGATAGCATTGATCAAGAAACCCCAAAGCCAAGTTCAACTAATGCACAAGAGTTGGCTGAGTGGAAGAAGTGTGTGGCGAGGGCAAGACAGATCATCCTTGAGGGAGTTCGAGACCATATTGTCTCGATTCTCCATGGGAAGGATACTCCATATTCAATGTCGAATACATTGAAGGACCTCTACTAGAACAATAGCGTCCAGAGGAAATTGGCGGTCAAGGATAAGCTTCAAAGAATCAAGATGGAGAATGGTGATACTTTTTCCACATGTCTGAACAAGCTCACCACCTGTAGAGATGAGCTTGGAAGTGTGGGAATAACTACTACCGATGATGATCTGGTGAGCCTCAATCTCCTTGGCCTTCTAAAGAGCTGGAATAGCTACCAAGACTCTGTGAATGGAAGGGAAAGAATGTCGGATTGGGAACAACTGTGGTGGGATTTCATGTAGGAGGATATCAGGAGGACCACATGAGATGGTTCTTCATCTAAGGATGATGATGAAGAAAATATAGCCTTAGCAAGTAAGGCAAGGAAAGGGAAGGGGAAGGCATCCCATTCTGAATCAAATTCTTCTCATGGAGGGAATAAGGTTGACAAGTTTAAAGTGAGATGCTTTAATTGTCACGAGATGGGTCATTATGCGATTAATTTCCCATCAAAGAAGTCCAAGAAGGGATCCTAGGAAGGATTGGAAGGTGAGGCATTAGCCTCTCAATTCAGGATGGAATTCACCCTCATTGCATGCATGGTGTCATCGGTGATGGTTTGTGGTTGGCATATTGACAGTGGAGCCTCATTCCACATGACCGGTGATAAAAGTTTATTCACTACCTTGGAGGAGAAAGACCTCAATATGCACATAGATATGGGTGACAACAAAAGGTTTAGTGTTTTAGGAGTGGGCACTGTTGCTTTTTAGAGGGAGAATGGAGCTTCTATCACCTTGATAGATGTGATGTATGTGCCTGTACTAAAGAAGAACTTGGTATCAGTCGTGATGTTGGAGGACAAAGGCTACGATGTTGTCTTTACCAAGGGAAAGGTTTTCCTTAGACACATCACCATGAGACAAGTAAAACAGATCAGTTCACGAGTCAAGAACTTGTATGCTCTTTAGATTCAAGTTGCATGCAAAGCCTTGAGGAGCAAGGCAAATGTTAAATACTTGGTGGTTGAGAGGGAGAGTAAATTACCTCTCAACATGCAGTCCAAGAAGAAGTCTCAGACATTTGTGGAGGAGCCACAATTGGAGAAGTGGGTAGAGGGATCACATGTAGCAATACCTCCAGGTGTGAGGTGGGGTGATGTGAAGTGATAGTCTTAAGAAGGCTGAAATTGGGCAGGGTCCATTGAGAGGTTTTATCTCATGGATTGTACCTTGCTACAGGAGCCCAAAGTACATAGTAGAGGGAGGAATCAGTGGGATTGATGCAGTCAGAGACCAAAGTGATAGAGGCTAGAGTAGTCAAATACTGAAGAGCATAGAGAAGGATTGACAACAGTGCAGAAAGGTTGAGTCAGCAGAAGCACAAAGTTTTTAGTTGATAGAGGCAATAACAGTCAAACACTTTGATGATAGATGCATCATACTGATTCAGGTTGGATGTTTTTTTCTTGTTTCTGGAGTTGCTGGAGAAACAACACTAGAGAGAAGTGTTACATGCATAACATTCCAAGGGTTCACGATTGGGATCAAGTTGAATTCCTTTCTTGTTGAGAGGGAGTGTTGAAAATAGTAACAAGAAATGATAAAATAGAATCTAGAATATTCCAATTTTAATTTGTCCTTGAATTAAAATTGTGAATTAGAATTCGAATTTAGTCTCACCAACTGCTTGGAATTAATTAATTAATTCATTATGGATTAATTAGTTGGAGAAATTCAAGTTATAAGTCTTTCTGAAGTCATGCAACAGTTATCCCTTAAATTAAGGAGATTATCCCTTAATTAAGGAGATAAGATTGAGTTATATTTGAGTTGTAAATAGTTAGCTCAATTTACTGAGTTAAGTCTAGTTAAATTAGTTCCAAACTATTTGAGGAACTAATTGTGAGTTATCAGTCAGTTGATGCATGCATGCACTCAACCAGTGTACTCCAGATAATTGAAGATTCCCTCATCAGAAACTCATGCATGTCTATTCTGAGAAAGACCCAGTTGAGCTAAATGTCAAGGACAGTGTATTATTAGTTGCATGTGTTTTCCTATAAAGGAAACTCATGCATGCAGTCAAGGGAAGGTTCCTTGAGGATTGCACAGTTCTGACAGTGTGTTAAAGCAGTGTGTGAGAGCAGTGTTACACTGGGTGAAGGATATCATTCCAGAGGTAACTATGCAAGGAAATAGGAGCTTGGAGGGAAAAGCAGAAGGCTTGTGAGAAGCTTTGTTTTCCTGTGAGCATCCAGGAGGATTGTACTGAGAGATAGCTAGCTCTGAGAGCTAAGGCTTTGTATAATTCTGATGTATTTCCACCTTGTATGATAACATAGATAGTGGGGTTTTAGCTGGGGCTTTCCCTTGAGTATTTTCTGTGTTTCATGTGCAATGATTCTTCTTCTTATTATTATATGTGTTCAGCTCTGATTCAACTCGATCTTTAAGCTTCCGCAAGTTTGATAGTAGAAGTAGATTGTATTATTTTGCTTTGGTATATTGCATTATTGAGTTAATCTAGAGTCATATTTTCTATATGGTCTCAGAGAGAGATTTGTAGAGAATTTAGAGGAAATTTCTATAGTAAGAGCCAATGATGGAATATGAAGAGTCATGCAAGCAATTGATGGCTAGATATGACTCCAAAGATATTTTCTCCCACTATTGTGAGAAATCGGAAAGGATTCGTAACATGAAGTATGAATATAAAAAGAGTCCTACTGATGACCTTCTTCTTGAATAATTCTATCAAAATCATATACTAAATACCTTAGAAAACATTCTTCGAGAAAAAATGAGGAAAAGTCATCCCTACCTACCAAAGAAGAAAATGAATTATAGCTTAGCCAACATCAAATATATAGTGAAGAATGGGATGATTTTGAGGAATATCACGATAGTCAAATAAATGAAGAATCTATGAGTGATTTTTGGGTTGTTGATTGGGGAATTGGGTATGACTATAAAAATGAAGACCCCATATTTTCTCAAATCCATAAGGTTGAGCTCAGGAAAGAATAAAATGCTCTGCCCCTTCTAAATAACAATGTTGGCCCTTATGAAGCCCTTCCTAGTGATTGGAAGGGTCTCTTCATTATGTTCCAAGATGATTCAATCAAATAAGAGCCTTCCAAAATTGTGGTCAATTCTGATGAATCTAATGTAAAAGAAATTGAGGAAGATTTTTCCTTTAGCCATGCCACTGATAAAGGGTTATTTTTCATGTTTAACCATTCCTCCCCTTGTTATGTCCCTGCCCTAGAAATGGATGTTTGTGATGAAATTTGCTCCCCTAGTTTTGATGAAGAGCTTGTTTTCCCTGCGAAAAAACAAGAATCGTGGTTTTTCCCCAAATACAATGATGCATCCACTTGTTTTCCCAATGACCAAAATAATATCATGCTAAATATGTCTGAGTCATTTACTCCTTCTTACCCTGAGGATGACAAGCCCGAGATAGTTCTTCATTAAAGATTCATATACTTGATCATTGACATTTCCATCTTCTAGCTAGACGATCAAATTCAATCCTCTCGGTTGGTGTCTTTTCCTTCTTCCAGGGTCCTTTCTATGGCATATGAGTCTCTTGTTTTCCCACCTCCTTCCCTCATAACCCCTCATATCATTACTTCTATATATATTGTTAAGTCCATTGTAAAAATAATCATGGAAGCATGCATTCTTGTATTGATCAGTTGACACGTTGGTTGCATTGAGTCTATGATTATTCCTAGCACTTGACATTGTATGTCATGCATGTTAGAGTAGGATGCATTGCATGCTAAATTTTTTTAGAACTAATATCATGTGATGTTTCTCATGATAGATTAGTTGCATTTAGATTTAAACTATATTTGAAAATCTATTTTTATGAGTCGATTTAATGGGTCTAATCCAAGCATGTGCGATCATGAGACGTCGTGAAAGCATGTTTCTATGTGTTTTTCATCTATTATATGTGTAGGTAACAGGTCTATGGTGTACCAAGAGACTGTTGGTGTTCTTATGACCTATGGTTCATGTAGCTTCTTCCATTGTTTGATAGATCACATCCCAGTTGGAGCCATATGTTACCCACC
The DNA here is from genome assembly GCA_031772625.1 of Pinus tabuliformis. Lineage (NCBI taxonomy): Eukaryota > Viridiplantae > Streptophyta > Pinopsida > Pinales > Pinaceae > Pinus > Pinus tabuliformis. The sequence goes on along the minus strand of CM062810.1, from coordinate 30,229,648 downwards.
ATTTTGTGGGTGATATCCCTAGGAATTGTTTTTCTATAAGATGGCCCTTAATCGACATCTAGCAGCTCGTTGCAGCCACCAACTAGCTCGTTGTGCTACTTCTTCGCCACCTAAACCAATCATGTGGTCCCTCACCCATCTATCATGATCGTATGTTTGAAGGTGGGCCTCCCAAACTTAAAGATATGCCTTTTCAATTAGTGATTGAGTATTGTAGTTTACTTATCATGGAAACTTTTGGGCATGAATTAATGGGGGGATTCGATGGAAAGAGTGGGCTAGGTTTGTGCTCTTGTCCCCTACACCTATTTTGGATATTAACCTTGGACCTTAGTCCCGTGGGATCTCTTTTAATGACCTTTGAGATTTAGGGATGGTACTTCGTGGGAAACATTGATTTTGGTTGTGTGGTCATGCTCCCTCACCCACATATATCACTCCCCTTCCACTCATTATAACCCCATTCATCATTCCTCCCACTTGGGTCCACATTCCTCCACTGGGTCCACATAACGATAGCCTTCCCCTTCCCCTCCCCCATAGCTTGGGTTAGGCCTGGAATGATGCCCCAGAGGTTGATGTAGTTGAAAAGAAAAGTAAAAGCATATTGGCCACATTCAACATGAAGTGTTGATTTGGGGTAGCATTAGATGTGATATAGCCATGAAAATTGGTGGAGAGGCTAAAGCACATGATATATCGAAGACCCAAAAATGGTTTGAGCAGATTCTAACCGGGTTGGGAGATATTAAAATAATTAATACTTTTATGGAGTTCCTAAGTCTAAACTTAGGAAAAATAAAATATTATTGGGTATTAATATAAAATTGGGTTAGAAGGTTCCAAAAGACATGGATGAAGCCAAATATAATATTAGTCGTTGACTAGAGATGTAATATTGACCATTGAAGGACCAATATGAAAATTATAAGAGGAGGCTTGAGGGTAAGTTGGAGAATACACTAGAGTGATCAGTCATTTGATTTACTAGAGCAGGGTTGTTAAGTAAATTTGAATCAGTGATCAACAATGAGGGGAAGTGAGCACTAGACATAGAGGCATAGAGTGCCGAGAGACCGGTGCAGAGGTAGAGGGAGATGCAGAAGCCAGAGCAGGCCACGCAGATCCCAACAGAGACAGCGCAGAGGCCAGAGGGTTTGCGTCATCCACGCAGAGGGAAGCAAGAGTGATGAAGAGGGTCCCAGAGGCTGTGCAATTTCTTAGAGGGATGATGCAGAGGGTTCTAAGGCTGATGCATTGCTTCAATGGTGTTGGAGAGGATTTCGTGGGGCAAATTTTCTGAATATCTGCTTTTGAATAGAGAGGTATCACTGTTGGATTATTTTCTCTATCAGGTGAGCTAGTTTGGCACCCAGTTATACTCAAGGACAGATTGCATAATAAAATAACCCTCAAAATTGTTGCATCAACTTTCCCAAGTTGGGTTTTTCTAGGGACGAGTTGTCCAAAAATAACGGTGTCACTTGTGTGTTTGTTATTTCTTTAATTTGTTGATATGTTGATGGTTGAGACTGTATCGTGTTAATTTCGATATTTATATGTTTAAATAACTTGTTCGTAATTAACAAGTTGGAGAAATAAACCAGAGAATACAGATAAAATTTCTAACGGTTAGACTTAAAAATTTCAACATGGTATTGAAGTGTGGTTGCAGATCACAGGAGAGTTGAAGGAATCAGTTGAAGCAAAGCATTTGCAGTAGAGATAACTCTCCCGAGTGACAAAGTTGTTCCTTGTAGAAAACAATACAAGAAGGGTTGACGTAGAGGGATTGCCTCATCAGTCCGGTCTAGAGAGAGGCCAGCACAGAGCCTAAGAAGGGAAGAAAAAGGCTCACGCAGAGCCGTGTAGAGACCAAGAGGGTTGACACATTTGGTTAGGGGAGCATTTCAGCCAGTGTCAGGATTACGCAGAGCATAAAGGCTCAGTCCTTCAGTTGCTGGAGCATAGGAAGTTGTGGGCAGATTGTAGGGAGTGAAGCTGGTGGGGTGTTGTTGTTGCCGAGATAGAATAGTACCTAACGGGGCAAAACCAAGGTAGAGGGAGTCGCTACTGAGGTAGATTTCTAGCCAAGGAATTCGGATTAGTTTTGCAGGTGCATAGGAGATCAGAGAGGTGCGACTCGACGGTTGGGAGGTGGATTTCCAGGAGGGAAATTGAGACTCAGAGGTGTAGGAATTTATAGGGTAAGTTCCTCAGACAGAACACCAAAGGACACTGCTCACAAACAGATCACAGATCAATACACCAGTATTTTTGACATGGTTAAAACCCTCAAAGAGGGAAACATTCCACGGCCTAAGCCAACACAGCCACTTCAGGCAATTTATTAATAAAAGAATGAAAATTTACATATGCTTCTCTCATAGACGGATTACCCTACAAATGACCCTCCATGCTCTTTAAATAGAGATCATGGACCAATCGGGTGTTAAGCCACGGATCAAGTGTCGGTAATACCGAGGAGAGAATGAACCGTCAGATCACTACATATCGTGACCGTCGGATTGTAAGTTACAAAATGTACATAGTAAAGAAACACACTTTACCTAACTCTATACCTAACTCTATACTAGACCAAGTTGTACTTAACTATTTCCTAAGTGTCGGAATATCCTAACATCCCCCCTTAAGAACAACTTGGGATAGGATTGAAGGATTTACAAATATGACACAATAGGAGAAGGAAGGAGGCACTAGAGCCTATCACCCCTTAGTGACAACTTCCTGAACTCCAACCATAAATCAAAGTTTAGTGAACTTCGCCTCTGTGAGAGCCTTTGTAAAGATGTCTGCAACTTGATCATCTGTTGAACAATATTGCACTTCAAGAACATGGTCGTGAATGAGCTTTCTGATGAAGTGCATGTGCAGTTCAATGTGTTTGCTGCGCTGATGTTGGACTAGATCTTTGCATAGCTGAATGGCACTTTGATTATCACACCAAAGTGTAGTCGCATGCTACTCTGAAAGCCAAACTCTGACAGGATCTGACAAAGCCACAAGGCTTCCTTGCTAGCTTCTAGGGCACCACGATACTCTGCTTCTGCTGAAGAAAGAGAAATGGCACCTTGTTTCTTGCAAGCCCATGTAATAGGTCCTGAACCAAGAGTGAACACATAACTTGCAGTAGACTTTCGATCATCAGGGTCACCAGCCCAATCAGAATCAGTGAAACTGTTAGGATATTCCGACACATAGGATATAGTTAAGTTCAACTTGGTCTAGTATAGAGTTAGGTAAGAGTTAGGTAAAGTGTGTTTCTTTACCGTTGTACATTTTGTAACTTACAATCCGACGGTCACAATATGTAGTGATCTGACGGTTCACTCTCACCTCGGTATTATCGACACTTGATCCGTGGCTTGACACCCGATTGGTCCATGAGTTCTATTTAAAGCGCATGGAGGGTCATTGTTCAAGTAATCCGTGCATGAGAGAAGCTTATGTAAATTTTCATTCTTTGATTAATAAATTGCCTGTAGTACCCACGTTGGGACAGGCCATGGACTGTTTCCCTCCTTGCACTTTGAGGGTTTTAACCACGTCAAAAATACTGGTGTATTGATTTGAGATCTGGTTGTGAGCGGTGTCCTTTTTGGTATTCTTTCTGAGGAACTTACCCTGTAAATTCCTACATGGTATCAGAGCTATTTGAGGGCCGCGTCTGTTGGTGATCCAAATCTGAAGCCGGTAGAACTGCATGCGGCTGTCGTTTCCTAGATCTGCTGTTTCTGACTGCTTTCGGGCCGAGAGGACTGCTCTGTTGCGTTCGGAGCATCTGTTCCAGTGAGGAACCCCTTTCGTTTCACGCGAAAAGGTTTCCGGTAGCCCTAGCTGCGTCATTTTTCAGATCGGGAGGTATACAATGTTTTTTTTTTGCAGTTTACTGTTATTTTCTCTCTGCTTATTTCGGTCTCAGTTTATTTAGCCTTTTTTTTAAACCGGATCTATACCTTTCATTTCTGCGTATGCTCTTTGCCCTGCGACTCTGTGCGATCTGGGCAAATCAGAAACAAAAAGGAAGGATTTTTCTCATGCGTATGCTCTTTTCCCTGCACCTTAGTGTGATCTCGGAAAATCAGAAACATTGAGAAAAATATTTAGTATTTCGGCTAAAGCTAACTTTGAGATTTTTTTTTAAATTTCTAGTTTTTTGGCTAAAGCTAACTTCGAGCCGCAAGGTTCGTTTTTCTTTGCATATTCGTGTTGGGTTTTGTGTTTTGTGTTTTGTAGGGAAAAAGAGCTTTCTCAAGGCAAGCACGCAAACCGAGCCCCCCCCCCTCTCTCTCTCTCTCTCTCTCTCTCTCTCTCTCTCTTACTTTCAGCATCTTCAGCTTCAGTTTTAAAAAAAAAATGGAAAGTCCATGCCAAGTCATTCTTGACAGCACTAACTACTTCCAATGGGTAGCCTACATCGAAGATTTACTTAGAAGTAAAGGTCTCTTCAGAATAGCCACAGACCAAGAGAAGAAACCAAAAGATGAAGACAAGGCGGAAAAATGGGAAAATAGACAAGATCAAGCACGTGGTTTGATAGGGATGTCTATTTCTCCTGATCTTAGATTCCACATTGCAGAACTTGAGACTCCTCATGAAGCATTAGAAAAACTTGCTAAAGTTTTTGGGATTAAAAATGAAATTAGAGCCCATCAACTTGAAAATGAGCTGCTTACTTTGGATCCTAATAATTTTTCTTGCATTGAAGATTTCTTGTCCAAATTCAAGACCCTTAGATATCTCTTGGAAGGTGTTAAAGTTAAGAAAGAAGATGGTAACCTTATTTATTCCATCCTTACTAAGTTGGGACCAGCATACTCTGTATTTGTTTCCACTTTCCATTCTACAAGGGAAGCTTTCATTTGTCAAGGACAAGACTACAAGGCCCCTTCCTTTGACTCCTTTTGTGATTCCTTAATAAGAGAACAAGAAAAACTCTTACACCTTGGTCTTCTTAATCTTGGAAACTCTTCCACGAAAGCGTTAGCCGCCCAGCAGCAACCAAATTCAAAGAATCCTAAGAAGTCATATCCTCAAAAGAATGGTCCTAAACCATCTCAGCCTCAAAATGAAAGATCATTTCAGCAAAATGATAAGACCAATAAAAACAAATGGAAGAAGACTGATAGACATTGTAACTTTTGTAATCGAGACGGCCACTTAGAATCTAAATGCTTTAAGAAGATGGAAGCCTTGGAAGCCGCAATGAAGAAACATAACATCCATGTGGAGCCTACTTCAACTTCAACTTCCGGAATGGCACTTTCTGCATGTCATTGTCAATCATCTCAGTCTGGTTATGCATTAAATGTATCTTCTTCTTCTTCTCATTCTCATGAGTGGCTCATTGATTCTGGAGCCTCTTGTCACATGGCCAAAAACCAAGCCATGTTTTCTTCTTTAAATGATTGTAACGCCAAAAATATATATATTGGTGATGATAGATCTCTTAATGTTGTAGGGACTGGAACTGTTCATCTAGACAATGGTCAGTTTAATGATGTATTATGTGTTCCAACCTTATCCTGCAACCTTCTATCTGTCTATCAGATAACTCATTCAGGTGAAGGTAAAATTGTTGAATTTTCACCTCATGATGTTGTAATCAAGGATCTAAAAGATCCTAAACAGATTCTAGCTACTAGTCTTGCTGATGATTCCAAAAGGTTGTATAAGTTTCACAACTTTGGGTCATCAAATCTTCCCTCAGTATTTGTTGCTCATAATGATGAAGTGAGCAAACTTTGGCATGAGCGATTTGGTCACTTAAACTATCGCTCCCTTCAGCATCTATGTAAAGAAAATATGGTGACAGGTCTTCCTATGGTATCTTGCAGAGATGGTGTTTGTTCCGGATGTGTACTCGGAAAACATCATCGAGACAGTTTTGACAAACGTGCCTCTTGGCACGCCTCAGCCCCTTTACAGCTTGTGCACAGTGATTTATGTGGTCCTCTTCCTGTTGCTTCATTCTCTGGCTGCAAGTACTTCTTAACTTTCATTGATGATTTCTCCAGACGCACTTGGGTATACTTCTTAAAACTCAAGAGCGAAGTATTTAACACTTTTCTGGCCTTCAAAGCCTTTGTTGAAAAACAATCTGGACATCAAATTCTTAAGCTAAGAACTGATAATGGTGGAGAATATGTTAAAAACACATTCATCAACTTTTGCACCGAAAATGGAATTCAAATGCAACATACTGTTCCATACACTCCACAACAAAATGGTGTAGCTGAAAGGAAAAATCGCACCTTAAAGGAAATGGCTAATTGTATGCTACAATCTAAAGGACTCAGTCTTAGTTTTTGGGCCGAAGCAATTAATTGTGCAAATTATATAATCAATCGCACTCCTACTAAGGTTCTAGAGAATATCACTCCAGAAGAGGCTTGGAGTTCCATTAAACTAGATGTAAGTCACTTTCGTGTGTTTGGAAGTGAAGCATGGGCCCATATTCTAGATGAAAAGCATAAAGCTTTAGAACCTAAGAGTGAGAAATGTACTTTTGTTGGATATTCTGAAGATGTAAAAGGTTATAGACTTATTCCATTTAAGTCCAAAAATGTTATCATTAGAAGAGATGTAAAATTTGATGAAAATAAATCGGCCTGCGAGCCTAGTCCGGCGGATGTGCCACCTCTTCCTATCTCTTCTACTTTTGAAAACATTTCTTCTTCAGATGATGAAAGTGAGGATGATAATCCTCCCCCACCTTCTCAGGATCCTCAACTTCCAAGATGGGTCCGTGCTACTCGGGATGCAGCAGGTGATCTTGCCGGTGATCCTACAGATCAGCGACGTACACGTTCTCAGTTTGAAAGAGCCTCTTCTTTACTGGCTCAAGCTCCAGTAAATCATGATCCTGACACTTTTGCAGAAGCTTCAGGCCATCCACATTGGGAAGCAGCTATGAATGAAGAATATCATTCATTGATGACAAATGATACATGGGATCTTGTTCCTCTACCAAAGGGACGCAAACTTGTTAGATGTAAATGGGTTTACAGAACCAAGTATGGACCAGATGGGAAAGTTGATAAACATAAAGCTCGTCTCGTTGCTAAGGGATTTTCACAGGTTGAAGGCATTGACTACACTGAAACCTTCTCCCCTGTTGCCAAAATGAACTCTATCCGCCTTGTTCTTTCCCTTGCTGCCTCTTTAAAATGGGAAGTCCATCAGATGGATGTTAAATCTGCCTTCTTGCATGGGGACTTGCAGGAAGAAATCTATATGGAACAACCCATTGGCTTCATACAAACAGACTCCAGCCTTGTTTGTCGACTTAAGAAATCCCTTTATGGCCTCAAGCAAGCTCCTCGGGCTTGGTATGCCAAAATGGATAGCTTTCTTTTAGAATCTGGCTTTTCTAGGTGTCATTCTGACAATACTGTCTACACCAAGAAAGTGGGAAACTCTCTTATCATCCTTGTTCTTTATGTTGATGATCTTATTCTTACTGGTAGTGATCCCAACCTTATAAACCATGTGAAGTCCAGCCTTAAAAAGAAATTTGAAATGACAGACTTAGGACACTTACACTATTTTCTCGGTCTTCAAGTCTTGCAATCCCAAGAGGGTATTTTCCTTTCCCAGTCCAAGTATGCTTGTGATATTCTTCGTCATTTTCACATGGAAGACTGTAAGCCAGCCCCTTCTCCCTTTCAGTCTGGAGTCAAACTTTCAGTCTCTTGTACTTCTCCTGAAGTTGATGCTACCTTATACCGTCAACTTGTCAGAAAACTCTTGTATTTAACCCATACTCGTCCTGATCTTTCCTTTGCTGTTGGCCTTGTTGCTCGCTTTATGCAAAACCCCCGTGAAAGTCATTGGAAAGTAGCTAAAAGAATACTTCGTTATGTTCGCGGTACAGTACAGTTTGGGATTCATTACAGTGCCAAAGCAGCTCCTCTGTTAGTTGGTTTCACTGATTCTGATTGGGCTGGTGACCCTGATGATCGGAAGTCTACTGCCGGTTATGTCTTCACTCTTGGTTCAGGACCTATTACATGGGCTTGTAAGAAACAGGCTGCCATTTCTCTTTCGTCAGCAGAAGCAGAGTATCGTGGTGCCGTGGAAGCTAGTAAGGAAGCCTTGTGGCTTCGTCAGATCCTATCAGAGTTTGGCTTTGAGCAGCAGCATCCAACCACACTTTGGTGTGATAATCAAAGTGCCATTCAGCTATGCAAAGATCCAGTCCAGCATCAGCGCAGCAAACACATTGAACTACACATGCACTTCATCAGAAAGCTCATTCATGACCATGTTCTTGAAGTGCAATATTGTCCAACAGATGATCAGGTTGCAGACATCTTCACAAAGGCTCTCACAGAGGCGAAGTTCACTAAACTTCGATATATGCTTGGAGTTCAGGAAGTTGTCACTAAGGGGGGATAGGCTCTAGTGCCTCCTTCCTTCTCCTATTGTGTCATATTTGTAAATCCTTCAATCCTATCCCAAGTTGTTCTTAAGGGGGGATGTTAGGATATTCTGACACATAGGATATAGTTAAGTTCAACTTGGTCTAGTATAGAGTTAGGTTAGAGTTAGGTAAAGTGTGTTTCTTTACCGTTGTACATTTTGTAACTTACAATCCGACGGTCACGATATGTAGTGATCCGACGGTTCACTCTCACCTCGGTATTACCGACACTTGATCCGTGGCTTGACACCCGATTGGTCCATGAGTTCTATTTAAAGCGCATGGAGGGTCATTGTTCGGGTAATCCGTGCATGAGAGAAGCTTATGTAAATTTTCATTCTTTGATTAATAAATTGCCTGTAGTACCCACGTTGGGACAGGCCATGGACTGTTTCCCTCCTTGCACTTTGAGGGTTTTAACCACGTCAAAAATACTGGTGTATTGATTTGAGATCTGGTTGTGAGCGGTGTCCTTTTTGGTATTCTTTCTGAGGAACTTACCCTGTAAATTCCTACAGAAACCAACCAATAGAGGAGCTGCTTCGGCACTGTAATGAATCCCAAACTGAACTGTACCTCGAACATAAAGAAGTATTCTTTTAGCTGCTTTCCAATGACTTTCATGTGGGTTTTTCATAAACCGAGCAACAAGGCCAACCACAAAGGAAAGGTCAGGACGAGTATGGGTTAGATACAAAAGTTTTCCTAAAAGTTGATGGTATAAGGTAGCATCAACTTCAGGAGAAGTACAAGTGACTGAAAGTTTGACTCCAGATTGAAATGGAGAAGGGGCTGGCTTACAGTCTTCCATGTGAAAATGGCGTAGAATATCACAGGCATACTTGGACTTAGAAAGGGAAATACCTTCCTTGGATTGCAAGACTTGAAGACCGAGAAAATAATGTAAGTGTCCTAAGTCTATCATTTCAAACTTCCTTTTAAGGCTAGACTTCACATGGTTTATAAGGTTGGGATCGCTACCAGTCAGGATAAGATCATCAACATAAAGAACAAGAATGATAAGAGACTTGCCCACTTTCTTAGTGTAGACAGTATTGTCAGAATGACACCTAGAGAAGCCAGATTCTAAAAGAAAGTTATCCATTTTGGCATACCAAGCTCGAGGAGCTTTCTTGAGACCATAAAGGGATTTCTTAAGCCGACATACAAGGCTGGAGTCTGTTTGTATAAAGCCAATAGGTTGTTCCATATATATTTCTTCATGCAAGTCCCCATGCAAGAAGGCAGATTTAACATCCATCTGATGGACTTCCCATTTGAAAGAAGCAGCAAGGGAAAGAACAAGGCGGATAGAGTTCATTTTGGCAATAGGGGAGAAGGTTTTAGTGTATTCAATGCCTTCAACTTGTGAAAAACCCTTAGCAACAAGACGAGCTTTATGTTTATCAACTTTCCCATCTGGTCCATACTTGGTTCTGTAAACCCATTTGCATCTAACAAGTTTTCGTCCCTTTGGTAGAGGAACAAGATCCCATGTATCATTTGCCAATAATGAATGATATTCTTCACTCGTAGCTGCTTCCCAATCTGGATGGCCTGAAGCTTTTGCAAAGGTGTCAGGATCATAATTCACTGAAGCTTGAGCCAGTAAAGAAGAGGCTCTCTCGAACTGAGAACGTGTACGTCGCTGATCTGTAGGATCACTGGCAAGATCACCTGTTGCATCCCGAGTAGCACGGACCCATTTTGGAAGCTAAGGAGCTGAGGGAGGATCCTGAGAAGGTGGGGGAGGATTTTCATCCTCGCTTTCATCATCTGAAGAAGAAATATTTTCAAAAGTAGAAGAGATAGGGAGAGGTGGCACATCCGCCGAACTAGGCTCACAGGCCGATATATTTTCAGCAAACTTTACATCTCTTCTAATGATAACATTTTTGGACTTAAGTGGAATAAGTCTATATCCTTTGACATCTTCAGAATATCCAAAAAAAATACATTTTTCACTCTTAGGTTCTAAATCTTTATGTTTCTCATCAGGAATATGGGCCCATGCTTCACATCCAAAAACACGAAAGTGACTTACATCTGGTTTAATTGAGCTCCATGCTTCTTCTGGAGTGATATTCTTTAAAACCTTAGTAGCAGTGCGATTTATTATGTAATTTGCACAGCTAATTGCTTCTGCCCAATAATTAAGACTAAGTCCTTTAGATTGAAGCATACAATTAGCCATTTCCTTTAAGGTGCGATTCTTCCTTTCAGCTACACCATTTTGCTGTGGAGTATATGGAACAGTATGTTGCATTTGAATTCCATTCTCAGTGCAAAAGTTGATGAATGTGTTCTTAACATATTCTCCGCCATTATCAGATCTTAGCTTAAGAATTTGATGTCCAGATTGTTTTTCAACAAAGGCCTTAAAGGCCAAGAACATGTTAAATACTTCACTCTTGAGTTTTAAGAAGTATACCCAAGTGCGTCTCGAGAAATCATCAATGAAAGTTAAGAAATACTTGTAGCCAGAGAATGAAGCAACTGGAAGTGGACCACATAAATCACTATGCACGAGCTGTAAAGGGGCTGAGGCGTGCCAAGAGGGACGTTTTTCAAAACTGTCCCGATGATGTTTTTCGAGTACACATCCGGAACAGACACCATCTCTGCAAGATACCATTGGAAGACCTGTCACCATATTTTCTTACAGAGATTTTGAAGAGAGCGATAGTTTAAGTGACCAAATCGCTCATGCCAAAGTTTGCTCACTTCATCATTATGAGCAACAAATACTGAGGGAATATTTGATGACCCAAAGTTGTGAAACTTATACAACCTTGTAGAATCATCAGCAATGCCAATAGCTAAAATTTGTCTAGGATCTCTTAGGTCCTTAATTACAACATCGTGAGGTGAAAATTCAACGATTTTACCTTCACCTGAATGGGTTATTTGATATATAGATAGAAGGTTGCAGGATAAGGTTGGGACACATAATACATCATTAAACTGACCATTGTCTAGATGAAGCCTACAACACTAAGAGATCTATCATCACCAACATATATATTTTTGGTGTTACAATCATTTAAAGAAGAAAACATGACTTTGTTTTTGGCCATGTGATAAGAAGCTCCAGAATCAATGAGCCACTCATGAGAATGAGAAGAAGAAGATACATTTAGTGCATAGCCAGACCGAGATGCTTGACAACCACATGCAGAAAGTGCCATTCCTGAAGATGAAGTTGAAGTTGAAGAGTGCTCCAAATGGATGTTATGCTTCTTCATTGCTACTTCCAAGGCTTCCATTTTCTTAAAGCATTTGGATTCTAAGTGGCCATCTCGATTACAAAAGTTGCAATGTCTATCAGTCTTCTTCCCTTCGTTTTTATTTGTCTTATCATTTTGTTGAAATGATTTTTCATTTTGAGGCTGAAATTGCTTAGGACCCTTGTTTGGTTTAGGACCATTCTTTTTAGGATACAACTTCTTAGGATTCTTTGGATTTGGTTGTTGCTGGGCAGCTAACGCTTTCTTAGAAGAGTTTCCAAGATGAAGAAGACTAAGGTGTAAGAGTTTTTCTTGTTCTCTTATTAAAGAATCACAAAAGGAATCAAAGGAAGGGGACTTGTGGGTTTGTCCTTGAGAAATGAAGGCTTCTCTTGTAGAATGGAAGGTGGAAACAAACACAGAATAGGCTAGCCCCAACTTAGTATGAATGGAGTAGATAAGGCTACTATCTTCCTTCTTAACCGTAACACCTTCCAAGAGAAGTCTAAGGGTCTTGAACTTGGACAAAAAATCTTCAAATGCAAGAAAAATTATTGGGGTCCAATGTAACCAATTCATTTTCAAGTTGATGGGCTTTAAGTTCATTTTTAATTCCAAAGACTTTAGTAATCTTTTCATTGCTTCATTAGGAGTATCAAGTTCTGCAATATGGAATCTAAGATCTGGAGAAATAGACATCCCTATCAACCCACGTGCTTGGTCTTGTCTATTTTCCCATTTAGCTACCTTGTATTCATCTTTTGGTTTGGTCTCTTAGCCTGTGGCTATTCTGTAAAGACCTTTACTTCTAAGTAAATCCACAATGTAGGACCACCATTGGAAGTAGTTGGTGCTGTCAAGAATAAATTGGCATGGACTTTCCATTTTAAAAGAAACCGAAGCTATATATGTTGAAAAAATGTGTTGCAATGGAAATATCTCGAAAAATTAGGCTATTTCAAAAAAAATGGTTCTGAAAATGGCTTCCGGATGAAGTAGTTATGGCTTTTTGAAGAAAATTTGATGAAGTCGCCGACAAAGTGTGGGAATGTGCAGAAATGAAAAATCCTGGAAACCTTTTCGCGTGAAACGAAAGGGCTTCCTCACTAGAACAGATGCTCCCAACACAACAGAGCAGTCCTCTCGGCCCGAAAGCAGTCAGAAACAGTAGATCTAGGAAACGGTTGTCGGATGCAGTTCTACCGGCTTCAGATTTGGATCACCAACGGACGCGACCCTCAAATCGCTCTGATACCATGTAGGAATTTACAATGTAAGTTCCTCAGACAGAACACCAAAGGACACCGCTCACAAACAGATCACAGATCAATACACCAGTATTTTTGACGTGGTTAAAACCCTCAAAGAGGGAAACAGTCCATGGCCTGAGCCAACGCGGCCACTTCAGGCAATTCATTAATAAAAGTATGAAAATTTACATATGCTTCTCTCATAGACGGATTACCCTACAAATGACCCTCCATTCTCTTTAAATAGAGATCATGGACCAATCAGGTGTTAAGCCACGGATCAAGTGTCGGTAATACCGAGGAGAGAATGAACCATCGGATCACTACATATCGTGACCGTCGGATTGTAAGTTACAAAGTGTACATAGTAAAGAAACACACTTTACCTAACTCTATACCTAACTCTATACTAGACCAAGTTGTACTTAACTATTTCCTATGTGTTGGAATATCCTAACAGCAGAAAAAGGCTCACGCAGAGCCACGTAGAGACCAAGAGGGTTGACACAGTTGGCTAGGGGAGCATTTTAGCCAATGTCAGGATTACGCAGAGCATAAAGGCTCAGTCCTTCAGTTGCTGGAGCATAGGAAGTTGTGGGCAGATTGCAGGGAGTGAAGCTGGTGGGGTGTTGTTTCCGAGATAGAACAGTACCTAACGGGGCAAAACCAAGGTAGAGGGAGTCGCTACCGAGGTAGATTTCTAGCCAAGGAATTCGGATTAGCGTTGCAGGTGCATAGGAGATTAGAGAGGTGCACCTCAACGGTTGGGAGGTGGATTTCCAGGAGGGAAATTGAGACTCAGAGGGAGTCTAGCATAGAACTTCCAAAGGGGAAGTAGCGACTTAGCAGGAGTCGAAGAGAGAACTTCCAGAGGGAAGTAGAGACTCGGAGGAGTCGAAAGGAAGAGCGGAGAGATGTCCATGAATGGACTGAGGAATCAGGACAGGTTGGATGGGGCGGCCATGAATGGACGAAGGGATCAGGACAAGTTGGATGGGGCATCCAACTTTGTGGTTTGGAAGGCTAGGATCCTGTCCATTCTAGATAGACATCGCATCAAGGCCTTCGCCTTGAGAATAGTGGCTATCCCAATTGACCCAACTGATAATGAGAAGTACGACGAGGCAATGTCCAAGGTGAAATGTATCATCCTTGATGGGGTCAAGGATCATGTGGTCCAACATATTTCCAAGAAGGAGATGACAAAGGAAATGTGGGACGCCTTGAAGACATTGTACCAACATACTTCCGTGCAAAGGTAGATGTTACTTGAGAATCAGTCACACTCATACCAGATGCAGAAGGGGGAGAAGTTAGATCACTTCCTCGGTCGGTTAAAGGATATCCGAGACCAACTGACTTCCATAGGGGCCACGCTAGATCATGAGATGTTGGTGAGGATTTCTCTACATAGTCTCTAAGGAGTGGGAGACATTTATCCAGTGCATATTGGGAAAGGCCAATCTTCCAGATTGGGAAGAATGGTGGGCGGCTCTTCGCCAAGAAGACATCAAACAACAGTCCAAGACGGGAAGTAGTAGCAAAGGAGTTCGGATCAAGAAGGAAGAGGAAGAGGATGCAACTTTGACATCTATAGAAAAGTAGGAGAAGAGGAAGAAAAAGGACCTCTCCAAGGTTAAGTGCCTCAACTGTGAGGAACCAACTCATTATGTGAACCAGTGTCCGAGGAAGAAGAACAAGGGAGAGGTGTCTAACTCCAAGGTAGCGCCAACGAAGGCGAAAAAGGAGGTAGAGGAGAATGACGATTGTGCCATGAGAGCTCATCTACCTCTAGAGAAGAGGTGGGGAGACATCGAGCTGTAGTCAAGAGGACTGTAGGCGATGATGGGCAGGATCCTTGATGTACCCAACCTCTTGGATTATATCTTGCTACAGGAGCCCTGAAGAGAGAGTAGCAAGACTGGCAGATGTTAGTAGAAACAGATGCAGATGAAAAGAAAGAGAGTACTACAGTGAAGGAGTCTCAGGCAGCATAGAGCTAGCAGGTTGTAGCAGTGTGAGAGACATAGAGAGCGTTGCAATAGTGTAGGATGGCATAGAGAGGTTTGAAGCAGTACGAGATGCAGGGAGTTGTTGCAGGAGTGAAGAGGCAGTAGAGGGAGCACTTGATAGCGACAGATAGAGGTTTAGTATCGGGAATGTTTCTAGCCTGACAGGGATGTCAATAGTTGGGTGGATCAGTTGCTTACTTCTCAGTAACTGAGTTGCAGTGCAGTAGCGGTTAACAGTAGCACAATGTAGCATGATGACAAGGGGTTGCAGTGTAGATGCAGTGTTGGGAGAAAGGAACACCAACAACACGGATGCAGAGGGAGTTTCCACACAGATGCAGCAGTGGTAGTGGCAGAGCCATGGGTAGCAGTATAGGATGCAGCAGTGCAGAGGATGTTAGGCGAGGAGGCTTACCATCAACATAGATAACCGTGCCCTATAATCAGAGTGATACTCAGTATGGAGTATTACTAGAGCACAGTCCTCGCTAAAAGTGAGTGTTGATTTGGGGTAGCATTGGATGCTATCTAGCCATTAAAATTGGTGGAGAGGCTAAATCACATGCAATCTCCAAGACCCAGAAATTGTTTAGGCAGATTCTAACTAGTTTGGGAGATATTAAAATAATTAATATTTTTAATGGAGTTCCTAAGTCTAAACTTAGGAAAAATAAAATATTAATGGGTATTAATATAAAATTGGGTTAGAAGGTTCCAAAAGACATGGATCAAGCCAAATATAATCTTAGTCGTTGATTAGAGATGTAATCTCAGTTGTTGAAGGACCAACAGGAAAAGTATAAGAGGAGGATTGAGGGTTAGTTGGAGAATACACCAGAGTGATCAGTTATTCGATTTACTAGTGTGGGGTTGCTAAGTAAATTCAAATAAGTGATCAGCAGTGAGGAGCAGTGAGTATTGGACAAAGAGATAGAGATAGTGCCAAGAGACCAGCACAGAGGCAAAGAGGCAAACATAGAAGCCAGAGCAGGGCACGCAGATCCCAACAGAGACAATGCAAGGGTCAAAGGGTCTGTGTCATCGACGTAGAGGGCAATAGGAGTGACACAGAGGGTCCTAGAGGCTGTGTAGTGCCTCAGAGGGCTGGTGTAGAGGGTTTTGAGGTTGACACAGAGGCTAGGAGGGCTGACGCAGTGCTTCACTGGTGCTAGAGAGGGTTAAGTGGGGCAGATTTTTTGAATATATGCTTTCAAATAGAGAGGTATTACTGCCAGATTATTTTCTCTATCGAGTGAGCCATTTTGGCACCCAGTGGTACTCAAGGATAGACTGCACAATAAAATAGCCGTCATAATTGTTGCACCAGTTTTCCCAAGTTGGGTTTTTCCAGGGACGAGTTGTCCAAAAACAACAGTGTCACTTGTGTGTTTGCTATTTCTTTCAGCTATTGATCTATAGACGGTTGAGACTATATTGTGTTTATTTTGATATTTCTATGTAAATAACTTGTTCATAATTAACAAGTAGGAGAAATAAACCAGATAAGACAGATAAAAATTTTAATGGTTAGACTTAAAAATTTCAACACGAAGATGTACCACAAAATTCAAAAAATGGTTTCGACAAGAAGATTTAGCATGTGGCAAAAATCCAATACATGAGCTCTACCCCATCATCATGGCCATTACCTTGGTTCCTATAGGCCCTAGATGAGCCTCCTTTATCATTCAAGAACCCATGATTGTCCAAACCCCTGATAGGCAATGAACTGCCCTACCTTAAAGGGGGTATCCGCTGTTATACCTTACACATCATGATCTTATCCTTTGAGCTTGGAGCAATTAATTAAAGAAACATCATAAAAGGAAAAGGACATTTAAATAAGGGTGGAAAAATCAAGGTTGGGGCTCCTCATGTGCCACAAATTGTCCATCCTATACATTATATACCCAAGTGTGGGCTTCCCTTTTATTAGCTACCCTTGTACCCCAACATGTGGCCCAGGTCTGCCCCTTTCATTCCCTACTCAATTTATCTCTTTATCACATGCCACTGTCCTTTGAAGGATGTACCTTGGACATACTATATCATTTAAAAGTAGAAACCACCTAATAAGATACTTGGTTAACCCCATTTGGAGCTTAGAGACATTAACACATGCCAAAGCCCACTATGGAAGGGAATGCCATTATGAAGTGCCCACCTGCTGTCCATGGTTTGTAAGCTCTTTATTTCTTTAAATGAATGGTTGTACTGGAAGGCAAGGGGTCACATTCGATCTTATGCAGGATTATAGATTATCTTGATTTTTGGGATGGTCTCCTTATATTGGGTCCTAACCCTCCAAAGGGCTACATTGGCACATGTAGGCTATGTGTAGAGAGCCATGGGCCTCCATAGTAATAAACAACTTTGGGTCATCAAAACTTCCCTTGGTATTTGTTTAACAACTTTGGGTCATCAACACTTCCCTCGGTATTTGTTGCTCATAATGATGAAGTGAGCAAACTTTGGCATGAGCGATTTGGTCACTTGAACTCTCGCTCCCTTCAGAATCTATGTAAAGAAAATGCGGTGATATGTCTTCCTATGGTATCTTGTAGAGATGGTGTTTGTTCCAGATGTGTACTAAGAAAACATCATCAGGATAGTTTTGAAAAACGTACCTCTTGGCACGCCTCAACCCCTTTACAACTTATGCATACTGATTTATGTGGTCCACTTCCAGTTGTTTCATTCTCTCGCTACAAGTATTTCATAGCTTTCATTGATGATTTCTCTAGACGCACTTAGGTATACTTATTAAAACTCAAGAGTGAAGTATTTAACATGTTCTTGGCCTTTAAGGCCTTTGTTGAGAAACAATCTGGACATCAAATTCTTCAGCTAAGATGTGATGATGGCAGAGAATATGTTAACTACAAATTCATTAACTTTTGCACTGAGCATGGAATTCAAATGCAACATACTGTTCCATATAGTCCACAACAAAATGGTGTAGCTAAAAGGAAGAATCACACCTTAAATGAAATGGTTAATTGTATGCATCAATTTAAAGGATTTAGTCTTAAATTTTGGGCAGAAGCAATTAACTGTGCAAATTACATAGTAAATCGCACTCCTACTAAGGTTTTAAAGAATATCACCTGAGAAGAATCATGGAGCTCAATTAAACTAGATGTAAGTCACTTTCGTGTTTTTGGAAGTGAAGCATGGGCCCATATTCCCGATGAGAAACATAAGTCTTAGAACCTAAGAGTGAAAAATGTATTTTTGTTGAATATTCTGAAGATGTCAAAGGATATAAAATTATTCCACTTAAGTCCAAAAATGTTATCATTGGAAGAGATGTAAAGTTTGCTGAAAATATATCGACTTATGAGCCCAGTTCGGTGGATGTGCCACCTCTCTCTATACCTTCTACTTCTAAAAACATTTCTTCATCAGATGATGACAGCGAGGATGACAATCCTCCCCCACCTTCTCAAGATACTCCTTAGCTTCCAAAATGGGTTTGTGCTACTCGCGATGCAGTAGGTGCTCTTGTAGGTAATCCTACAAATCAACAATGTACACTTTCTCAGTTCGATAGAGCCTCTTCTTTACTTGCTCAAGCTTCAACGAATTATGATCTTGACACCTTTGCAGAAGCTTCAGGCCATCCAGATACGGACGCAACTATGAATGAAGAATGTTTTTTATTATTGGAAAATGATACATGGGATCTTGTTCCTCTTCCAAAGAGACGAAAACTTGTTAGATGTAAATGGGTTTACAGAACCAAGTTTGGACCAGATGGAAAAGTTGATAAACATAAATCTTGTCTTGTTGGTAAAGGTGTTTCACAAGTTGAAGGCATTAACTATACTGAAACCTTCTCCCCTGTTGCCAAAATGAACTCTATTTGTCTTATTCTTTCCCTTGCTGCCTCTTTCAAATGGGAAGTCCATCAGATGGATGTTAAGTTTGCCTTCTTGCATGGGGACTTGCATGAAGGAATCTATATAGAACAACACCCTAGCTTTATACAAATAGACTCTAGCCTTGTATGTCGATGTAAGAAACCCCTTTATGGTCTCAAGCAAGCCCCTCTGGCTTGGTACACCAAAATGGATAGATTTCTTTTAGATGTTGGCTTTTCTAGGTGTCACTCTAACAATACTGTCTACACTAAGAAAGTGGGAAAGTCTCTTTCATTCTTGTTCTTTATGTTGATAATCTTATCCTTACTAGTAGTGATCCCAACCTTATAAACTATGTGAAGTCCAACCTTAAAAAGAAGTTTGAAATGACAGACATAGGACACTTACATTATTTTTTTGGTCTTCAAGTCTTGCAAACTAAGGAAGGTATTTCCCTTTCCCAGTCCAAGTATGCATGTGATCTTCTATGCCATTTTCACATGGAAGATTGTAAGACATCCCCTTCTCCCTTTCAGTCTGGAGGAAAACTTTCAGTCACTTGTACTTCCCCTGAAGTTGATGCTATCTTATACTGTCAGCTTGTAGGAAAACTTTTGTATCTTACCCATACCTTTCCTAACCTTTTCTTTGACGTTGGCCTTGTTGCTCAGTTTATGTAAAACCCACATGAAAGTCATTGGAAAGCAGCTAAAAGAATACTTTGTTATGTTCGAGGTACAACTCAGTTTGGGATTCATTACAATGCAGAAGAATCTCCTCTATTGGTTGGTTTCACTAATTCTGATTGGGCTGGTGACCCTAATGATCGAAAGTCTACTGCAGGTTATGTCTACACTCTTGGTTCTCGACCTATTACATGGGCTTGCAAAAAACAAAGTGCCATTTCTATTTCTTCAGCAGAAGCAGAGTATCGTGGCATCATAGAAGCTAGTAAGGAAGCCCTTTGGCTTCGTCAGATCCTGTCATAGTTTGGCTTTTAGCAGCAGCATCCAACTACACTTTGGTGTGATAATCAAAGTGTCATTCAACTATGCAAAGATCCAGTCCAAAATCAGCGCAGCAAACACATTGAACTACACATGCACTTCATCAGAAAGCTCATTCATGACCATGTTATTGAAGTGCAATATTGTTCAACCTTTGATCAAGTTGCAAACATCTTTACAAAGGCTCTCATAGAGGCAAAGTTTACTAAACTTTGATTTATGGTTGGAGTTCAGGAAGTTGTCACTAAGGGGGGATAGGCTCTAATGCTCCTTCCTTCTCCTATTGTGTCATATTTGTACATCCTTCACTCCTATCCGAAGTTGTTCTTAAGGGGGGATGTTAGGATATTCCGACATGTAGGAAGCAATTAAGTATAACTTGGTCTAGTGTAGAGTTAGGTAAAGTGTGTTTCTTTACTATGTACTTTTGTAACTTACAATTCGACGGTCATGATATGTTCTAGATATGAAGTGATCCAATGGTTCATTCTCTCCTCGGTATTACCGACACTTGATCCATGCCTTAACACACGATTAGTCCATCATATCTATTTAAAGAGCATGGAGGGTCATTTGTAGGGTGACTGTTCATGAGAGAAGTTGATGTAATTTTTCACTCTTTTATTAATAAATTGCCTGAAATGGCCACGTTGGCTTAGGCCATGGATTGTTTCCCTCTTTGAGGGTTTTAACCACGTCTAAAATATTGGTGTATTGATCTGTGATTTGTTTGTGAGTGGTGTTCTTTGGTGTTTTGTTTGAGGAACTTACCCTGTAAATTCCTACAATATGCTTAATCAAGACACTATCTGTATTAGACTATATATGCTTCTATTCTAAGTAAATTTCAAGTAATCTAATAAATTCTAACTTAAATAATAATAATTTTGTGTATCCTTACGAAAGAATGGAGTTTTTTATAATAATTATTTATTTATAATAATGAATTTTAATTATCATTATTAAAAAAAATATTATAGCTTTTTAATAATATACATTGAATTAGATATCATTTTTGGGATTCAACTGCGTAATAAGTCATTCAAAGTATGATTTCCATGAGAGGTAGTCGTAAAGTGACTAATTTCTCATGATTTTTGAATAGTTCACTAGCACTATTGCATTGATGCTCACAGGGGTGAAGAAGTGGGATTGAAACTAGTGAAATGTGGAGAACGAATCACATAGCATCAATTGAAGAAGTATTGAAACTAGTGAAATGTGGAGAACGAATCACATAGCATCAATATCATTATAATTAATTAATCCCAGAACTTCTGGCTCAATTAACTGTGGAGTTTTTACAATCAAACTTAGCTTGCTAATTTGCAAAACCTAGCAAGTATTGTGCCTCATGAACCATTCAGGTAGAGATCCCTGACTCTTTTTGAATTTAAGTATATTTTCGCAGTGCATTATATTAGATATCATTTTTGGGATTCAACTGCGTTAAGTAAAAAAAATCTTTTAAAAGATAACATTTAATAACTAAAGTTTATAACCAGCACAGATCTATCTTAAGCACAAATTTAACATGAGCCTAGAGGGATCAAAAAACAATGTGTAAGTTTTCATTATTTAAATATTTTGGAAAATATAAGGCTTGAACATCTTACTCACATGTTTTTTTAACTTCTAATTACTTTACAATAAAATATATTAAGTCATATGGACATCTACTTAAACATGCATAACATATTTTTTTCTTTTTTAATTAGAAATTACAGTTTTTCTTTTTTAATTAGAAATTACATTTTTACTATTTAGAGAATATTTTTTTTTTAATTTTAACGACTGTAAACTCCAAGTTGAGCATATACTTTTTTTTATTATTATAAGTACATTTCTTTTTTATTTAGAGAATATTTATTTATTTATTTTAAGGGGAATCTCAACTCCAAGTTGAACATGGACATACTTAAACATAACTTTGAGACTAGGTTGTAGAATGAACCTTTCAAGTCAATATACATCTTGCATGTACATGTATTTTTTACTTCTAATTATTTTACATGAAATTATATTAGGTTATATAAACAATTAATTAAACATACATAACATTTTCTTTTTTCTTTTTTATTTAGAAAATATTTTATTTTTATCTTAAAAGAGAGTTAAATTGAGCTAAGTTTAAAAATGTAAAGAGATTAACTTTTAAATTTTATTAATGTAAATTTGATATAGTTAACCATAGAAAAAACTCATTAAAATTTATATTTATTGATGATGTAGTTAACTGGAAAATAAACTGATTAAAAATTAAATTATTTTATATTTAATAAATTTGGTATTTATAAACCTGTGATTGGCGCATTGTAATTAAAACGAAGAAGAAGAAACCCTACAGGAATCCTGCGCTGCCTTTCCAACAAATCAAGCACTTGAAATCCCGAAACTGCGTGATAGCAGAGCCAACGTAGGTATATCTTATGGTTTTTCTGAGTCACTTATTATTATTGTTTTTGCGTTTATTGTGTGAAGATCTGTGTTTGCAGAGACAGAAAACGAAAATGAGTAGCAATTGGAATAGCAGTAGCCATAGCCAAAGGGACGTGAGACAGAATGCACTGATGAGTCCGCTGTTAGAATTTAAATTTTATTAATGTAAATTTTATTAATGTAAATTTGGTGTATTAGTTAACCATACAAAAAATTCATTAAAATTTATATTATTGATGATGTGGTTAACTGGAAAATAATATTTTATATTTAATAAATTTGGTATTTATAAACCTGTGATTGGCGCATTGTAATTAAAACGAAGAAGAAGAAACCCTACAGGAATCCTGCGCTGCCTTTCCAACAAATCAAGCACTTGAAATCCCGAAACTGCGTGATAGCGGAGCCAACTTAGGTATATCTTATGGTTTTTCTGGGTCACTTATTATGAGTAGCAATTGGAATAGCAGTAGCGTAGCCAAAGGGACGTGAGACAGAATGCACTGATGAGTCCGCTGTTAGAACCAGCGCGCATGCTGAAGCTATACAAGGACAGCAAGCTCATTAGTAGGGTACAACATTTCATGGTGTGTTTGCAGGTGCCCCCGGAGCTCCACATAGTTAATGAGATGCCCGTGTCTGAGGATCTGAACAGATTTCCGCAGTTCTTCTTAACCGTGGCCAGCGAAAACGAGGAGCAGGTAATGGAGTGGCAGAAACTGGTGAGTCACCTCTTCCACCGCCAAAACCGCGTAGCCATCTGCGAGAGGTCAAAGCAAGGCCAATTCTTCATACTTCCTCCGCCCGACGTCGATTGCCGTGGTCTCTCCGTCATTTGTCGCCCCATTTCATCGGGCTCCTTCCACCAAATAATTGGCGCCTCAAATCCTCCACATTCGCAGCCGCCTACTGAGGAATTGCAGCCCGCCAGTGACCCGATGCCCAGCTACGGAGATGGTGATGGTTCTGGTTCTCGTTGATGAGTACTAGATCTAAATTTTTTCATGGTTGGAGGGTAAAATTTTTTATGAGTTCATATTATCTAAATGTTTTTTAAACACATTTATTTTGGTAGATATGAGCTAAATTTCAACTTTAATGAGTGTTAAATATGATATTGAGTTGTAGAATGAGGGCTTCTTTTGTGAATGAGCCTTTCCCCTCAATTATGTTATTAGGGTATGGCATTAAAGTATTTTATTTATGGTGCTATGTGAATATTATTTTTCATGTGGATATTATTATTTTTTTGTCCTTATTGTATTCATGCTACACATTGAAATATTTTATTTATGGCAGAGAAACAAACCATTTTGTTGTTATTAATATTTTTTCCATGTGAATATTATTTTGTTGTTATCAATATTTTTTCCATGTAAAACAATTTTATATTGACTTTGAAGACCAAATCAGTCTATGGTTATCCCTTTTGCTCTTGTATATGTTTCCTCAAACCCATTCTTTTCCTAATTTAATCATGTGGTGTCAAGTTAAGTATAACTCCTTGCAGAGAACTTTGGTAGCTCAAAGTGGAGACATTTGGGTATCTATCACTACATAAATTATCAACAAAATGCTTCTGATCCCTGAAAATAATTCCCTTAGTTTTTTCTCCACTTTTGTTTTACTGAAACTATATCATATGCTTACTTTCCTCAAAGAGTTCAGATCTTTGAGATTTTTCTCCCTGAAGATGTTGAACTTCCTAAAAAGAATTCTCCCTATCCAACATCTATGTTCCCTAAGAGAGCTAAACACATCATTTCCCTAGTTTTTTGCTTGTTAGGCTACCAAACAGATCAATGGGTAGATGAATCTATCCTAAGTTATCTATCCATTTTCTCTAAAGAAAAAAAACATGCTTTCATGTATAATTATAGTGAATTTTTGGCTGAGACAATGCATGAACAAATGATGAAAATCACTACTCAAGGAGTGTTTAAATATTCCTCTGTACTAGTACATATGATTATTTTTAAGTAGGGAGATAGCTTACCAATTGTTCTACACAAGCAGGAAGATCAACAAGTGGATCAAGCAGTCACACAGTGGACCTCATTGATCATAAGGAACTCAACTGTGTTCAAATTTTCAGATTTCATTGACTATTTCATTCACCTAGTTGCACAACTTCTCAATAGCCAAAGTGAGCCCAAAATGAATGCATAAATAAAAAAGAGTCTGCACCTGTGAACAACTTAAAACAGAAGACTAATATCTTTACCAAAATTATATAGAGATTAGAGTATATGGCTGTGAATTGGCTCCATATAAACTGCCCAAATATGCTCCAATGAGATTTTTCTCTCTGGAATATATTAGGCAAATGATTAATATGGATGAACGTTATTTCATTTAGGAAATATCAGTTTATGATCAAGTCATAGGTAGGATCATTCATATGTAATATAAGATCAGTAGGTATTGAAGCAGATGCAATCCTCAAACATATGGGTTTTCAACCTATTTGTTAATTTTAGGTATGTTCTATGCTTAGAACAATTTATTTCAATTTTCACATTTAGCTCAATATCTTTTCTAGATTAGCAATCACATTGGCATTAAAGTAAACTGCAAATAGAACATAAACATAAATCATAGAAGACAAACCAAGATAAGAGGACACAAGATGTGGTGCCAGCCAGGGACAAACCCCAATGTGGGGAAACCCTTGATCAATTCTTTTTTTATGTTCTTCAAAGTTCAGCAGAGAAAGAGAGAGATAGTACATTTACAATAGAAGTCAACATTTTGACTTTTGATATCTCAGTTGAATACATATTGCTTCAACTCATTCTCTAAGGTGACTTCTTATGTGCAGCACCATCATGTTGCATCATGCATCATCATGTTGCTCATGATCACTATGTTTCCCATACATCATGTTGTCCATGATCTCATACATCATGCTACCCATGCATCATGTTGCCCATGATCTAATACATCATGCTGCCCATGCATCATGTTGCCTATGATCTAATACATCATGCTTGCCCATGATCTCATCTATCATGCTGCTCATAATGCTTCTCCTACATCATGCCGCTCATGATCTCATACATCATTATGCTACTCATGATCTCATACATCATGCTGCCCATAATCTCATACATCATGTTGCTACACTATCCTTCAGTTGCTTCATTATACAGCCATATGCATATTCCTTCCAGCAGACCCATCTTAAACTATCCTTCTATTTGCATGTTGTCACCTATAGCAATCCGATATAATGATAGCAGCTGGACCCTATCCTTGTAGCAATCGGATATAATGATAGCAGCTGGACCCTATCCTTGTTGCTGCGTATATATCCTTATGTATTGCGGATTAAGGCAATCCTATAGCAATCCGATATAATGACAGCAGCTAGACCCTATCCTTGTTGCTGTGTATATATCCTTATGTATTGCGGATTAAGACAATGGTAAATGCTGCGGCTAGGAGACTGTGTTATTCATTTCCATAGGTCCTCTCCATGACAACATTATGCTGCAACCAAAACCCTTATCATGACAACGTCTTAGATTAGGGCTCTTCTGTATTTTTTAGAACCTATTTATGACAGCGTATAGGTCTTCATAAAGTTCTCTACAGCATTTAGGGCTTCACGTGTCCTTGGCAACTACAAGTCTCTATTTGACTGTATAGGTCTTCATAAAGTCTTCTCCTCTACAACATTTAGGGCTTCACATGTCCTTGGCAGCTGCAATTCTCTATTTGACTGCGGCCAGATCTTCTTGTCATTATTATGATTGCTGCTTCTTTCATGCTTGACTACAGTTGATTGCGGCTCTTCCATATGAACGTCACTGCGTGTAAGGAGTCTCTCTTTCCAACGTATAAATGACTTTCAAACAACATATAAGAACACCGTATAAGGTCTCCTCATAAACAACGTATAAGGTCTTCTTATGATCTGTATAAGTAATTCACTGTGTTGGATTAGGGCATCATCTGTAGCTAGGGCTCCTTCTAGGCCAACATATTCTTGGTGATTCTCCTTCTCCAAAAACCCAAGACATGTAAAGGAGATCACCTTAAGAGTGTGTGCAAATGATTTCAAATCCTCTTCTATTTATACTAAAATGTAGATGATGAATAGACAAGACTATTGGGCTTTTGAGCCTACTCAAGTTGTTGGTCGGCTTGATGATAATTTCATAAAGATCAATCCTACACCTCTCGATGAGAGGGATCCAATAAAAGTATCAGCTACCATAAATAAGCTGACCCACATGGAGTTTGGCCCTAGTTGCCAATTTTAACACTCCCTCTCAACTAGGGAAAACTCCATGTGTTGATCCATATGTCTGAATGTACTGTCTCTGCCATCAGTTCCCTACACTGCTCTACTCATCTCTGCTAGCTCTGCTCAGCTCTGCTTAGCTCTGCTGAACCATGAAGAAGAAGAATTGATCGAGAATGTCTCATACCATTCTCCAATAACTCGAAGTCAGTCTCAAAGTGCGTACCATTGGTCCCAGACCAGTCTCGACTAACCCAAAGTCAGTGTCATAGTAGGTACCACTCCTACTACTGGTCCCAGACCAGTATCATCAGTCTTAGAGAGTGTACCACTGGTCCTAGACTAGTCTCAACCAACCTGAAGTCAGTGTCATAGTATGTACCACTCTCACTGGTCCCAGACCAGTCCTCCACTGACCCGAAGTCAGTCTCAGAGTATGTACCACTGGTCCCAGACTAGTCTTCAACCAACCCGAAGTTAGCGTCATAGTGGGTACAACTCTTACTACTGGTCCCATACCAGTATCATTGATCCTAGATCAATGAAGGTCATCCTAACATAGGGAGCAGAGTAGATACAACGATGCATCTATCAGTACTACTATGGTCCCTATCCTCATTTCCCTACTCATTGATCAGATGAAAGGTACTTCCCAAGAGTTAGACTGCATGGGTAGGATGCCTCGAAAGGAGAACTTAATAAATCTTGTCCTCACAGGAGAAATTATCATCCTACTACACAATCGCCATGGAGAACACATCATCCAGGCCTCAAAGGAGAGCTAATCATCCTGCTACATAATCGTCATGGAGAACACATTATCCAGACCTCACTGGAGAACTAATCATCTTGCTACATAATCGTCATGGAGAACACATCATCCAGACCTCACAGGAGAACTAATCATCCTGCTACATAATCGTCATGGAGAACACATCATCCAGACCTCATAAGAGAACTAATT
Organism: Pinus tabuliformis; assembly: GCA_031772625.1. NCBI lineage: Eukaryota > Viridiplantae > Streptophyta > Pinopsida > Pinales > Pinaceae > Pinus > Pinus tabuliformis. The sequence continues at coordinate 30,202,191 of CM062810.1, read as the reverse complement.
ATCTTGCTACATAGTGGTATCCAAATAGCTCACTGAAGAGCTTTCGTAACCAGACTGCCTCTCAAGTAGCCATGCTCGCAGCAATATACCCTGCCTCGACAGTGCTCAAAGCTACCGACCTCTACTTCCTTCTTATCCAGGAGATCTAAGCAGATCCCAAGGAGAACCAGCACTAAGAAGTGCTCTAGTGATCCTCCACACTGCCTGCCCACTCAACATTTGAAATATTCCACACAGTGTATCTCAATCCATGAGAGATTGTGCCCTGAAGATATCTCAGAAGAATCTAGGCACCAATCCAATGAAGCTCAACCAAATATGAGCTCACCATACTAATTGCAAAACATTTTTTCGGATGAAGGTTCACTAAGAACATCAACGCGAATGATTTTATGAAACTCAGAGGCATTTCCCAAATCTGGTCCGACATCACTACCATATAACTTCTGAAAGTTAAGATCCTTGAGGTTGTCATAGGCTTGCGGTTTATCTTTCCACATTGAGAATCCAACTCCCTTTGTCTTCTACAAATGAGAGGGTCTGCACCTGTCAGACATAGGTGCTGGTATGAGAGGTCTGTCATCCACAACCTTTGGATGGTTTGGATCGATTTCACTCCTAGTGAATCTAAGCTTCATCAGACAACTATCGATCCTGTCATACTATGTCCAGGGTGTTTTTTTCAAGCCATAGAGGGCTTTTTACCACTTGCATACATGAGATTCCTGATCATGAATCTCAAAACTTCTCGGGTTGCCAAACTTGTGGACCTACTGCATGAGGGGAATGGTCCCCTTATAAGATTTTCCTTCGATATATTTTAGACATGTACCTTCATGCTCTTTTTGAATTCACGTATCCCTGTCACCATCTTACTCACAGAGCTCTGGTGTTGTGTCAATGGACATGGTCCCCAGTGGACTTCTAGCAACTTGATACAGCCCTGAACACAAAAACATCTTTGAAAAATCTATTTTCAAACACATACCTTTCCATCGATGAGTACCACCCTATACCCTTTGATTTCCATTGTTGAAATGGACATCAGGTTGTCCTTGCGATCAGGTACATAAAAGAGATTCTATAAATGAATCGAGTTACCCTCATTCAATTGAGGGGTAACATTCCCTACACCCTTTCTAGGATAGGTGGCATCGTGTAATATCCCTAACCAGGAATATTCCTTAAACCCCAGCAAAATCTCAACCAAGAAAACGCACAAGTGGTATAGTAGCCGAGAAAATCACAGAGGTATAATGATAGAGATATAATAGTAGTGCAGCAACAATAATGAATGTACGAAATATAAACAGATACACACGAAATGCAACGAGAAATGCTAAGCCATTTTATTATACTGAGTAAAGGAATGAGTACAGAGGTGATTAGAAGGACAGCACCTCGACTTGCACAAGTCAAGTGAAGAAATACACTCAGAATAACAAAGGAATGGCCTCACACTAATTTGCGTCCCAGCTGCTGGAAAACTGTTGTGCTATTGCTGCTGCTGGAAATTGAATGAGGATTTGGGGCTGCTTCCCTCCTTAGAAAAGGCTGAAACTCTGGAATTGGACTTGTTATCACTCAGGTTATTCCCTGGCTCCCAAGGAAATACGACCGAGGTAACCACTAACCAATCTTTTAGCTACAGGTCCTAGCCTACCTGCAACTAGAGAGGGCTCTCTTTTTATGTTTTAGCTTTGTTTTTGAAGTATTTTTTAGGCTAGTTATGATGTACAGGGTTTAGTTTTGAATGTGGTTGGATGATAATTTCAAATAGAACTGATATGCAGCTTTCAGAATAGCTTAGACCATTGGGCAGTGGAGTCAATGATGGTGCACTGCTGAAAGTATTTCTTGGGATAAAGGTAATGCTACAGAGCCAGACATGCATCCATGGAACAATTCTTCAAATCTGGAATATGATGGCATCAAATCAGGGAATGAAAGGCAGCCAAGGATCTTTCACTATACTGATAGAGGGAAAATGTGGGAATGTTATCTAGGAGCACTTAAGAATTCCTAAACAGCATTCATAATGAGAGAATCAATACAAACATGAGGAGTTAAGAATTCATATTTATGATTAATTCTGAAGAAAACACAGTTAACAACAGAGATTGAGCAGAGGGTGCATTCAAGCAAGTCCTGAGCTATTCTTCTTCTCTATTGCTAAGATAATGAAACATATATGTGAATTAAGCAAACACAGAAAGACAAAACGTGGTTTGGAATAACTTATTGTTCCATTAAACAACACAGGAATTTTGTAGCAGAACGCAGATCATCACTTTCACATCCAAACAGTGCAGAGACCATGAACTTTCCCAGCCATTTGTATTAGAGAGTCTGAAAATTTACAACACAGTGTCTTAGAGAGAAAATCACCAACCCCAAATACGTTCTGTGGGGAGGTAAATATACAAAAAATAAGATACAAAATATCTAGTTGATGAGTTAATAGCTCATAACTTCTTTTCCAACTCTTAAGGAATAGTAGCTGAAAGAGTAAATGTTGCAGTAAATATTAATGTTTTAGCTATCCATTTTGTCAGAGAATTTTGACTTTTGTGACCAACTGAGTCGGCTGGGGTTGCGCTTTTAAATCTGCATTTTTTCCCTTTTGGGCTTGCTGTCCCAGCATTTTGCTGAGTCACTGCTCCCACCTGCTCTGCCTGTTGTCTTCATGTTGTGCCTGGTGCCTGCGTACTCAACTCTGTTGACCTGTAGATGACCTGAGGTTGACCAAAAAGAGAAAGGACCGAGATCACTTTGGTAAAATTTCCAGCATTTCTTGCCACCAATCTTCTTTAGGCAGTTGATGTCTTTGTATCTTTATCAATGTCTCATCTGCCTCGGTATACCTGTAAAAATTGGGTGGGACCTCAAACAAGTGATTGATTTCATGCTCAATGTAAAATAAATTTTCCAGCTTATCATAAAGGCTCTGTCCTGATGGAGGTCCTGTTTCTTCTGAGGTACTTGTGGATGCTGTGATCTGATTTGAAATAAAGTTACTCATCCTGGTGGCATACTGCTCACGGGTCAGCAGTCTTCCAGCGCTGGTCAATAGGCTGGGCAATCCTTTGCCTTGCAATGCTCCCATCCTCAGCTTGTAATCATCTACCTCTGCCTGCATTTCCTGACACTTTCTCTCCAAACTTTGCACAAAATTTCTAAGGGTCAGCACCTTTTTTGTTGTTAGAACAATTTCTATCCTGTTACTGATGTCTAAGGCTGCCAACTCCTCTTTGGTGTGAGTGTTCAGGAAGTGAATCATTTTGCTAGCCTGCTCAGGCATATTTCCCAATGCTGCTCTAGCTTTTTGACTCTCAATTTGGGCTAGGCCTATTAATTCAATCTGTTCATGCACAGTTCAGATTGATTTCCATTGTCTAGTGATAGAGTGGTCAATTTTGGTCCACAAAATCTTTTTTATTTCAGCTAGAGTCTTTTCTAAATTCAGCTCCTTCTCCAAGGCCTTTATTTTGTCCTTCAGGGCCTTAATTTCCCTTGTCTGTTCAGCTACTGTCACCTTGGACTTATCATATTTTCCTTCTAGTTAGGCCAACTTTTCTTTGGCCTCTTTTATCTCTGTCGCCTGAAGCTCTAGCTCCTTGACAACTTTCGTCAATTCATCCATGCTCATGCTAGACCCAGGAGCTGTTGTTGTCGCCGCTGCAGCATCTGTAGCTGTTGTAGTTGCTGGAATAATAGGAGGGGTCACTGCTACTTGCATAGGTGGAATAGCAACAACAGTTGGAGCGGTTTTAGGTGGCTGGGAGGTCAACTCTCCCTGCTTGCCTTGTAGTGCTCTCTCCAATTCTCCCTCCATTTGAATTATTCTCTGGTTCATTTGCATCAGCAGGTCCATTATATCCTCCGCTTCTTTCTCTTGCACAAGTTCTGTTGTTTGTGGGTGCATAGTTGAGGAGAGCCTCATTTGCTTTCTCAGAGCAGCAATATCATCCTCCTTTTTCTTCATTAGGGCCTTGATAGCTTTGGGACTCTTAGGATCATGCCCCAGGTCCACAATAATGTCCTCCAATGTTTTAATTCTGTTGTATTTAGCTGTGGAGGACATTCTTTCCAAATCAAGTTGAGTATTTGTGTTCTTCAAAGATTCCTTCAATTCATGGGCCAGTGTGGCCTTGTCTGCCAGTGTGGCATAGACCATTTCACCTACTTGCTTATGTAATTCTATTTGATCCATGGGGTGAATGTCCTTGGCCAGGACCTCTAAATTTGTCTTGACATAGTATGCAGTTGTCTGAGGCTGCTGAACCTTGGGCTTGAAGTGGCTGAGAATCATCTTTTCTTCTTTGATGTCATATGCTACCATCAACCTTTCCTGCTTGGCAGGTGTTGCCTTAAGAAATTGGTCATACAATTGTACTCTTAATAGTTCATTTTGAGCCTTAATTTCTTTAAAGGTGGCTTTGATGCTAGCTGGCCTCTTACTTTGATGTGTAGAGGAAGACACCTCCATGCCATGCTGTCTGTCTTGCTCTTGTTGGAAAGAGCTTGTAGGTGTTTGTTGACTCCCTTCTCTGTCTCTCCTTGGACTTCCAAGGATTTCCTCACTGACTTCCTCCTCAAATGGAGGATCAACTCTTTTCCTTTTAGCTTCAGGCTGCTGTGTAGACCCACTAGCAGGTGTGGAGTCTTCTTGGTCTCGTTTTCTGCCTCTTTCCTCATGGGCAGGAGTCTGTAAAGTAGGCACTTGTGGTGCCTCTGTTTGCTGTGGAGGAGCCTGTCCTTGAGATTGCTCCATTGAAGTAGTAGGCTGCTCTGTGATCACTTCTTGCTCTACATCCATTACCTCTTTCCCTTTTGCTGTACCTGTTGCTGATGTAGATGGTCCCTGGGCGGCTTGTGTGGCTGCAGCAGTAGATGTGCCTTCTCCAATTTGATGTGGCAACTTGAATGTTACCTGCTGCAAAGAATCCAAGTCAAGAGTTTTTTCTAAATCCTTGACATTTTTCTCCATTATTTCCTCTTGGGTCAATTCCTCAACTAATGTGTCTTGCAGCCACTCATCTTGGTTGGCATACTGTTCAATTTGTGGAAATTTACAATGGTCATAGGCTAGCAGCCTGTATTTAACTCTTTTGGCACTGATAAAATCCTCCGGGTCATAAGGGACCCACCAGAAGCTCCTCTTTAACTTATATTTGTCCCTCAATATTTGATCGGCATCTTGCCAACCTTCTTTCTTGTTCATAATGAAGGGGCCTAGATGGTCTTTGAATTTCAGGTGAGCTTTCTTTTTGGCACTATGAAAATGAGTGAGATCAGAATTAATGAGTTGCCTATAGTACTCCAAGGCAAACAGTCTCATTGGTACATATCTTGGGAGCCTGTAAGGATAGAGATCACAGCCATAGATTCTAATGACAGTATGATTTTGATAGAGATACCAATCACCTATTTTGTAACTCTTGGACAGCTGCAAGGTCTTCTGTATATCATATGACAATCTAGGAGGAGGGGATCTCATTAGGAGACAAGAGACTGGGTATACAAATTGGTCAATGAACTCACAGTAGGAAAATGAAGAGTTTTGAACCTCATGGAAAACTGATGACCAAAAGATGACAGAGCTTCTTTCACCTTTAGAATTCAACTTCTTGATGGGGCATTGGAAGCATTCAGACTGGTAATACATGAACAAATGATAGATATATGATGAATATTTAAAGACTCCCTCCCTATTCAGTTTTACTAGCTGGTCATGTATTTTGTTGGCTATGAACTTGGCATAATTATACTTGACAGCAGGGGGCTTTCCTGGGCTGTATGCAGACAACAGAGCTAGCATTGTTTCATCAATGTGCTCACTTGTTTTGAAACCTAGCACATAGGAGATCATATCAACTAGCAGTTTGCCCACCTCATTGAAATGGACATATAGGAAAGGAGGTGGCCCTGTAGGCTGGCAGTCTGCCCTCATGAATGTCTTGGTAATTCTTGCAATCTCAGAGCTGGAAAGCTTGGAGCCTTCATCCAGCAAATAGTTCATGGAGAAAGGAAACAATAGCTGAGTCTGTTTGAAGTTGAGCATCTGGTTGATGGAGTCAGGAGTAATATGAAAAAGTATTCTCCCAGATGGAGACTTGATAGCTCTCTGAGTTGGCTCATAGTTCTCAGCACATAAGCGGACGATCTCGGGAAAAATATTAACAGAGGGAAGAAAGTAAATAGGAAAATTAGATTCCCATATGCCATACATGTCACAGTTGTTTAGAAAGCTGTTTCTCAACTGGCAGAAGGTTTGCAAGTGATTTTTGTCACCAACTAAATCTTGAATGAGGTAATCCTTATTAGCAAGAGGCATGGCTTCAAGCTCTCTGTTTGGTGGGTTCATAGGAGTGATACTTAGAGTTGTTGGAGTGGCCATTTTGAGACTTTCTGAGCTTATATTGGAAATGGGTGTAGGACAGTAATAGACTGAGGATAACTGCTTTTGAGATTTTTCAAATGAGTTTGAAACTGAGTTAAGTGAAGCAGTAGTCTTGATTGTCTGAAATTATGATGAAAGAGGTAAATTTCTGCAGAGTATAGATAGTTTTCTCTTCTCTTGAATGAATTCTGTGGATTAAGGGACTATGGGAAAAATGCAGAGGGGAAAGGGGGTTATTTTGACCGAAGGAGTGAAGTTTTTTGTAGAGGATTTGGCAAAAGGGGTGAATGCACGGTAAATGCGAAAATTTGCCGGCAATACAAACTTAAAAACCGCTTTTTGATGGTGAAATTGCAGGTGGGCGCGGGTTCACTGGGTTCTTTTTAGCTGGGGGTTTATCAAATGGATTTTAAGTAGCATTTAGGTGCATGAGGTGTCTTCAATTTGGGTACTTGCAGGTATTCAAGCAGCTAAAAAGGAGAAAACGGTGAAAAACAGGGCTGATGGGTGAAATTTGGCAAATACCTGGTTTAAAGTTGCCGAGGGTAATTGAGCCGGTTCAATGGCGAGCAATGGCGTCGAATCTATAGGCAGTGGCGGTTCAACTGTTTGAATTCAAATTCTGGAGGTAAAATGGCGCAAAATAGGGTGCGTAGCTCTCCAACACGACCAATAAAAATGAGTTAAAACGGTTGAAACATACGTTTTTTTATAAAAAATTGGACTTTTAGCGCTTTTCTGCGATGACATCAACATGACGTCATCGGCATGTCCCGGGTACGACAAGGTGACGTGGCAGGCTGACTCGGGCGCCGACATGGCAGTGACACGGTGGCAGGGTGTGGACGCGGGCGGACGAATTGACAATGACATGGAGCAGCGGCGGGGACACAGTAGTGACGTCACAAATGACGTGGTTGCTGACGTCAGGGGACGGAGGGTGGTATCCGGTTTTCCCCTCACCACCTTTGAACTTAGGCGGTATTGGGGTAGGGGCCTCCGAACACACCGGGAGGCCAACACCTGGCGGGGGTACGGCAGGGAAACCGCCCATCCCCCGGACGTTAACCTTCGACAGATCGGGGTTTCAAATTGACTGCCCACCCTTGGATCTGGAGTGCTGGCCATCGGACGGTTGGTGGGACGATCGGGGTGTCGTGCAGTTAGGCGCGGGACCCGCCCAATTTATAAAATAATATTCTGCTGTGGGGCTGAAAACATTGGTTAATGTGGGTTCGTGGGTTATGTGCGCCGACAGCGTTTAATGTTAAAATAAACGTTTAAACGCCAAACATTAACAATGAGCGCGAAAAGAAGAAGGGTTAGGTTTATACACAAAAGGGGAAGACCATGGTTATTATTTTAACCAGAGGTTAAAACAACTCTGGGTTAGGACGCGGAAGGGTTAATGGTAGTCCCATATAGACTATTATTCCCTAAACTATATATACATAGCTATAATGCCATAGGGTAGGGTATATAATATTTTTTGGAATTTTATATAGTTTTTTGTAGCGATAGGGGTGGGAAAGTAGCTAGGGAGCTAAATAATAGAGTTAGGGGTTAATATGGGTTTGTGAGGTGAAGTGTAGGGGAGAGGCTAATTTTGTGAACTGAAACTTAGACATCGGAGTGAATGAAATGTGGAGAAATGAATTTTACACAAGAAATGTGGCTTCTCTTCATTGAGGAAAGCCAAAACTTGACTTGATTTTCTCAAGAATGAAGTGCAAGTAGGACTGGTTGGGCAGATCCCAAGGTCCTCAAGGGGGTGTTAGTGAGAAACTCTTAGGGGGAGTGAAGGGGAATTAGACATGCTTCCATAGTTATGCCATTAAACATCTGCTTTGACCTTTCTGTGATTGATGAGATGAGCTCTGATTGATAATACATGAGGTGATCAAAATCCTGCTTCCGCAACCTCAAACTACCTACCCAGCCTAATACACCTAACATTTTTTCTTCCTTTTGAATGGGTGCACTTAGCCTTGCAAACCCTGATTATCCTCTTTTATTTTGATTGCCCTCCTACCTAAATCTACCCTTATCTCTTCCAAGGGCCCAGATTAAGCAATTGGGCTCCTTAATTTCTCTACCTAGCTAGTGATCTGCCAAGCTTGAACTGTTTGGACAGATATTGTTTCTCTATTCTACAACATCAATTTAAACATGGCATGGTCCAGATTGAACTGTTGGGCCATCCATCAAGCTAGAAGTGGCATCTTGGCTAGCCACTTTCCTGGTCATTCTTTCGGGTTCATTTTATCATTTTTTCTGACCAATTTACTCTTTTTGCCCTTTGATAATTCTTTTAGGGCATACCCTCTTCACATGTTTTAACTTTCCTCTAATGCCTTTTTACAAAATATGGAACCTTTGCAGCATGAAAAGATGAACATATTTGGCACTTCCACTGTCAATCATGAAAAAAGAAACCTATTGGTATAGGAACCTAACAGTGGCTCCACTTGGGGATGGCTTTTCCAGATGAAAAGCCAAGAACAACAGGTCAGATTGCCTTATTTTTCAATTCTTGCTACAGTCTGAACCTTCCTTCTATTAGAGATCACTGATTTGAATCCTTGTAACTTGTATGAAGTACCCTTTGAGCTGCTCTGTTGTGAAATTACAGCTCTGTATTTGCTGGTTTCTCTGAGTATTTATCAACATCTTTAGCCTTCACAAGTGCTTTTCTTGATTTCTTATGGTAGATTCAAAAAATATATATCAAAATGGTGTAGTTCCCTGATTTTCCTCAAAATTTGCTGCATTTAGTCCCTTATCTAACCGTTGTAAATGAAAATGCTGGAAATACAAATATTTATGTACAATATACAGATGTGTTGTGTTCATCAAAGGGGGTCAAAATAATGTTTGAGCATTCTCCCATTGACTGGGCCTTCCTCAGTATTTGAGCCATCCAAACTCTTCAGAAAATAGGTGTTACTACCTTGAACAGCATGAATAACATATGGTCCTTTCCACAGAAAATCAAATTTGCCATGCTTCCCTTTGTCCTCTCTTCTAGCATCCCATCTGAGCACTTTGTTTCCTATAAAGAAGTCTTTAGCTTTGGTTCTTTTGTCAAAGATCTTCTTGAGTTTATCTTGTAGAACCTAGGTTCTCTGATATACTTCCTCTCTTGTTTTCTGCAAGTGAATGGTTTGATTAATCCTTCTCTGCATATCATTTGGCTCTGCTTGTATTTCTTGCAGCAATTTTAATACTGGGATTCCCAAAGATGAAGGGAAAACAGCCTCTAGACCATACACCAATTCATATGGACTTGTACCAATGGATCTTTTGGTGGTCAATCTGTCTGCCCATAGTGCATTTACCAACTTCTTATGCCAATTCTTTTTGTTCTCCTCCAAGACCTTTTTGATGATGTTGATGAGGCTTTTGTTGGAGGACTCAGCTAGGCCATTGCCTTGAGGGTAATAGGCTGTGGAATGGCCCAAGGTAATGTGGTATTTGTGGCAAAAGTTGATCATCCTTTTGGATTTGAAAGCAGCAGCATTGTCTGTAATAATTTTATCTGGACAACCAAATCTGGACAAGATGTTGGTTTCTAAGAATTGCATAATAACAGAGTCATTGGCTTGCCTACAAGGGATGGCTTCTATCCATTTGGTAAAGTAGTTTGTGGCAGTCAAAATCCACCTATGTTGGCCAGAGGATGAAGGGTGGATTTCACCAATGAAGTCTAAACCCCATTGCTGGAATGGTCTTTCAATTGAAATAGGTTTGAGGGGTAGAGGTAATAGCTTTCTCTTGCCTTCAAAGATTTGGCACTTGTGGCATGAGATAACAAATTTTTTCACATCAGCAAACAGGGAGGGCCAATAAAATACAGCCCTTAGGATTTTATCAGCTGTTGATTTCCAGTATAAGTGTCCTCCACAGTCGCCTGCATGAAATTCCTTGAGGACATTGTCAGTTTCGTCCAATGTTAGGCAATTAAGTAAAATTCCTTCATGATTTTTCCAAAACAAAACATTGTCTATGATACAAAACTTTGATGCTTTCATTTTCAAGAATCTTTTCTTAGTTTTGGACAACCCTGGAGGAGCTTGCAGGTTTAACAATACAAAACATATATCAGCATACCAAGGGGATTGAAAAAAGGCTTGATTGATCTGTGGAGTCGCCATCTCCTCTTCGTTGTCCAGTTCATTGATGTCAAGAGCCTGGAAATTGGTTTTAGTCATAAGTTTGGCTAGCCCTTGTCCTTTTATCAGTTTTGTAGGCTTGATTTCAATGTCATATTCTAAGATATTGGCAATACATTTGCCCCTTTTGCCTTCATTTCCTTCTTGAGTTAAAATGTCTTTAACCACTGCATTTGGGACATAGGCAATCACATGAGAGTATAAAATGTAAATTCTGAAATCTTTGATGGCCTTTACAAGGGCATAAGCTTGCCTTTCCATGATTTGATATTTGAGAGGGGCATCTCTAAGAGTTTTTCTAAACAAGGCAATGGGTTTCTCACAACCTTGGTCATCTTTTTGCAATAGGACAGCAGCGATAGTATGCTCAGATGCAAAGGAAAAAATGATGAGATCTCTATCAAACCTAGGACTTGTGAGGACTGGTGTGTTTGTCAAAGCTCTTTTGATGTTGTCAAAGGCTTGTTTGGTTTCCATGGTCCACTTGACTTTAGAATCTTTCTTCAACATATTGTTTAACAGTCTTATGAGCTCGGCCAAATTAGGAATGAATCTTCTCAAAAAGTTAATCTTCCCTAGAAAAGCTTGTAGTTCTTTGATGTTCCTTGGATGAGGCACTTGAAGGATAGTTTGAATTCTGTCCGGGTCGATCCTAATGCCATCTTTTGAGATTATATGACCTAGGATCTTGCCTTCCTCTAGGTCAAACAGTGATTTCTTTGGATTCAAAGATATGCCATATTTTCTGCAAATTAGAAACACTTGCCTTAAATGTAATGTTCTAAGTGTTCTTGGTCTGATTTTGAAAAGGCAGTGAGATCATCAAGGTAGATTACTAGGAAATCATGGATTTCTTTGGCAAAGGCTATGTCCATTGCTCTTTGGAAAGTGGCCCCTGCATTCTTAAGTCCAAAATGCATTTTGACATATTTAAAGGTTCCCCAAGGTGTTGTAAAGGCAGTTTTGTCTTGATCATCCAGGTGTACTAAAATCTGATTGAATCCAGAGAATCCATCTAACAATGAGATCCTAGAGGCTCCCACTACCCTTTGTAGGATATGATCCATTTTTGGTAAGGGGTAGTGGTCTTTGAGAGAGACTTTGTTCAAATTCCTTAAGTCAACACATAGTCTAATCTCTCCCGTCTTCTTTCTAGTAGCCATTAGATTTAAAATCCACTCTGAGAACCTAATTGGAGCAATGATCCCAGCTTCGTACATTCATTTAACTTCTTTTTCAATTAGGGGAAGGAGGACAGGGTTGACCCTTCTAAGCTTCTGTTTAAAAGGCCTTTGATTTTCTTTCAAGGGTATAGTGTGTTGGATGACTGAAGTATCATAGGACTTGAGGTCCTCATAACTCCAGGCAAAGATATCTTGGAACTCTTTGAACAATTCAATGTATTTTAACTTCTGATCAGTGGGTAATGCCTTGGATAGTTTTACCATTTTGGGATTTTCTGTGGTTCCAATGTTGCAGTCCTCAATTTCAGCATTTAGTGGTTTCATTTTTGGCTTCTTTGAGATATCATTTGAATTGAATAAATCCTCCAAAGGGGTTAAACCTATGGGCAGAAAATTGTCTTTTAGATCAATTACTTCAGCTTCTGCTTCAGCTATTTCATCAAAATCTGTTTGCTTCAGCTCCTGTACATTGCTATCATCAAAAGTAGTTGGATGCAGAATCAGATTTGTTGTTTCAGCTGATATGTTTTGTTCAATTTTGTGCCTTTGTTGTTGGTCATCCACAGTGCTTGTATCAATGTTCATGTTGGAGAATTCCTCTTTCAAAGTGAGGAAGTTATTTATCTGTGTATCATTTTCAAAGATCTGCCAATTTTTAACATTATCAGGGACAACAGGTCTATGTTTGATTTCGGCAGTGAAACGGTGGTTGGGTTCTAAAGGTAGCTTGCAAGTGCTGGCAAAGGTTGCCAAGCTATGTGCATGTAAATTGAGATTTCTGGAAATTTTAGTTAACTGAGATTCTAAGAAGGAGTCAAGTATTTGAATGGCTGCCCCTCTGTAAGCCCTCAATCTTAGATCATTTGTGACAAAATTTCCCTTCATCTGCTGTATGATTAGATCTGAATCCCCTAGAATTGAGACTTTGGTTGCACCTAGATTTTTGATGAGTTTGAGACCTAACAAGAGGGCTTCATACTCGGCCATATTGTTTGTGCATCGAAAGTTTAACCCATATGCATGACCTTCAGCCTGGTCATTTTGCATGTTATGTACCCAGACCCCTACCCCTGCTCCTAATTTGTTGACTGAGCCATCAAACTCTAAATACCATAAGGTTTCATGGTCAAGGTTTGCATTGAGAGTTTTAGAAAGTTGCACCATGGGTAGATTGGGTTCTTGTAAGTCATTTGATGTGTCATTTTTCTTTATTGCATTAGTCATATTGACAATTTTTTGATCTGGATCAGTAGATTGTTCATTCATACTCTCTGGTTGTGCTGTTATCAGGAGTTTGGCATCAGTTTTGGTACACATATCAGCGTTATATAAGATGAATGAGTCCATATCAGAATGCATTGAGTAGATGGGGAAGTTTTGGGGCTTTTCTTGACTACTCACCACATATTTCATTAGTGTTTCATGGTATAATCTCTTTGGTTGCCCAAAGACTGAAATAGTGGCATAGGACATGTCCAATTGCAAGGATCCTTGGAGTTTGCCCCCCATGAACTGGATAAGAGCATGCCATATTTGGGTGGAATATCAGCTACCACCACATCCATCAGAATTGTTTTGGTTGGGTATTGGAACAAGGAAACACACAAATCTTTAATTAGGCCTAGACACCTGACTTGGCTGGAAGCAAATGAGAACAAATATTTGTATGGTCTTGTGATATCTAGGTCTAGCTTTTCCATCACAGATTTAGGCATTAGGTTGTGTGAAGCTCCTGAATCAAACATTGCATTGTGTAACACCTTGTCATGAATGTTTAAACTGACATAAAAAGGTGGAACTCCTCCATTTGTTGTATTTCCATTAACTTCAGGACCAAAAAGTAATTCAGGTTGATCATCTAGAACATTTACAGCATCCCTATTGTCTGATATTTGGAGTGACCTATTGATTTGTTGTCTATATACTTCATGTTTGGCGAGATCAGAGAGAGGAATAGCTATCTTTAGCTTACCTATTTCTGTTTCCAAGTTGAAAGGTTTTTCTATCTGAGTCTTTGTATTATGGGCATCAGATTTTTCCTTGTCAGCTGAATTTTTAGTGACCTTTTCTTCATCATGGGTATGATTTTGAATTGAATCTATTTTGAATTTATTTTCAGGAATGCTGTTTGAAATTTCTTTTGAGGGGAGGGATGAAGATGGCTGATTTTTAGAGGGCTGTACATCTGATATATCCTCCACAATGACTTCTCTTGGGTGTGGATCTGTTTTATCAGAGGATTCTTGGAGAACAACTTTGTCTTTTGTCTTTTTTGGCTGTTTATTATCCTTTGGTTTGATAGGTTTAGGCACATCTATGGTTCTACTCCTTAGTTTATACTGTTTATGTACCTCATAAACTGCTGCATCATAGCCTTCCCTAAAGTCGAATGATTCTCCTGATTTGGTTTGAAATTGGTTTCAATTATGGGTCTCTTGATCCTCTTGTGTTAAAAAGACTTGATGTTCACTATCCAAACCCATTAAGTTGATGTGAGGGTCCTCGGTTGGTTCACTAGATGTTGAGGCTTCAACATAGTTTTCTTGAAAAGGAGGTCTAATGTTGTGGTCAAGACCAGCCCTTCCAACATTTGGATTTTGATTCTTTCTAAAGTTTGGGTTTCTAGCAGTACTTGGTTGGCCTTCCCATGATGACTTTCTCTCGATGGTTTCCACCCTATCTCAGTCATTTGAGTTGTCGAAGGTGGAATTTGACCGCAGTTACAAAAATTAACACTCCCTCTCAACTAGATCATCATGTATCATCACTGATCATCTGTCATGTAGTAATCATGCCATGCCCATCTCAAGTGTCTCATCATCACAAGTCATCATTGTACTTCTCGATCTATCCTTTTCTTATTCATGCTTATCACTTGGTTGTTCTTGTTCTTATGTTGAACATTCTTGGATCTAGAAGAAGAAGATTTTGTTTTCGGAGGGGAGCTCAGGCTACCACCCTCTATCCATCAGGATGCTATCTGGAATCTCTTCTAGCAGGCTGCTACCTAGAACATCATTGAGGAGAGCATATCATCGAGGAGCACATCTCAACTTGGAACCACATCGGGGAACACAACCCGACCCGAAATCTCATGGGGAAGCTATACATCTACAACCCCATATCTTAGCAATATGATATCCAAACACACAGGGGAGCGCATCTCGACCCTATGATCTCATCAAGGTGCTAAATCTCAACTTGGAATTTCATAGGGTTATCTCAACCCATCCTATTGCCTACTGATCTTCCCATCAATGACCCTAAATAGTCTCTCGTAGAACACCTGCATCAAAATCAACTTGGGTTGTACACCTCAAGTACACTCTCAACTCAGTGGCCAAACGAGAAGTAGTATTCCTGACAAGCTAGCCTGATTGTGAGTATGATGCCAACTGGGGTATACCTGCAAAGACCAAACAGGGGACTGACATTCTCCGACCCTATGAAGATAGGGGAGAAACATTCTCTGACCCTATGAAAATAGGGGAGAAACATTATTTGACCCTATGGGTAAAAAATAGAGATAACCCCCTATTGTCTAGAGTTCCCTCAACTCCATGAGCCCTTCTCCCTCAATTCCTCACCCTGGGAGCTAAAATAGGAAGGAAGACTCGACTCATTGTCCTCGATCACCATTGCTTTCATCATACTCGAATATGGTATCAACTTGTCTCAATAGAAGATGTATATTGTTCATACAAAACATAAAATCAGATATCAAGTCGGATCATATAAATCAAATGAATCACAAAAGGATACCATAATCATCCTCCCTCTCAAGGAGGTGCCAACCACAAGGTTGAGCTTGTTTCGAACAGTTGCAATGTTTCAATATATGAGAGTATCTCGATCCCAGCTATAATTATGGGACTTCCTGCCAATCATATCATACTCTATGTCATCACAATGTAATATCCAGATCATGCTTAGACATCTCTCTAAGGAGCTTATTCATCTTGCCTCCTAGCTAACCATGCTAGCAACATTATGATCAACTTTGGTCATGTTATGGACCTCTAATCCAAGATATCATGGCAGATCTTATACTAAAGCAGCATCCAAATGTGCTTATCAACAACTATCTCAAATATCAACAATACATCTTTGCATACGCATATCAAAGGAGAAATATCTCATTCTCAAAATAGAACACCACATGTAGATATTTCAAATCATGCTCGATGTCAACTCTATGTGAGTGAAGCAGCTCAATCATGAATTTATTCAAGTTCTATGAACATCATTTATATAAGGATGTTCAAAAATGGAACATCAATTCTTCAATTTTCAGATGCCATGTTAAGTTCAACAACATCTTGAACTTCAAATCAGAGTATCCAAGGATTTTCATTTTCATTATTCAAAAAACATTTTCCAATAGTTTTGCAATATGGAATTTCTTTCCCAATTTCCATAAATCAATTCATCATGCCATGATACATCATTTCGGGCTTCATAAGCCATCTCCCTTTGATTTAGATCATCAGAGGCTCATCACTTGTCACAAGTAGATCATCAGGATATAAAACCAAAACCATAGTCAATATCAAAGCCATACCTTGGAACTAATCATTCCGACTTCATTGGATAACTATCAAATATAAACATATATGGATTGGGGAGCTTGCTTCATGCAAATCTCTCTACAAGAACAATGCCTTGCTAAGCTAACATAATCAGCCTTACATAAATCATGTTGTACCATCACATCAACAAATTCAACTCATCAATGCTTAGAAGCCAGATTATAATCAAAGTCATCAATATCACATTATCAATTCTTTCAACCAGGAGATAGGTGGAGTTCAAATCAAATAATGACTTCATCGTGCCAACAAGTTGTCATCAACCATGCATTATCAATCCGAACTTGATTAAGGCATTCTCATAATCATAATACCAATCAATTCTGTCAGTGGGTGCAAATGCATACACCAAGGATTAGTAATGTAAGTTCCACTTTCATGTTGAATCACAACTATCATTATTTCAACCATTGTGCTAAGAATAAGAAGGCCAATATTTGAATACCCACATAAGTCATCATGCCCACATAGTATTAATATGAGGAAAAAGCAAAAATCATCAAATCAAATCACTAGACATCAGGTCAAGTCCAAATTTCTATTGTAGAGAGATTTATTGTCAAAGCATATCTCAATCATCAATTCAATGTTATTGTCAAGTATCATGACAAAACATTTTTCATATATACTAGTAATGTCAAATCATGACAACCTCTTGTAGCACAAACATAGTGACATATCTATATGTATGTCTCGGTCACCTACAAACACAAGTTCAGTCTGCATGTTCATGTTATGGAAAATATTCAAGCTTTTCCTGCTAGCAGATCTTGCTACAGATCTACAATACATATGTGGTACTAACATCTTCCAGGTGACCATCTAATTTCGTGCACAATACTTCATTAGATGATCAACAATTTAACTCAACAACTTCAAAAATCAATTAATAGTGGCAGAATATGTCATGGATATCATGATTCAGAGTTCAGACAACTTCAGAAAGCTTCAGATGATGGTTAACAACAATCAAACCTCTGGTCGCTCCCTTCAGGTTAGCATCAGAGTGACTTTAGATTCTTGGACATTGTCTAGGCCTTAACATGCATGCGTCCAGGGATGAGATCTCTTAGATCTGTGACTACGTCCGGAACAAAAACCCTAATTTATGTATGGGCTTCAGAATTAAGACTCTGTTGCAGATCAATATTGTCAAATGCACATAAATCATACTTCAGCATCATAGAATAAGAATTGTAATAAGGGTAAGAACCTTGAGAAGAGATTCTCCCTCTGATTGGGGATTTGAATCATTCATATTCATTCATGTAAGCAACCAGTATCTACTTGAGTCATGTAACAACAAATATATTAGATCATAAACATATGGCTATCAACATCAGGGCATCAATATTTTATCAAAGGTTAGACTCAAAGCAATAGTTAGATGCAGCATCATATCTCAAATATTATGAACACAATAGCATTTTCTATCAAGTCACTCCATCAAGTTATTGTATCTAGTTTAACCATATGCCATCAAAACAAGACCATAGGTAGTAAGAGATATAGAATATCATTTTTACACTTATACCTTTCACATCAAGGTTGGCATGCTCTTCATGACCAGTGAGATCAAATTAGGTCCTTCAATAAAGCTTTATCAAAACAACAAGAGTGTCAATCACTCTTTCCATATGCTTTCATCATGCTTATCGCAAGCATTACAAGCACACTCATGTATAGGAGTCAATGAACTATCCTTCTATATGAAATCCATCATGACAAGTGTCAAGAGTATCATTTCCAGAGCCAAGATGCTAGCCTTCTTTATAGGATCAAGATATCCAATAGATAGATCATAGATGTTAGCCAAACATCAATAGTATCAATGTATCAACATTAGATAGCCTCATAGAATTCAAGAAGGTCAAAATGGTCAACACCAAGTGCATAATTACATCATAGGAAACATATATCCAAGTCACTTTCATATGCATGTATGATCCTGTGGAGCGATAAAAAGGTGTCTTTTGAACTCCTAATTACCTTCACATTAATTATCAACCCAGGGACGACTTTTTATTTCAAGAGTGTACTCAGTCTGAGGTGGCTATTTACTTAAGAGTAATGTTTTGCAGTATAGTGCTTAGAACCCAAAAGTAAATGAAAGCTGGAAACAAAATCTAATTGGAACAGCAAGAAACTGAAATGTTCTAAAACTAAATCATTCATTCAAACAACCATCAATCGAGGATATAGTAGCAATAACTCATTCCTCTAGAAATTGATGGAGTAGAGTATGGACCATGGGTCTGGGAGCGTGGTAGCGTCTGCTGAGGCTCACGACAGCCTTGGACCTTCTCTCACACCAAAGCAATAAATGCAAGTAAAAGGAATGGCAAAAAGCAGAATGAAACGAAATGGACAGCAGTAAATGAAACAGCAATTAAAAGAACTAAATCTCGCGAGTTAGAACTGAACTCTCATTCCGCAATCAAATAAAAATCGGCAAAAGCAATTCCAATGATCTTTACTTTACGAGAAGATATTTACAAATGAATTATGGAACAGCAGTTCATTATAAAACAGGAACGTCAATCATATATACAAAACACACTAATATAGCAATCTGAGAATATTGGATGTTATAACTATGTTTCTAAACAGAATGACGCTACTCTCAAATCCCACAAATATTCATACCAGCACTCTGTTACAGAAATGGCTGAATAAAGATACAATTCGACCCCGTGTGAATTCAATTATATAGTGCAGAGTTCTTACATGGAGAAATCATTCATTCATTGATCATAACAGAGCATAGTGTATCATATAAAGAATGTATCAGATTGCTACGTAATAACGATAAACAATCCACACACAGATCACCGTATAATGATACAAAAGCAAGTGTCCTTCGGAGCCGGGCCCTTAGCTGCCGATGGTACACCGCCTTAGATTACTCCAGACGCAGAGACGGAATGAACACCAAGTCTTTTATATTATT
The DNA here is from genome assembly GCA_031772625.1 of Pinus tabuliformis. Classification (NCBI taxonomy): domain Eukaryota; kingdom Viridiplantae; phylum Streptophyta; class Pinopsida; order Pinales; family Pinaceae; genus Pinus; species Pinus tabuliformis. The sequence goes on along the minus strand of CM062810.1, from coordinate 30,182,893 downwards.
CGCATCCACAAAAGTATAACAAAATCAGGTCTCAATGAGACTCAATGATTAAAGTTTGTTCTGGAACCGTAAAATTACAAAAACAGTCGTCCCCTCCTCTGATCTTTGGTTTCATTTAAATAGAGAAAGATCAGAGCATAGATAATTACAACATGATTTCTTTTACAAATTTGGGTTGATTCTAACTAGATGATCAACAAGAAAATATATTTCCTTTCATCTCTTCAACAAAAGCAAGACGAATTTGGGTTTGCAGCTGAGATTTGGAGGACGGCCGCAACTGCAAATCTGAGAAAATAGTGCTCAAAGAACCCTGCGTTTCTCCCTGTACAAGCCGAATTTGGGCAAACCGTTCTATGTCAAAGTTAATTGGGCCCGTTCTGGACAAAACCCATGTTCCGGATTTCTCAAATTCGTCTTCATTTGCTCAGAATCTCAACCGCAAAACTGTCACTCCTTAAACCAACGAATTTCTGAGTTGGCAGATTTAAAAATCAAATCTTCAATCTGGAAGTTACCTTGGAGGCTAAAAATGGTGAATAATGTTATAACGAACTTATTAGAACTATCATTGGTAAAATAATGCATAATAATCAATTTATTAGAAATAAAGGAGAATAAATAATATTCATCCATGAGAGCATAAATCATTTATAAAATGGATTTAAATGATAAATTATAATAGATGATATAATAGAGAAGAGTAAAAATGGATGAAATAAGTGTTACAAAGTGGTCGTATTCATGGCCCAACATACCCCCACACTCAATATGTTGCATGTCCTCATGCAACGAAAACTGAATATATTGCATGTCTTAATGCACCCCAAAGACAAAAACCCATGTGTTAACCAAGCGATAAAAAATATGTTTATTTCAACTCATGAAATGGATAGAACAAATGAATTCTTCCTTAATTAATGAATATTCACTTTTAGTAATCTTGATGAAGGCATAACAATTTTTACATTGACATTCAATTATATGTATATATGAAGTTGCAGCAAAATATGACATAGATAACAGCAAACTTCATTAACCATTTTCTCAAAAACTACAAACCAGCTTTTGTCGAAATTTGGCAAGTAATTTATAATATATGAAGGCTTCTATGATCCAAAAATCAGATCGTTTTGATGCATGGATCATGAGATATAAACAAAATGGCTGTAGGTGAGAGTGCATGATTTCCGAAATTTTATGAACTAATATTTCTTGAAATTGTGTGGTTTTGTATTAATGTGTTTGCCAAAAATTACAAGAATTGAGTTCATAGTTTTAAAAATATGGGAAATCAATTTCTGCACTGTGTAAAAATGAAATTGTATGCCTTAAAGGAGAGAAAATAGAAAACATCCATCATGCGTAGCAATTCCTCCCCCTCTTTGAAAAATTAGCATGCCCTCATGCGATGCTAGAAAACAAATAGAGGTGGTAGCTATTATCTGTTGAATTCTATGCTTGGTGTAAAACAACATGGCATAAGGGAGGTGTGGAGAATGAATAAGAATAGCAATGGATGATAAAGAATATGAATGGCGTGGTCATAAGAAAGAAATGAATGAAAAGAAAACTCCCCCACACTTGAAAATGACATGCTGCTGAAAAAGGGGAAGTGGTAAAGATGTGGAATGAAGGATGACAAATAATGCTCAAAATGGATTTTAATTAGATTCTCCTAAATTTATAATAAATTAGAAAACTATGCAATTTTACCTCAAGTTTTACCTCCAAAAATGTGGAATGACATATAAATACTGGCAGTTGTTGAAGCTGATGTAGGTAGAGTTGGTGCTAAAAGTGATGCAAAAGGTGGAATCCAGGGAAGCACATCATGTCTGAAGAATTGTTCACGTTCACGAGCCTCTACTGTGAAGTGCAATAGTGTGGTCATGCTACGAATAGAATTCTGCCCATACTTGTTGTTCTCCTGTAAACAAAGCACTATTTTGCATACAATGTTCTTGAATCCATAGTGTTAGCTTTGAATAGCAACAGATAAAATGCATGCAAAATTTCAATTAGAAAAACTTATGTATACATGCAATACTAATATGTTGTCAAATCAACAAGGTATGGCAAAGTGTAGTAATCATATCGCATGCAACCCCATAATGCATACATTCCCCCCTCCAATTGGAAAATGGGTTCCATAACCATAAAGCATATGAGAGGGGTGGTGCGGATGGCAAGGCAATGGAATGAACAATATATCAGTAAGTGAAGCAGAGTACACTTATCAATGATAGGACGGTGAAAATTATGGTTATATTGAGAGCAAAGTGTGTAAAGATAGTTATGAATAAGAGATAGGACACTTTGAATTGATGGTAAGTGATGAAAAAGAGAAAAAGAACAACAATATGTCAATAAGATGCTTTACTGATAGTATTCTAGCTGAAAATGATGCGATTGATCATAAAACAATTTCTCATGCATAAAGGTTCAAAACAGGGAAAAAGTTAAGGAAATAACTTCTCTGATAAAAAGAAAAATAAGAAAAGGGTATTATAATAATAATTGACGATAAGATATAACTTCAATACCATAAGCAGAGCCGCTGCTGCCAGCAGGCGTCCATAGCCTCGGCAGGGTTGCTTTTTAACCCATATGAGCCAGAATCCTCAATTTATAAATGGAGAGTTACAGTGCTGTTCTACAGAAAAGATCAGTGTGCTGGCGTAGTAACCAGATAATCACACTGCCATTCACTGGGATGTAGCAAAAGTGATCAGGTCGGCTCGTGATGAGACCTCCTGTTCCAAGGATAATTTGGCTATCCAATGGATCATAACCCTGGTGTGGTGGCCATAATGGGAATGTCACTTTGTTACAGCCTTATGAACATGGTAGACTGGCTCGTAATGAGACCCCCTATCCTCCATCTGCGAACAAAATTTTGTTGTTATTACATATTTTTATGATAAAATGAGGGAGGCTCAGTACTCCTTAAGAGCAGGGATGGCGGAAGAAGTTGAAGATGTCAATAGAAAAAAAATATACCCATAATCTCATTTATTACAGACAGAGAAGATTATAACCAGGGATGATGGAACCAGCATGGTATTAAGATGGTCAATCAATATCATGTTCAACAGAAAACAATGCAGTAAAGTGATATATAAATAATTGTGTCCCTTCTGAAAAGAATCTGTCATCAAGGAGCTGTCCTGTTAAAGATCATAACGTGAATGATATTAACTTGCTTCAATAGAATCCATAATTCTTGTCCTCATAAAAGTAGTGTTCTTCATGCCATGAAAGAGAATCAGGAAAATGTGGTTGAGATGAACTATGAATAATCCCGGAAGGGTTGCTCTCAAAAATACTCTCAAAGTGTTGCTTTTTTTTTAAGGAACAGCAAAAACACTCAAAAAGAAAGTGGTGTTCTGTGTAGGGAACAACAAAGAAAATGCATACCAAAAAAAAAGCAAAAATACACACAAAAACGCGAAAATGCAAATGTCGTTCCTTTTGAAAGAGAAGAATCCATGCAAGCAAATAGTTGGGATGCCGTTTTCCTAAGATCATGAGTGCTTGTAAAAAAATGGCCAAACTACTGTTCTTTTTTAAAAAGGAACAGCAAAAACACCAAGTGCTGTTCCTTTTTCAAAAGGAACAGCAAAAACTCGAACTGCTGTTCCTTTTGAAAAAGGAACAGCAAAAACACGCACTGCTGTTCCTTTTGAAAAAAGGAACAGCAAAAACTCAAACCGTTGTTCCTTTTGAAAAAGGAACAGCAAAAACGCAAACTGCTATTCCTTTTGAAAAAGGAACAGCAAAAACTCAAACTGCTGTTCCTTTTGAAAAAGGAACAGCAAAAACACGCACTGCTAAGGAACAACAAAAACTGAAACTGCTGTTCCTTTTGAAAAAGGAACAGCAAAAACACGAACTGTTGTTCCTTTTGAAAAAGGAACAGCAAAAACTCGAACTGCTATTCCTTTTGAAAAAGGAACAGCAAAAACACGCACTGTTGTTCCTTTTGAAAAAGGAACAGCAAAAACACACCAAATGCTGTTCCTTTTGAAAAAGGAACAGCAAAAACACACCCAATGTGAAAGTGCAAAAGTGCTGTTCCATTTCGAAAAGGAACAACAGCTGTTCCATTTCGAAAAGGAACAACAAAATGAACTGTGAAAAAGGAACAACAAAATGAATGGTTGAACCAAAAAGTTCTATTCATTTAGAAAATAAATAGCAAAACGAAAATGATGTCCCTTTGAAAAAGGAACAACAAGAACGACAAAAATGCACACAAATGCTGTTCCTTTAGAAAAGGAACAGCAAAATACACAACCATAAAATGCAAACACGCAAAGAATGAATTAGCTGTTCACTGCATTGATGCTTTTGAATGAAGCAACACCTGAAACACAAAATATAAAAGAAATTAGAAAAGAAACAACATTTTATTTAAAAAACAATATGTAAATTAAGTTACAACAGCTATGATATTATGTAAAAAAATGATCTATTTGAAAAATGTTTTAGCAGCAGTGACAAGACATGAATCTTGAAATTGAAATCAATTCTTCATTTGTTCTATTATGAATCCGTTGGGTAATGATTTGGATAAAATTCCTTTGTTTTATAAAAATTTCTTTGAAAAATCACTCGTCCATAAGTTGACCTTCTTTATTTTCCCAGGACCTGCAAAAAAACGAGTATCTACCTGCAATAAAACATTAAATCATGGATAAAGAGAGGTGATTGGGCTCCCCTAATCCAAGAATTATGCAAAAAACAACAAGTAGTTATTCTGTATAACAAATCCATAGAGAAAATAACAAAGTAAAATTTATTTGTTACCTGCGGGAGAGCAGTGGTCGACCATACTAACCAGCAGTGTTTTAATCACAACTTCTTTTTTTTTCGTCCAAATTGAGTGATTCCAAAGCCAAATGAGAGCTAATTCAAAGGTGTATATCCAATAGAAACAGGTTTTAAAAACTCAATGATATGATATGTCAAATTTGTTTAGAACAACCTGCATAATAGAGTCATTTTCGATTACCCGGCTTAGACCAACAGTTGATATTTCAAGCATAACTTTTTCGTTTTATTTCGGATTCAAATGATTCAAATTGGAAATGAAAATAGATTCATGGAGCGATAAAAATGTGGAGCGATAAAAAGGTGTCTTTTAAACTCCTAATTACCTTCACATTAATTATCAACCCAGGGACGACCTTTTATTTCAAGAGTGTACTCAGTCTGAGGCGGCTATTTACTTAAGAGTAATGTTTTGCAGTATAGTGCTTAAAACCCAAAAGTAAATGAAAGCTGGAAACAAAATCTAATTGGAACAACAAGAAACTGAAATGTTCTAAAACTAAATCATTCATTCAAACAACCATCAATCGAGGATATAGTAGCAATAACTCATTCCTCTAGAAATTGATGGAGTAGAGTATGGACCATGGGTCTGGGAGCGTGGTAGCGTCTGCTGAGGCTCACGACATCCTTGGACCTTCTCTCACACCAAAGCAATAAATGCAAGTAAAAGGAATGGCAAAAAGCAGAATGAAACGAAATGGACAGCAGTAAATGAAACAACAATTAAAAGAACTAAATCTCGCGAGTTAGAACTGAACTCTCATTCCGCAATCAAATAACAATCGGCAAAAGCAATTCCAATGATCTTTACTTTACGAGAAGATATTTACAAATGAATTATGGAACAGCAGTTCATTATAAAACAGGAACGTCAATCATATATACAAAACACACTAATATAGCAATCTGAGAATATTGGATGATATAACTATGTTTCTAAACAGAATGACGCTACTCTCAAATCCCACAAATATTCATACCAGCACTCTGTTACAGAAATGGCTGAATAAAGATACAATTCGACCCCGTGTGAATTCAATTATATAGTGCAGAGTTCTTACATGGAGAAATCATTCATTCATTGATCATAACAGAGCATAGCGTATCATATAAAGAATGTATCAGATTGCTACGTAATAAAGATAAACAATCCACACACAGATCACCGTATAATGATACAAAAGCAAGTGTCCTTCGGAGCCGGGCCCTTAGCTGCCGATGGTACACCGCCTTAGATTACTCCAGACGCAGAGACGGAATGAACACCAAGTATTTTATATTATTCACATCCACAAAAGTATAACAAAATCAGGTCTCAGTGAGACTCAATGATTAAAGTTTGTTCTGGAACCGTAAAATTACAAAAACAGTCGTCCCCTCCTCTGATCTTTGGTTTCATTTAAATATAGAAAGATCAGAGCATAGATAATTACAACATGATTTCTTTTACAAATTTGGGTTGATTCTAACCAGATGATCAACAAGAAAATATATTTCCTTTCATCTCTTCAACAAAAGCAAGACGAATTTGGGTTTGCAGCTGAGATTTGGAGGACGGCCGCAACTGCAAATCTGAGAAAATCGTGCTCAAAGAACCCTGTGTTCCTCCCTGTACAAGCCGAATTTGGGCAAACTGTTCTTTACCAAAGTTAATTGGGCCCGTTCGGGACAAAACCCATGTTCCATATTTCTCAAATTCGTCTTCATTTGCTCAGAATCTCAACCGCAAAACTATCACTCCTTAAACCAACGAATTTCTGAGTTGGCAGATTTAAAAATCAAATCTTCAATCTGGAAGTTACCTTGGAGGCTAAAAATGGTGAATAATGTTATAACGAACTTATTAGAACTATCATTGGTAAAATAATGCATAATAATCAATTTATTGGAAATAAAGGAGAATAAATAATATTCATCCATGAGAGCATAAATCATTTATAAAATGGATTTAAATGATAAATTATAATAGATGATATAATAGAGAAGAGTAAAAATGGATGAAATAAGTGTTACAAAGTGGTCGTATTCATGGCCCAACAGATCCATTAAAGAAAGAGGCATTCTCATCATACTTTAGGGCTTACTGAGCCAATAGTTGAAACACAACATACCATGCATACCTTGTGGTATTCAAATACCTGATCACATACTCATTAGACATAGGCCACTTGAAGCACTTTGTCATCTTTTCATCAAGTACCTCTTTGTCTCTTTCCATATTTGCATCTCAAAATGGTCCTCAAGGATCTACTCATCACATCTCATCAAGGAGGTTAGAAACATCCATATACTCAAATACATATGCAGGAAGTACAAGCAATAAACATAATCATCATATCTATAAGTATAACAACTAAGAAGCATCATAAGTCAACAAATACTTATCTTTAGTGAGAGGTGATCCTCTCCCTCTTGAACCAATCTTCAAGAGTCATCAATGTCCATGGTCCTTATACTGATGTTGCCTTAGGGCTTCATCAAATCTCCCACAAGTGCTTGAGCATCTTCACATAGACCATCATATCTCAAGTCTTTACCATAAACCAAGGTTTCTCTCCAACCATAACCTCATATAATCCATCAAACCCTAATCATCAAGATGCCTAGGGGTTTCTTCAAACCTTAGAATTATTTTAGGTCTCCACCATCCTCTTCATGCTTCCATAAAAGGTGTCATAATCGGGGTGATTTCCATGACTTTTCTTTAGCCTAGCTCTGATACCATGTTAAATTTTTCTTAGGGTGACATTGTTCTTTCCTTTGATAATTGCATTTCATCATTAATACATTAAGTTCACCCCATATCATCATTACATTATTAATATAATGCACTGCGTAAACCCCTAATACATATATACACCATTATACATCAGCATATGCAATTACATAGAAAGAAACAATATCACCATCATCATCAATGCAGCAAAATAAAAGAAACAATAGAAGAAAGCATGCACACACATAGAGACACCAAGATTGGTCTGAGACCAGGGCAAATCCTACTATGGGGAAACCCTTGCAAATCTGATTCTTCTCCAATCGTCATCAAATGATGTAGCAAAAGAGAGTACAATGATCCATAATTTTATCTATGCATCAAAACAATAATGATATCCATGAAACAAATCTAATCATGCTACGAATCAAAACCCTCATAATGATGACTGGAATGTGCTATCACAAACTGATGTCAACTATTGTATATTATTGTCATTGTGTTGAACACTGTTGAGCATTATTGTCACTGTCAATGAGCCTAAATTATATGCTTGCAGCAAATACTAAAAAATTAGATATACAAATATATATATTTTTATAACAATAGAGAGAAACCTAGATCTACCACATCACTTAAGTCAACTGAAGCCAAGATGTCAAACCCTAGATCTGAACTTTGGTCGCTCTCATCAAAATTGTTTGTGTGTGACCAAAACTCCCTGGTCGCTCTCTCAGATACTATGTGAAGGTGACTGTGACTTATCAGTCACTCTCAGGAAGACTTTATGTGTGTGACTGAGGTGAAACACACCTAAAACCCTTGGTCTCTCCCTTGAAGTTACTATGCATGCATCCGGAATAGCCTAGTCACTCTCAGGACCATTCTGTGTGAGCGACCAGGGATTAATACCTCCAGATCTATCTCTGAAGCCCAAGTTACTTCCATAAGCCTTTGTGCTAGTGTGTATGGGTCTTTGGTCACTCTTGTAGGCATGTGTGCCAGCGTCCATGGTCTAAAATGCCCAGTTTTGCGCCAGCGTCCAAGATCAAGAAAACCCTAACCCATAACGAACCTTTCGCCAATGATTTCAAACCCTTGTCCGAACCCCTTCTGTCGAAATTGTGCAAACCAAGACAAAAGAGAAGAGAAGATGTGTCCAAATGATCTTGAGGTCTCTTCTAATTATAGGCTTTCCTGAGGGTTCACTTAGGGTTAACACTGACCCAAGTAGTTACTCATGTGGTTAGGACCAACCCATTCCATAATACATATATGAATAAAATAATTCATAACTCAACTTTTGCTTGACCAAATTGGGTGATCTTTAGGTATATTTTGGTCCTACCGAAAATAGGAATCTAATGCAATCATCATCTTAGTCATTTGAGTTGTCCAAGGTGGAATTTGACCGCAGTTGCAAAAATTAACAATTTGTGGTATGTGTTGGGTATGAACATTCCTATATTGTTTTTAAATTTTTAAAGTAAATCTTTATTTCATTGTAGATGATAGGAACACTCTATTGGTAAGTTGTGGGCTTATCTTAGATGGTTTATGCTTGAAGAATTAGATAGTGTTTGCAAGTTCCCTAGTTCTTTTGCTCCAAGTTCACAAGCTATGGGCACAAACTGACCTTGTTTAGACTTCGAATATTTTTATGGTTTTTTTAACTTCTCTAAGGTTGTAACTTGCATTTATCCTTCGAAAATACATTTAGCCATTATCAAGGATTTATAAAAAAATAAATTTCTCAAAATTTTCTCAAGCATTGTACACATGTATATTTTGTGAATATATTTGTAAAGTAGTTTTTCTTAATTTTTAATCCTTGTTTGCAGTTGAGGTTTTGGGGTTTTGAAATTATTTTTGAATTTTTGTATATATTAGGGTATTGGATATTTTTGAATTCATTTGTGCATGTGAGATTAAGTTAGAAGAGTTGGATTAAAGCTAGATCTAGGTCCTTGAGGATAAGGTCTAGCCTCTACAATTTTTTGTTGAGCCAGTTATTGAAGCTTGTGCAATGAAATTGAAGATTTGAAGCAAATAAATTTTTCAAAGCAACTTTTTAGGATTCCTGGGCCCAGTTTTCCCCTCTCCAAAGTCCTACATCCTCCTCTAAGGCTCAGTGTCAACCCTTTAGGGCCTTGTGTCACCCTTCCAAGCCTCCTAGAAGCTAGCCGCAAGCCCCTAAGGCACTCAACCTCCTCATTGCCCTTGGACATGGGTATTTAAGGCCTCCTAAGCCCTATATGGCAGCCTTAGAGGACTTGTTATGGACCCTCAAGGCCTGGTCGCAACCCTTTTAATGATTTTCCTCCCTCTTCTGCCCTTTGCAGTCCTTCTTTGGCCTCTTTTTGACCCTTTTTCAGCCTTCTTCCCTAGCCGCTAGGGCTTCTAGGTCCCTTATAGCCTAGCGCTAGCTTTATTGGGCCTAGTGTTAGCTCTTCTTGGCCCTAGTTTTCCCTTTTCCCATTGGTGGGTTTTGCAGGTGAAATTGGCTCAAAATTTTTGTTTTCAGTTGGCACAATAATTGGAGAAATTTCGACAACTTGGGTAAACATTCTTCAAGGCCTTGGGCCTAGGGTTTGATCCCTAAACCCTCATCATTTCTCATTGTTTTCTACAACCCTCTAAATAATTTAGAACAATGATAAAATTTGTGTTTAAGTGCCCTAAAATTCACATATAAGAAGTCTAAACACACTAAGTGTTTCATGGTTTAATTTTGCTAATTTTTTGACTAATTGGGCATTGCTTCTTAAGCTTAGATCTACTTGTTTGTTGGCTGGAATATCTCTGCATAATCAAATAGATAAAATCTAATATAACTTGGAAAGAACATACTGAGAGGCATAAAATTGATTGGCATTATATCTAGCATATTGTCATAACATTTATGCATCTTGGGCATCAAATTTGTGGCATAAATCTCCAATTTATAGTGACTGATATCTCTAAATGAAAGTGTGATCAGATCTGATATTTTTTTAATACTACATTTTATGAGGGCTAAAAATTCATAATTCCATGTTGGAAAACTTGTTCTAACACTTGGCAATTGTTGGGCACAATTTGGCACACACTCTCACATTGATTGCTCATTGTTTGTGTGATTTTCTCACTGTTGTAATAAGTGATTTCCGATCTGATATAAATATCTGAAAAAATCATCATAAGAGGTTTAGTTAGCTTGCATTTTCACTTCGCAAGTTTCCTAGCATTTCATTGGTCATAATTGGTTTCACATGCTTGCTAAGTTCTTGATCTAGAGTGATTTACTTGTTGTTGTCCTTAAGAGTTTGATAATTTCTTATAAGGTATAAGATCTCTCCTTTCTCTATACTTTCTCTTGTTTCATGGTTTTGTGGAAAATTTACCTGAGTGCATTAACATATTGGTTGTCATGAGTTGGTCCATAAGTTTCAAGTTCACAACTAATAAGCACTCACTAAAGTGCTCTTATCTTAAAATCTCTTAGTGTTGACTATCTTAACTCTCTTTGCACATATTGGTATCTTGTGATTCTAATTCATATTACTTCTTGATATCCAATTCTGTTGGCAAGTGATAAAATTGGCATTTGAGTATCTTGTTTTAATTGTGCTCCATAAGCATTGAGGTAGCTATTCCGTTCATGAGTATTTTGCAATCCAATTAGCATTATTGTTAAACATTGCTAATAAATTGTTGGATAATTGCTCTAAGTTAAGCTCATAATCTTGCTCTCTTTCACAATCTTAAGAAAGTTTGATATTTTTATTGTCTATCTTAAGCATTGGAATCATAAGTTCTGTTGATTATTATTTTAAGTGAGCATATCTCAATATTGGCATAAGATCATCAATGACATTTAATTTTTTTTTTTTTTGGTATAAGTGTTCTAATCTTGCTATCATTGATTACATATTCTTGTGGAAGATAAGTTCATTTTGTGATTGTTTAACATTGGCACTTAATAATTGACACATTCTTCATAAGATTGTCTTTTCCTTGTCATTGAAAATTAATTAGAACGTAAGTACTTAAACACTAACCCAATCTAAGAACTAACTCATATCCTTTGTATAAGCACTCTAAGCCTATTTGCATTAATAATTTACCTCCAAGCATAAACTTGGTTGATAGACTTCTAGGGCCACCCTTCTCATCTAGCTTGAGGGATTCAACACCTTTCTAGTGGTTAACATAGTGACCTTGCAATCATTAGAGCCAGAGTCTCTACAGCACTGGAGGCATCAAGTGGTTGGAACATAGGGGGAAGTATCACTAATCAAGCCTTTGTTTGCTTCTCGTTGGCTTCCATCCCACAACCTACTCTAAATTCTGGTCTCAAAACAGTTAAGGGAAGGTGATATTTAGATTAGGTATATAAATTAAAATTAACCAAGGTCCTTGCATCACACTTAGATCCTAGTATTTGCACAACATATAGGTGATTAATCATATAAGCAACAGTTGTCTATCTAGTTACTTGGTTTTAATTTAATAATAAGCAAGAGTTTTGACTCCATAAAGCACTGGTCTCATACTTGAATTTAATCTAATCTTTACGATATTGCTGAATTTAACCAGGTAGCTAGGCCACTCAATTGTGTCTCTCAGACTTGTTGGATACCAAATTTTTTGGCCTCATACTCACAATCAATAAGTCCAAAATAATAAAATTATGAAAATTAGAAAATATAATTCCTACTTGTCTTTCATTCTGGATTGAATCTGTTCCTAATACTTGGGATTTTTTTGAGGTATAGTTGGTTGAGAGATTCTCTCCAATTGGTTATCCTCCTATATTAGTGTGTGGTTGAGATATTCACTAAACCAAGAGATTTCATGTCTAAGATAGACTAAATATCTTGAGACATAGCTTGATGTATATATATTGAATCATTTTATTTGTGAATATACATTAGGCTAAAATCCTTTTCTGCTAAAGATTTTGTCTCTTGAATTATTTTTTTGTTTTAATTAATTATTTTCAATCAATGAAACAATGGTGTTGTGACCTATGTTGGAGTATCTATGCAACAGTTTGCAATGGAAGCATCAATTGAGTCATCGTCTTTAGCATGTATGATAGGAGGATTTGTTTTAAGTCTGTGGTCATATGATTAAGCGTTCTGGCTTCATAGCATAGCAATGATCTAGATCAGCATTTCTGTGGAAATTGTCATATGAATCCACCATGAATCACAAAATTTGTATTTTATTTGTGCATGTGCAGATCGATCTATGTGTAGTGAACCAGCATGAAGATCTACGCTTTGAAACCCTCTGAGCATCTTTAGTATTAAGGGGCATGATGGATCCTCTATGGTGGTTGTTCCTATGGCCTATTTAATCTAAGAAGTGACAAGTGCACATCAGTTGGAAAAAAATTAAATCACTTAAGCATAAACATCAATTATTGCAAACATTTCAATAAAGAAATCCGCCATTGCTAGAAAAGAGGCATATTAAACGCAACTCGCATACTTTTAAAGATCTTGTACATGTAGTCAATAGTCTACCTCTTGCATGCAACAACGTGGAGTTGGAGGCTATATGAATTATGAGAAGAAGTTGTGGAGAATGATGCATTGTTCGATGTGTGTAGACCTATGTGGAGAATGATGCATAGAGTTGCCAAGTGAAGGCGTGGAAGCACAGAGCACAGTGTGAGGATCATCAAGCGGACCTCAAGAGATGTTGTAAGTTTGAAAAACAATATAATCTTTGTGTTTTAATTAGATATTTCGGATGCTCAAAAGCAACAACGCATAGGCGTTGATGAATTTATTTTGTACCTGCATCAAGATTGTTATGGACACCTACTGAACGATTCATTGTATGGAACTGTTGCGTATTGGAACAAAGAATTTAGAGCTATATGACTTGGACCATGAGCGCCATTGTCTTGCTGCTAGAGATTTTCATATTTTTTTTTTTCTCAAGAAGTTAGAGTTGTTGGCACTCAATTACACCTTTAGTAGATGGATTTTATTTCTCTTGATGCTTTCAAGATTTTTTATTTTTTTTATTTATTTATTTATTTATTTTTTACTTTTTTATTTATTTATTTATTTAATTTTTATTTTTATTTTTTTTTATTTACTTATTTATTTATTTATTTATTTATTATTATTATTATTATTATTTTATTTTATTTTTATTTTTTTTCAGTTGTAAAAAACATTCATGATATTGAGTGATTCCCCACATTCCCTTTGGAAGACATACACGACAATTGAAGTATACAGAAATTGGCTTTTAGAGATTGAGAAATTCTAGTGTGGAAGACTTCTACACTCAGTGAGAGAATCCCCTATGCATGGTGAAGATTTGTCTAATAGAATGAAATAGTTGCAAATTCCCTTCATTCATGGTCTTGAAATCATGGTGAATTGTTGGCAAACAATGAATTATATCAAAATTATTATTTTTGTCTCTGTCAAAATTGCCAGGTGCTTTGCATGAGCTACGAATATGCTCAAAAAATTAAATTGGTCAACATATTGATCATATGCAATCAAGCCTTCCATATTGATCACTAGATGGATCATCAATAATCTTCAGCAAATCACCTTAGTGAGGATTTTCTTCGAACTTTTGTGTTATTTTCCATCTCTTACCCTCACATGTTGGGATTTTTTCCATGGTCAACTTGTTGTTGTGTTGTTGCTACTATCATGACTCTTCACATCACACGGTAATGTCATCACACTTGTTGTTTTTCTCAAATCCATCTCTCATTCATCTACAGGCTATGTTATGAGTGCATTTGGATAACTAGACATAATTTGTTTAGTTTTGCTAATAAATTGCTTTACAGCTAGCAAAGAAAATGTGTTTTGGACAGATCATGGTGACCAACCTACAACATTCATAACCTCTTCCTGATCTCGTAAGTTTCTTATGCAACCAACTCACAAAAAAGAGGAAAATATAGATCAACGACTTAAGAAATAGCCTCTTTGAGGGGGCAACCTCCTTTACATCACATAAATGAACAATTCTTGGATGATACAAATCATAAGACCTCAGTGGTATATATAGGAGTCTAAGGGGTCATAATATAATCATAGCCTACATAACAATAGCAATGTAAGGGCACAATAATAACAATAGTGGGCTTCTATGGGACACAACAATAACAATATGGGGGATACATGGGCACAATAATAACAATAGAGTGCTACACTAACAATAACAATAAGGAGGCTACTCTAGTATTATAGGGACCTAACATGCCCCTCTCCTTCAAAAAAGTGTTGTCATCAATGCTTGAGTAGTTTCAGATGCTTTTGTATAAAATTATCATCCTCCCATGTGGAATATTCAACGGGTAAGTTCTTCCACTTATTGAGATACTCTAAAATTAATCGATTATGTAGATGTCGGGTTCTTATTTTCATGATTGCTTCAGGCTCAAATATGATTTTTCCTTCTTCTTCAAGTCCTTGAAATATTGTTTGAACTGGGATTTTGTCACCGATAACCTTATTTAAGTATGAAACATGGAAAATTGGGTGTACTCGAGAAGATGCAGACAGCTCCAATTTGTATGTCATTGTACCGAAATTTTGCACCACCTTGTAAGGACCATAGTACTTGGGTGATAATTTATTATCCTTCTAAGTTTTCTTGAGGGACATTTGTTTATGTGGTTGTGAGTCATTCAGTCTTGAGGCTAACACCTCATTGGGTCATTCACTCCGCAAGATTTGAGGCTTATGTATCATCTACCAGAGCCGCAAGCAACCTACAACAAGCAGTTCATGGAGAAGTTCACCAAAGAAAACGAAGATTTGGCGGAGTGCACCAAGAACTGGTCTGCAAGGGAAGAACCATTGAAAAAGGACAAACATGGTATGTTCAGTACTGGTTCCCTCTCCTCCCCATATTGCTTTGCTACTGCTATGCTATGTAGACTATATGGAAGGTCCGACGTCAACAAGTTTTCATCTAAGTGGCTACCCATATTAGATGCAACCACTAATTCCACTATTATGGATTGGGATCAGATATTGTCTGATAATTTAGCTTCGGCTATTTGGAACTATCGGTCCAAAAGAACTACCACTCAAAGGATTTATCCTCCTTTCTATTTAGCTGCTTATGTTATGGATGCAATCTGTTATATTTCCAAATTTCCTTTAATGAGTTGGAAGTGGACTATACATAATCCCTTCCCCATTCAAATGTATCATAAGGAATTGTGGGATTCCAAGTTTATCTCATATTTTTACAGAATTCGTCATGGAGTCATGTTACCTTTGTACGGAATGTTGTATAGTAGAGATGCCCCAAGATTTTTCCCTGAAGCGGAAGTTGACATTCTCCCTATCACAAGATGGTTTGGAGAAGATCTTTTCACCTATGTTAGAGTATTTGGAAGCATTGCTTCCCCTCATTTCTTACCCTTATATGTCCCTGATAAGTTATTGGCTCGTGAAATTGCCTACCAAACCTGTGGGGTGGAAGGTATGAGAAAAGATCTGAAGGACAAGAAGAAGGCCATTTGGTTGCAATTTCCTGTCACCTATGGGGCCTTTTCACTATTTGATTTAGGTCAAGCATTCGAAGAAGTAGACAATATGCTGTGTCTATGACTGTTCAAGTTTCTAGGGAGACAATTTGACCCCTATGATGTCATTAAGAATTTCACTACTGCTGTTAAGATAAAAGTATTTTCCAAAGAAAATGATCTTTTTGATGACACCTTTCAACAGAAAAGCACATTGAAAGAAGTTTTGCATATGGCTCAGATTCAATTCCCCCCAACGGAATTCCAAGAATTCAAATTGTACAGAGAAAGGAGACTAGCTAGCATCCCCTTGGATAAGTTATGTTTGGAACCAATAATGGATCCTACTCCCAGTATCAGTTAAAGTGGAAGCTCAGATACAGACAAGTCCAGATCTAAGTCTGGAAAAGAGTCACCAGAACACTCTAAAAGGTCCGAGAGTGACCATAATAAAAGTGAAGGGTCAGTAATAGATACTACCCAGTCAAAAGAGCACCTAGAGCAATAGGTCTTGACTACACCACAGGTAAAGGTTCCCCCTCCCATCATCCATCCACCAAAGCCAGTGAGAACTGAGCTGGATAAGGAGTGGGAAACATTCAATGAATTGATTAATACTAAGGAGCAGAACACAAAGACACCCAAGAGTACCGTGCAGATAGTGACTGATATGGTCATTGGAACAGTCAGCAATGCTCCAGAAATGGAGCATATTCCCATTACCCCATCATCTGAAATCATGCTCAAGATAGAGGAGATTCCTCCTCTAGATGTATTTTATAGTCCGCAGCATAAGGCAGTGGTAAGAAGGCAAAGAAAGAAAAGGAAACTGGACAACGTGCCCACACCTGAGGCGAAGCAGCTAGATGTCCTTTGGAAAGACCCTACCACTGACCCTACTGAAAATATGACTAAGCTATCTCAGATTGCAGGAGCCTATGCTTCCACTACAATTGATAAAGCATCTGAGGTATAGCAATTACTGAAGGATAGAGAGGAACAAATCCAAGTTTTGCAGCAATAGCTACAACAAGCTAGTGCCAACCACGAATCAGAGGAAAAGTTAGAAAAATTACAACAAGATTTTCAACAAATGCAGTTGGGATATCAGAACAATTTGGCCGAAAAATAAAATCAGTTGCAAGCTATGCTAGAAATGCATAGAGATGATTCCAAGCTCACAGAGTTTGTCTCATAAGCCCTTGCCTTGAACAACCAACTCTTGCAACAGTAAGAGGCATTATGCCAAAGAATATCGCAATGGAGTTCCCATTGCGAGATGAGTGATAAAATTACCAATAAAGTTGTATATTTGGGACATGATTATGATTTAATTGACAAAAGAATTTCTGATTATTTGACTTGGCAGGAATCGGAGGAAGGAAAGAAAGCAGGCGCACTCAGAATCAATGAAGCCCACAAAGTAATGTTGTTTCATAAGTGGGACACACAGATTAAGAAGGCAGAATAGGTAGTGGAAGAAGTAGCTACAGCGGCAAACAACGTCATTCACTGTGTCAATGAAAGCCTACACAGAGAAAACCTCATATCAGAGACCGCTCCGGGATTTCTCCCAAAGGGACAAACAACTGCAGACAAGCTGGAGATAGAAAGTTGAGGAAAGGGTAGAGTCCATCAAGAAGTTAACCAAGTTGAATTGGGATACTTACTGGCAATACTTGGTTAAACCACATAGTCAATGCATGACTCTCAAATGCGTTACGAACTCTACCGAGAAGATAGCACCAACACTTGCCAATTCTGTTTTCATAGGGCAACTAAAAGCGAAGCTTAGCCAACCGATGCTCCTCAGGCCAATACTGAATGCTTACGATCTCAGAGAACAAATACATAGATAGTTAATTCCAGATTCAGTTTTAGTTTTAGTTTTGATTTATTTTTGCTTTAGATGAGGATGGTCATTTAAACCTCCTCCTATATTTTTGTAATAAACTAATTTTAGTATTTAGATAGTAGTATTTTAACCCCTCTCATGCATTTAGAGAGGGGTCCTGAAATTTGTCAAAAATGTTTCCTCAGAACATGCACTTCTACACCCTCAGAGGAGGTTTTGATGAATGAATGGAACAAGATTTATTGATATCTGTGTTTAATGTATGCTACTGAAATGCACTTTTGTACTCTTAGTAGATGTTGAATTAGGAAGATATAAATCTATATTGTTGAAGCTCATGAGTAGGACTTATTATCAATGGTACTTTTATCTCCTAATGATTTCTGCTTATGTGTCAACATAATATTTTATGCTCAGTTATTTATATATGAAAGCTTGAATGTTTGACTTATCATTTGGCACTTTTGTATGGTGATACCTATTCTGTTTATGCTTAATGTATGAATGAATTATTATGTGATATGCTTCTCACAATTGTTTCGGCTAATTTTTTTATACGAAACAATTCATTTTTATCAAATTCCTTTCTCATAGCAATTGAATGATCTTTATTACCAATTGTTGTTAGAAACTATTTTAGATCGCATAACTGAAAAGTTAAATCCCGAGTTAGTTTTAGAGTTAGATATTTTTGTTCATTAGAATATAATTGCATGTTTTAAATTAGACATTAGATTAAAAGCATTTTAATTAGAAATCTTTAGAAAAAGAAATATCAATTCTTATCAACACACACAAATTGGGAAACTGGTCCCATTATCCCCAGTTGAACCCACCACCCCAAATAGAAAAGGAGTTGCTTTCAAGGTCCAGACCGGGTGGGTATCCCCCTTGTTGTAGACCCAATTTTCGGGGCCTTCAACAAAGTTGCAGAATTGTTGTTGATGCTCGATGTGATATTCCACTGTGTTGTAGTGGCTGCAACACTCTCCAAAATTTTGGCCTGCATCCAATTTCGAAGCCTCCTTTGCGATATTTTACTTGATGACCGCATGCACTCGGGTTCACTTCGTGAGCTCGTGTTAGCCTTCCCACCCACCTTGCTTGATCATTCCACCCAAGATTTTGCATGTTGATGTTAATTTCATGCTTGCAACCATGTCTAGTCATACTCAAGGTCCTTGCTTCGTGCGTACATGTTGTGTTCGCTATGTAAACATCTGTCGTGGAGTCACATGCACTGTCGCGCAAGCATCGTCACGGTTGACCAATGAAAAATCACAAGTGTCATGCTTGTGTTATGAAACCAGCTCACAAAAAGATAGAAAATATAGATCGACGACTTAGAAACAAATTGGGAAATTGGTCCCATTATCCCCAATCGGACCCACCATCCCAAATTGAAAAGGAGTTGCTTTCAAGGTCCAGACTGAGTGGGTATCCCCCTTGTTGTAGACCTAATTTTTGAGGCCTTCAATAGAGTTGTAGAACTTGTTGTTGATGCTCAATGTGATATTCCACTATGTTGTAGCGGTTACAAAACTCTCCAAAATTTTGGCCTGCATCCAATTTCGGAGCTTCCTTTGAGAATTTTACTTGATGACTGCATGCACTCGGGTTCACTTTGTGAGCTCGTGTTAGACTTCCCACCCACCTTGCTTGATCATTCCACCCAATATTTTGCATGTTGATGTTAATGTCATGCTTGCAACCATGTCTAGTCATACTCAAGGTCTTTGCTTCGTGTGTACATGTTGTGTTCACTATGTAAACATCTGTCGTGATCACACACAGAGTCACATGCACTGTCGCGCAAACGTAGTCACGGTTGACCAAAGAAAAATCACAACTGTCGCACTTGTGTTATGAAACCAACTCACAAAAAGATAGAAAATATAGATCAACGACTTAGAAATCAACCTCTTCAAGGGGGAAACTTCCTTTACATTACAAAAATGAACAATTCTTGGAAGATACAAATGACAAGACCTCCTTTCTATATATAGGAGTCTAAGGGGTCCCAATAGAATCAGATCCTACGTAACAATAATATTGTAGGGCCACAACAATAACAATAGTGGGCTTCTATGGGGCATAATAACAACAACATGGGGACTATATGGGCACAATAATACAATAAGGGGGCTGCATTAATAATAATAAGGAATTACACTAGTAGTATAGGGACCTAACATGCCTCTCTCCTTCAAAACGTGTTGTCCTCAACACTTGAGTAGTCATGGATGCTTTTGTATAAATTTTTCATCCTCCCATGTAGAATCTTCAGTGGGTAAGTTCTTCCCCTTGATGGGAAACTCTAAAATTGATCAATTCCATAGCTGTCGATTTCATGTTTTAGTGACTACTTTTGGTTCTAATATGATTTTTCCTTCCTTGTCAAGTTTTGGAAATATTTTTTGAAACAGGATCTTCTCACCTATAACCTTCTTTAAGCATGAAACATAAAACTAGGTGCACTCAGGAAGATGCAGGAAGCTCCAATTTATATATTATAGTAGCAGTCCTTTTTAACACCTTGTATGGACCATAATACTTTGGTGAAAATTTATTATCCTTTTTATCTTGCTTGAGGGACATTTGTTTGTATGGTTGTAGTCGTAGAAATACCCAGTCACCTACATCAAAACATCTTTCACTATGATGTTGATCTACATGTTGTTTCATTCTATTATGCATCAAAGTGAGGTTACCCTTTAAGAGTTTGAGAAATTGTTGTTGATGCTTGATGTGATATTCCACTAACTGAACCTTAGAATTTTCTTTTAAAGATGATGTGATGGACGGTGGATGATATCCATAAAGTGCCATAAATGGGGTCATTTTTGCTGTAGTATGGAAAGAAGTGTTATACCACCATTCAACCAGAGGCAACCACTTGACCTATTATGTATTATTATTAGATACAAGGCAATGAAGATATCCTTCCAAACATTTGTTCACTATCTTAGTTTTCCCATCAGATTGAGGATGATAAGATGAGCTATGAGCTAATTGAGTACCCAAATATTCCACCTCTTATACTCCAAGGAAACATTTGGAGATTTTTGCTTATAATTGTTTCTTCTCCAATAATTTGAGCACCCTGTCAACATGTTGAACATGATCCTTCCAAGACTTGTTGTAGATTAGTATATCATCAAAAAATACTAACATAAATTTTCTAAGGGTTTGAAAATGGAATTCATTAAACCTTGAAATATAGAAGGTGCATTGGTAAGACCAAAAGTCATGGCCAAAAATTCATAATGACCCTCATGAGTTCTAAATGTTTTTTTTGGAATTTCTCTGGTCTTCATTCTGATTTGACGATATCTTGAATGAAGATCCAACTTGGTGAAGTATATTGTTCCATGTAATTCATCCAATAACTCATCAATGACGGGAATGGAAAATTTATCTTTAATAGTAAGCTTGTTGAGCTCCCTATAATCTGGACACATGTTCCATGATCCATCCTTCTTGTGTACCAATACCATTGGAGCAGATAAAGAACTTTGACTAGGTTGAATTATACCAACCTCTAGAATTTTTGCAACCATACGTTCAATTTCACTTTTTTTGGCATATGGATATCTGTAAGGCCTGATGTTTGAGGGAACACTTCCTAGAATCAAATGAATAGCATTATCATGATCAAAAATAGGTGGGAAGCCTTTGGTAGTCTCAAATACCTTGGAATGATTGTCCAAAACGTTTTAAAGATTTCAAAAAATAGATGATTTCGATGTGGGAACCTCTACCGGACATATTTGTGAAATTACGCCCCGATGTTTTTTATCTAGAAACTTTGTCATGTTGTTAGAGCTGATTATATTTCCTAGTTTCCCTTTGATACCCCTTAATTCAACTTCCTTTCCTTCCCAAAAAAATTTCAAGAAACGTTCTTGAAAATTAAAAGATATCGTACCCAACAATGTAGCCATTGGACTCCTAGTACAACATCTACACCACCCATTGGAATGGAAAGCATTGGACTATTCAAACATATTCTTCCATGGATAGCTTGATATTATGGCACTTTCCAAAGAAATTTATGGTTCCTCCATTTGCAACCATTACTTGACACTCTGGTGCTGGATATAGGAAGAAATTCAATTCCTTGGCTATCTTACAATGAATAAAATTATGGGTACTACCTGAATCGATCAACACTATTACCTTTTTCTTGATGATATGCCCTTCTGTCTTGTGATTTTGAGTGGTAATTATTGTCAATGCATTACAAGATATGGTTAGATTCATTTCTTCTTTCTCTGGGATTGGTTCCTAGTGTATATCCTCTTCTTTTGAAATTTCTTGTTCATTTTCTTACTCCTCTTCCCCATCTATGTAAATTGATTTCTTTTCAGCACATTTATGACCTTTAGTGTATTTTCTTTCACAATTGTAACAAAGCCCTTTTGCTCTTTTTTCTTCCAATTGTTGTGGAATCAACCTTGTAGGTGGTGAAAGACTAGGAGAAACAACAACTCCATCTTTATAGTTGTGAGTGGTAGGCTTCCTTGTTGCCATAATTTTGCTTTCCATTTTTCTTGCCAACATGAATGCCTTCTCCAATGAATCAGGTTTCCAAAGGCAAACCTCATGTTGGATTTTATCCTTTAAAGTCCCAATGAACACATCAATCATATAATCCTATGGAATACCTTTTACCCTTATATTCATTTTTTTGAAAGTCCTCAATGTGCTCCATCATTGAACCCTTTTGTTTGAGATTTATCAGTTGGCTAAAAAAGGTGCTGCTTTTTGTATCCCCATAATGTGCTATCATTTCTTCCATAAAAATTGCCCAAGTGACAAATTGTTTACAAGAGCAAAGCCATTGATACTATACAAACTGATTTTGTTCCAAATATAAAGTTCCAATGCGTACCTTTTGTGTGTTTTGCACATTATGGAGATCGAAATATTGCTCCATATGTAGTATCCATGTTATGGGATCCTTGCCATCAAACTTTCTCATATCAATCTTTGGAACATGGTGAGTCTTTAATCCAACATAGAGTCTATGAAATCATGATCAAAATTTCTTTTGTTCTCATCATGAGTTTCCTTGACTACCATTTTGCCATTAGTAAGCATTTCTTGTAGCAAATTTGTCAAATATATCTTCAAATCTTTTATACCATCCATATTAGCTTCCACACCCTTTGAATTCCTTCAAACTGAATTTTCAACCAAACTCCTGCAAAACTTTAAAAAAAATACACACCTATTTTCACTTTTTAGGAGCTTGATATTGAATCTGTTGTATCTCTATAATTTCGGCTCTCCAAGGTCTGAAATTGTGTTCTACGGTAGCCCTCTGAGTCCTCTTTCCAAACCCACAATTATGATCAATATTGGACTCTCCAAGGAAGAGTTATGCTAAAGCTTCCACGATGATATGATTATAGACTAGTTGAGTAGAGCGAACTTGTACGAAGTGTCATGTGTCATTTTTTTTACCCTAGGACCTAAAACCAATGCAAAGAAAACTACAGGTCGTCTTCTTTCTGCAACTTTTTACGAAATTTTAATTTGATGCTCAGAGAGAAAGTTATGACGATTTTCCCCAGGTCACATGTTTGGGATGTAATTCGGGAGCCTTCAAAAACCCTAAATGTCTTTGACCATATCTCTGAAAATATAGCAAAAGAAGATCTAAAATTTGAACCTGATCTTCACCAAGATTTTGGCTCAAATAGGTTTTAATTTCAGAGTCTGAACTTTACCAGAAAAACAATTATAGAGAAAATTCCACAATGACCTGTTTGAGATGGAATTTGGGAGCTTGAAAAAACCCTAACTTCCTCAGATCCCATCTCTGCAAATATAGCGATACAAGATCTAAAATTTGGATCCAAGTTTCCAAATGATTTCAGCTCAAATGGGTTTTTTTCTAGCATCTGAAACTTTGTAGAGAAAAATTTATAGCCAAAATGCCACGATGAGTCGATGACCTGTTTAGAGCAGCGAAACCCTAGAATCCAAATGTTATGAAACTAGCTCAAAAAAATATAGAAAATATAGATCAACTACTTAGAAATCAACCTCTCAAGGGGGCAACCTCCTTTACATTACAAAAATGAACAATTCTTGGATGATACAAATGACAAGACCTCATTTCTATATATAAGAGTCTAAGGTGTCCTAATATGAGTAGAGCCTACATAACAATAATATTGTAGGGGCAAAACAATAACAATAGTGGGCTTCTATGGGGCATAATAATAACAACATGGGGACTATATGGGAACAATAATACAATAATGGGGTTGCACTAATAATAACAAGGGGTTACACTAGTAGCATAGGGATCTAACAACTTGTCGCTCACACCATCGTTCATTCATGCTGAGCATATGTGTCTAGATGGTTTCAGTCGTCTCATCATCAAGTCATGTAAGTGTGTGTTTGCAAGATCACGTATGCACCTTTTTATTCATTCACACACTTAGTCATTTTGCTGAAGTTCTGACGACTGGATTCCCCTCTGACAGCCAGACCTTCACCCCGCCATCGACTCGATTGACTGTCACCCAGAACAACACAGAAGAACTAAGTAAGCAATTTCAAGTTGTGATTCCAGCAAGCAGATCAATCAGCCTTCATGTTAGTCAACTGGAGAGTTTGACCCGATAGTCACCTCGGGACTGACTCCCCTCAAAAATTGTGCAGAGGTTGCAGACCTTATCTGATCTACTAACTTAGAAAATTGCACAGACATGCCAGATAGACACCTAGTGCCCGTCCCTGTCGCCCTCAGAAAATGGCACAGTTTTTCTATCCAACCCTCCAGTTAGTCGACCGGCTGCTCGCTCGGAAAATTGTGCAGTTTTCATGAGCAAGCCCTCTATTGCTCACAGCCCGCTCAGCTCAGAAACTACACATAGGTGATTAACGGGTCAGCCTCCTAGCATTAACATAGTTTTTCCCACCAGTAGCTCCATGTAACTGACTGTTAGTTCCCTCCAGGAATTACATAGTTTTTGCTGCCAAGATCCAACAGCTGACTGTTAGTTCCCCTCTAGGAATTGCACAGATTTTGGCCCAACTCCCGACAGCTAACTATCAGGTCCCCTCAGGAATTCTGCAATTTTTGCTTCCAGTGTCCCAACAGCTAGATGATAGTTCCCTCTAGGAATTGCACAGTTTTAGCTGCCAAACTCCTACTACCTGCTCCTTCCAGAAATTGCGCAAATTTTGCCTTCCTATAGCCCGAACTGTTCCTCTAAAAAACTACACAGTTTTGTCCTCCAGCTGAGCCAGACCCCACGGATAGTCACTGTTGATCCAGATTTCCCATCTCCATCACCTAGTGACTGCTGCGAAATTTTCACTGGCTGTTCCCGGAGCATCCAACCTAGCTCGCAACCTTGTCTCATCTCCCAGTCACCTGCATCCAAAATGATCATGCATCATGGTATACTAGGAGGTTTATGGATTTGATGTCATCTCCTCATGAGTGACTGTAGATACAGGTACACAAACAAACATGGCGTGACAATAGATGGGATGAACAAAGGGAGCACATGCAGAAGGACATGTTCACCAATGGATGAACATATGATGCATGCAAAGATATGTGCTTACTAACGATGGAACCTGTCAAGCTTACTAACATACAAGTAAGGAGCAACGTGCAAATGTAACATCAAGCAAACCGAATGACCATTGAAGACTCCATGCATGTTGCCATGTGGAGGTGAAGCTGTGACACACCATGAAGACATCCATCACCCAGCAACACTGTAGCTCGACATGCACACCAGCAGTAGCATGAATGTACCAGCACTGTCACGTCAAGTCTTGTCATGAATCGTGTCATCCACATCCCTACTATGGGCCATACTCTCAATCAATGTAATGTAATGTGGAAATCCAAGAGACCCACTTGTTGTATGAAGAGTCATGTAAAGTCGAAAAGTCATGGAAGTGAGACAGTCATGACGGTAGTTGAATAGCCACAAGGGTCAGTTTCACCCTTGGCTATAAATACCCCCTCATTTGTACATGCAAAGGAATTTTCACCTCAACTCCTCCCACATAGCCTTGAGAGTCTATAACCTTTTCTTTGAGGAGTAAGTAGTGACTCCAACACTCCGCCCATGGGGTTAGTGAAGTATGGTGTAACGATGTTTCTTGGAAGTTTCACTTAATTCAGAAGCCTCCTAACAGGCCAGCACATTTTCACACATGTATTGTAACTATTGTAAGATTGATCTTGAACACTTGTAATGCATGTTGCTTTAACATGTGTTTAACACTTGAACTCATTCACTTGTTGTAATACATATATACTAATGAAAATGTGTTGTATGTGTTTTCAACGTTGTCCCTCCCATGTTGGTTACCTCCCCGAACATCAGATAAACCTTTCACATAAAAATCTCTATAACAACCATTGCATTCATACGGACTCGTCCACTGAGCGTTGTACATTTTATCTTCCCTTGTGTGTCGTGATTGTCGCATCTATGTGCACTATTCTTTCGGAAGTTGTGCACGTCCTGTTGTGTTGTGTGTTCCTAATAGAGTTAGGGCTTCCTCCCAACCGACTTGGGACTCACTCCCACCCTCTCCCTCTATAGTGAAAGAACCATTGGCACAAGTAACACTAGCAATCACCAGGCACGTGAACCTCACTACTTGAAGACAAAGCAGACCACTCTCATGTGCTGACAAGCAAGAGTTGATGCAAATATTTAAGATAATGGCAACTAGACCATCATACCGGAAGGGACCCCCAAACCAAACCATGTGAGGTCTAGTTGGGACTTCATACTGAGGTGATCCCCTGAATGTGGGTGGGTCCAACACCATCAACACATTGCTTGAACCTTAGAATTTTCTCTTAAAGATGATGTGATGGATGGTGGACGATATCCATAAAGTGCCATAAACGGGGGTCATTTTTACTATAGTATGGAAGGAAGTGTTATATCACCATTTAGCTAGAGGTAACCACTTGACCCATTGTGTTTGTTTATCAAATAGAAAACAATGAAGATCTCTTTTGGAGCATCATGGAGAAGTTTTGGAAGCATTGGGAATGCCTCTAAGGAATTGAGGAAAAGATGTATGTGGGAAGAAATGAAATGACTGCTATGGGCACATCACTAATAGGTAAGTGATTCTTCGTGTACTACATGTTTCATGTTTTAGTTTAAGCTAATGAAAGGTAGCAATTATTTTGATGTTTGTTACTAGGTTTTGTTGGAAATCTAGGGAGATCCTTCTTGTTAGCAAGAAGTCATTTGTCTTCCTAAAAAATTGGCATCCATACTGGGGAATGTCTCATTCTTAATCATCCCATTTTTACCTCATCTTATAGACTTATCTGAGTGTCTACAAGATATTACAAGTTTGGATTTTGTGAATTGTTTGGCTTTATTTTTATTTTTTCTAAAACTTTCTCGGACTACACATTTTATATTTAGCAACATAGCGTATATTTTCACACTTAGTCCTTAGCACCAATGTGTATCACACTGAATCAAGTTGATTGCATTTACACATGCTGAAATTTTTTAAAATTTAGGTTTTCCAACTGCTAAGTCCATGAAATTTTGATTGTTGTGTTCATTTAGATTTGTTTACGCTATGGAAATATCCTCTCTATTTTGATTCGATGTTTTCAGTTGCCTTATTGAAGAATTATTTATCTTTGCAAATTAGGGTTCAAGGTTTGATCTGGTGAATTGCTAATTAATCAAAAGAAGGATCGGTCATTGTTGAGATAGCTTGAGCCTATCCTTTTTCTTTCAATACATCAGATTAAGTATTTTTTTTCATAATTGCAAAGAATCATTAGTATTAGGAAAATGTTAGGGTTTTTCAAGGCAACACTGGAGTTTGTTGTTTTTGTTGAAGTGAATACTGATTATTTCTCTCTATAAGATAGCACAATATTCTATTTACAGTGATTTGTAATTCATTACATCAAGTTGAAATTATGGCTTGTGTCTGTTGAAGGAAGAATTCATTGTTTGTTTTTTAGTATGCAAGAAGTTGTTCAGATTAATTTTTTTTTTTTTTACCTTAGATTTTGAGGAAATTAGGTTGCATTTAAAAAAGGGGGGGCCAAGAATTGTGCATTATGAATTCTTTCGGATTTGTATCCTGAAAATGATCCTTTGATTCTTGTATTGTTGAAAATTAAATGAAACCTCTTTCCTTACTTTATTTACAATTCGTTGAAGTGAAAAGATTACATTATCATGCTCGATTGCATTTATCTTTGAGTCAGGGTACCAGTTTCACATCCATCAACCTACTAAGTAAACAACAATTTAAAACAACGCTAGTAAAATAAATTAAAATTTT
The DNA here is from genome assembly GCA_031772625.1 of Pinus tabuliformis. Lineage (NCBI taxonomy): Eukaryota > Viridiplantae > Streptophyta > Pinopsida > Pinales > Pinaceae > Pinus > Pinus tabuliformis. The sequence goes on along the minus strand of CM062810.1, from coordinate 30,154,645 downwards.
TATATTTCTAGGGCTCATTACACCTACATTGTATCAAATAGTAGGGTTTGGAATAGGGAAGTGAGTTAACTTTCCAAAGCTGCAAACAAACACTAGAATCTTGCTGTAGGGAGTAAATTCATCTATTACTTTTCAACAATACAAGAATCAATGGATCATTTTCAATATACAAATAAGAGATAATGTGAAATACTTCTTGGCCCTTGTTTTGAAAAATGCAACCTAATTTCCTTAAAATCTAAGTTATAAAAAGAAAAAATTTAATCTTAACAACTTATTGCATACTCAAAAACAAACAATGCATTTTTCCTTCAACAGACACAAACCACATAATTTCACTTTGATGTAATGAATTACAAATCACTATTGCATAACATTTGGTATCAAAGCTTTGGATTATAGGGTTTCATTGCTTCAAACAGATCATCTTGGTATTTTTGCTATAATTTTTTTTCTATGAGGCTTCAGAAATTGAAATTTCGACCACATGGACCTGAAATCTTGGTGAACATTGTTTACAAATTTAAAATCTTGGTTCACTATATTTGCTGAGATTTGGTCTATTGAAGTTAGGTTTTTTGCAGGCTCCAAAATTCCCAACTCAAACAAAGGTTTCTTTTGGAATTGCACACCTCCCCCTTAGCAGGGCACTCACTATTTTTAAAATCTTACCTTAGGGTCAAGAATGAATTTTTTGGGATGGCCTTAAATCTAATATTCAAAATTTTGTGGCAGAATGTTTGGTTTTCCAGAAAAATAAATTTCAGACAATTAAGACCCCAAGTCTATTACGATCTTTAGACATTCCAAGTCAACGTTGGGAGGAGGTATCAATGGATTTTATCATAGGTTTACCCAAGTTTGAAGGAAAGAGTGTCATCATGGTGGTAGTTGATAGACTTACCAAGTATGCACACTTTTGTGCATTATCTCATTCTTTGAAAACCAGTACAATTGCTACTGCATTTATGGAAACAATTCAAAGCTACTTGGAAACCCAAAGATTATTGTAAGTGATAGAGATACCATTTTCACTGGAAAATTTTGGATAAAATTATTTTCTTGGCTTAGTACACAATTAGCTCATAACCTTGTCATCATCAATCTGATGGGAAAATTGAGATAGTGAACGCATGTTTGGAATGATATCTTCGTTGTTTTGTCGCTGATAAACAAACACAATGGGTCAAGTGGTTACCTCTAGCTAAATGGTGGTATAACATTTCCTTCCATATTGTATAAAAAATGACCCCATTTATGACACTTTATGGATATCATCCACCATCCATCACATCATCTTTAAGAGAAAATTCTAAGGTTCAAGCAATGGAATATCACATCGAGAATCAAAAACAATTTCTCCAACTCTTAAAGGATAACTTCACTCTAGCGCAGAATCGAATGAAACAACAAGAAGATCAACATCACATTGAAAGAAGTTTTGATGTAGGTGACTGGTTATTTTTATGACTACAACATACAGACAAATGTCCCTCAAGTAAGCTTAGAAGGATATTAAATTATCACCAAGTATTATGGTCCTTATAAGTTGGTGCAAGGTTTTGGTACTATGGAATACAAATTGTATTTTCCCGCATCTTCTCGAGTACACCCAATTTTCCATGTTTCATTTATAAGGTTATCGGTGACAAAATCCTAGTTCAAACAACATTTCCAAAACTTAACGAAGAAGGAAACATCATATTTGTGCCTGAAGCAATCATGAAAACAAGAACCCGACATCTATGGAATCGATTAATTTCAAAGTATCTCATTAAGTGGAAGAACTTACCCATTGAATATTCCAAATGGGAGGATGAGAATTTTATACAGAAGCATTTGAAACTACTCAAGCATTGAGGACAACACTTTTTTGAAAGTCAGGGGCCTGTTAGGTCCCTATAATACTAGTGTAACCTTCTTATTGTTATTGTTAGTGTAGCACTCTATTGTTATTGTTGTGTCCCATAGAAGCCCACTATTGTTATTGTTATGTAGTCTCTGATTATATTATAACCCCTTAGACTCCTATATATACCAAGGAGGTCTTATCATTTGTGTCATCCAAGAATTGTTCATGTATGTGATGTAAAGGAGGTTGCCCCCTCAAAGAGGTTATTTCTTAAGTTGTTCATCTATATTTTCTTTTATTATGTGAGTTGGTTGCATAACAAACTTACGAGATTAGGAAGAGGTTATGAATTTTGTGGAGGCTCGAGTTATTGATCTTGAATTTTGTCTAGACACGATATGTTCTAGACATGAAGTGATCCGATAGTTCATTCTCTCCTCGGTATTACCAACACTTGATCCATGGCTTAACACCTAATTGGTCCATGATCTCTATTTAAAGAGCACGGAGGGTCATTTGTAGGGTGACCGTTCATGAGAGAAGCTTATGTAAATTTTCATTCTTTTATTAATAGATTTCCTAAAGTGGTCGCGTTGGCTCAAGCCATGGATTGTTTCCCTCTTTGAGGATTTTAACCACTTCAAGAATACTGGTGTATTGATCTGTGATCTGTTTGTGAGCGGTGTCCTTTGTTTTTCTGTATGAGGAACTTACCCTATAATTCCTACTTGGTATCAGAGCTATTTGAGGGCCGCATCCGTTGGTGATCTAAATTGGAAGCCGGTACAACTGCATCCGATTGTCGTTTCCTAGATCTACTATTTTTGACCACTTTCCAGCCGAAAGGGCTGCTTTATTGTGTTAGGAGCATCTGTTCTAGGGAGAAACCCCTTTCGTTTCATGCGAAAAGGTTTCTGGTAGCCCTAGCTACGTCATTTTTAAGATCTGCAGGTATATAGTATTTATTTGCAGTTTTAGCTATTTATCTCTCTGTTTATTTCAGTTTATTTATCTTTCTGTTTTTTATTTCTAGATCTATACCTTTCATTTCTGTGTATGCTCTTTTCCATGCGACTCAGTGCGATCTGGGCAAATCAAAAGCAGAAAGGAAAGATTTTTCTCATGCGTATGCTCTTTTCCGCGCGCCTTAGTGTGATCTCAAGAAATTAGAAACATAAAAGAAAATATTTAGTTCCCAGCAAAAGCTAACTTCAAGCCATAAGGTTTGGATATATATTATTATTATTATTAGTTATTTATTTATTTTTTTTTTATTATTATTATTATTATTATTATTATTATTATTATTTTTTTTTAATGTCTGTGTTGGGTTGTGTGGTTTTTTGTTTTGTAGGGAAAAAGAGCTTTTTCAAGTAAGCACACACCCTAAAGCTTTAGTGACTAAAAGAACCCCTTTATATTTTCCAAATATTACTAACCTTTTAAACTAGCTCACTTGGTCCAAAGTTACTTTACGAGAACAGAGGTCTTGAGTTAAAGCCTTTATTTTTGTTGAGTTGCTTTTTCGAAAGGCACATGTAACTTATGTTTTAAAGTTACTTTTATGTAAAAGTGTTCTCACCCATTATAAAAAGTGAGTCACTCATAATTCTAAAGTCTCTTTATCTTTTATTTAAGTTACAATTTAGTGGGTAACTCATAAAGTACCATTGTAAAAGTGACTTTCACTTATTTATAAAAGTGGGTAACATATTTTTTTAAAGTGAGATAATTATATTAAGTTTGGAAAGGGGGGTGTGGGGGGATATTTTTTAATATTAAATTATCATTCACTTCCACACATTCATGCACTTCGTTGGCATCTTCAACAAATTTTCTTCAAAAAGCCATAACTTCTTCATCCGGAAGCCATTTTCAGAGCCATTTTTTTTCAATCGGCCTAATTTTTCGAGATCTTTACATTTCAAAAATTAGTTTTAGCATCAAGTCATTCTTGACAGCACCAACCACTTCCAATGGTGGTCCTACATTGTGGATTTACTTAGAAGTAAAGGTCTTTACAGCATAACCTCAGGCCAATAAACTAAACCTAAAGATGAAGATAAGGTAGCTAAATGGGAAAATAGGCAAGATGAAGCACGTGGGTTGATAGGGATGTATATTTCTCCAGACCTTAGATTCCATATTGCAGAACTTGATACCCCTAATGAAGCAATGAAACAACTCAATAAAGTTTTTGGAATTAAAAATAAAATTAGAGCCCATGAACTCGAATATGAGTTGCTTACATTGGACCCCAATAATTTTTTTTCCATTGAATTTTTTTTGTCCAAGTTCAAACCCTTAAACTTCTCCTGGAAGGTGTTAAGGTTAAGAAAGAAGATGGTAACCTTATCTATTCTATTCTTACTAAGTTGGGACCAGCCTACTCCGTGTTTGTTTCCACCTTCCATTCTACTAGAGAAGCTTTTATTTCTCAAGGAAAAGACTATAAGTCCCCCTCTTTTGATGCCTTTTGTGATTCTTTAATAAGAGAACAAGAAAAACTCTGACATCTTGGTCTTCTTAATCTTGGAAACTCTTCTAAGAAATCCTTATCCGCCCAACAACAACCAAGTTCAAATAATCTTAAGAAGTAGTATCCTAAAAGGAATGGTCATAAACCAACCAAGGGTCCTAAGCACTTTCAGTCTCAAAATGAAAAATCAATTCAAAAAAATGATAAGGAAAATAAAAACAAAGGGAAGAATATTGATAGACACTGCAACTTTTGTAATCAAGATGGCCACTTAGAATCCAAATTATTTAAGAAGATGGAAGCCTTAGAAGCAGAAATGAAGAAGCATAACATTCATTTGGAGCACTCTTCAACTTCAACTTCATCTTTAGGAATTGCACCTTCTACATGTGGTTGTCAAGCATCTCGATCTGGTTATACACTAAATGTATCTTCTTCTTCTCATTCTCATGAGTGACTCATTGATTCAGAAGCTTCTTATCACATGGCCAAAAACAAGGCCATGTTTTCTTCTTTAAATGATTATAACACCAAATATATATATATATATATGTATGTATGTATGTTGGTGATAATAGATCTCTTAGTGTTGTAGGCACTGGAACTGTTCATCTAGACAATGGTCAATTCAATGATGTATTATGTGTTTCAACCTTATCCTACAACCTTCTATCTAAATATCAGATAACTCATTTAGGTGGAGGTAAAACCATTGAATTCTCACCTCATGATGTTGTAATTAAGGACCTAAGAGATCCTAGATAGATTTTAGCTACTAGCATTGTTGATGTTTCTACAAGGTTGTATAAGTTTAACAACTTTGGGTCATCAACACTTCCCTCAGTATTTGTTGCTCATAATGAAGTGAGCAAACTTTGCCATGAGTGATTTGGTCACTTGAACGATCACTCCCTTCAAAATCTATGTAAAGAAAATATGGTGACAGGTCTTCCTATGGTATGTTGCAGAGATGGTGTTTGTTCCAAATGAGTACTCATAAAACATCATCAGAATGAAATTTTAAAAATATCTAAAAGAACTTTTATTTTTGTATAAATAACTCCTCCTTTGAGTTATTAAAGGTTGAACCCTTGGATGAACTTTAAAATCAGAATTGTAATCGAGCTGGAGATTTGCTTCAAGTTAATCAACTGAATTTGCCTCCTATAGTTTGTCTCCTTGTAAGTTTTTCTTATGTGTTTATTTTATTGTGTCTTTCTTCATGTATTTAAGCCTTTATGAGAAATCTGGGTAAGATCATACTGAGTATTAGTCAGTCTTAAATACCATGTGAATTTATAAACAATAATTAGGGACAATTTTATAAAACTATTTGCTATTATAAACTCCTCTATATCAATTAATTGTCACACCCATTTGCATTAGATTAAATACATTTTGTTCTACAGTAAACGTTGTTTGTCTATATTCTTTTCTTGTAACCAACCAAATATTCTGTCTGAATATTTAGCAAGTTATATTTCATCAAGGCTCTATTATTCACACATTTTAAATCAATTAACTATTTTAGACAAATAGGCAACCCTTTCATCCAGCTTAGCAATTGTTAAGGCTTAAGCACATGTTTTCAAATTGTTCATAACATTGGTCATCTAAAAACTTTAAGAACAAACAAAATATTTTAGATGCTCTGGCGTGATTACCTGACCTAGAGTCATATCAGAGGACAACATCAGATTGGCACCCTTTTCGGGGAGCGAAAAATGAATTATTTTCCCTAGGACAACAATTAAGAAAAAAAATTTAAGGTGAATAAAGAAATTGTAGGTTAAAATATTTCACCTAGCGACTCCACAAGACCAAGTTGGATCCTTCAAAACATACCAGATCTCACTCTGATTCTCAAATTGTTTCTCCTTTATCTGATCCAGAGAGACTGGTGAAAAAAGCCTCATTCAAAAGGAGACTTGAAGCTTTTGTTTCTTCCTTTGTACGACTACAACCTGAAGATATATCAGTTTCTGATCCCTTTAGCACTGTTCCATCCTAATTAGATCTGGTTGATCTAACACCTAGGGTTTTAGAACTATTATCTAAAGGAGTTGATCTGCAGTCAGCTCTCTTTGTCCAATCTTTGGAATCATATAAACTCCCTAAAATATTTTCAGATTCACCCAAATCAGAGGAAGAACTAGATGTACATTTACCGGAGCTAAAACCTATTGATTTTATCTCCCCCGCTCATTATACATTCTCATCTACTTCTGCCCAACCTGAAGAAACCTTTTATGTATATTCAAAACATTTGTTTGAAAATAAAGAACAAGTTGAAATAGAGGATCAAAAGTTAGTTATTAAAACACGTTTTAAAAATTTTAGGATCCTCCACTTTCTCATCCTCCTCCTACTATTACTCCTCCATCTTCACCCACAGCTTCACCATGTTCCTTCTCATCCTCCATTATATCATCCCATACCTTACAGGACATGAAAACTAATGCTATAGAAGTTGAGGCTAATAGGTTAGCATCATCCAAACTCAAAGCCAAGGCTGAAAAAGCGAAAAGAAAAATGAAAGCTAAGGAAGAAGGATCTTCCTCAAAAACTAAAAACGATGATCAAAAGATAGATGAGATAACATCATTACTTAGGAACCTTTATAATAGGATTTATAAGATAGAAACTCAGCCTATAATGATACAACAAACTGCTACTAGATCTCAAACTCAATTTAGAAGAGCCCCTCAAACTCAAATTTTGCAGAGACTGAATATTGATCAACAGATCCAATCCCCATTGATGATTGATGACCAACAATGAGATGACATCAAACCTTTAATTTATGAAGATATAAATAATCTGGATCATTCATCTGTACATAATGCTATTGTTTCTCACCCTTTATATCAGTCTTCTCAAGATCAAGAAGACTCAAATTTATAAATATCAAACCTTTTCTGAATATTTAATTACAAAATTAAATAGGAGATATGATCTAAGACCTAGGTCAGAGCCTGGTAGACCTCCAAAAAGTCCCACTGTAAATTAACCTCAGATCAAATATGTCGAAACTCAAACAACAACCATTCAACCATTGAATTAGACAGTTGAAACAACCTAATTAATAAAACCGTTTTGACAACTTTCAATGTTGAAAGAGAACTAGAAAGAGTTAAAATACCAATTCGCCTATCTGAACTCTTAAAGAACCCGGGGTATAAAAACCAAGTTTCTAAATGGATTCAGTCATCCAGTGTTGATGTTGAAGGGGATGTGATAAGCTTGCAAGATGAAAAAACCTCAGTAGTCTTTGGTCCTAGCTCAGACATGATTGATGAGAATGTACGGCATTTTTATGTGACTCTGAAAATTCATGATCTCCTATTATTTAATTGTATGTTAGATTCTGGGGTTTCCCATAATCTGATGCCAAAGGTAATCATGGATGAGCTACAATTAGAAGTCACTAGAACTTATCGTGATCTTTACACTTTTGACTCCAAGAGAGTACCTTGCCTTGGCCTTATTAAAGATCTGGTGGTTACTTTAGCTCAGATCCTTGTCAAAAGTGTGGTTTTAGACATTATAGTCACTGACATCCCTACCAAATTTGGCATGCTTTCATCAAGATCTTGCTGTAACAAATTAGGAGGAAGCCTACAAATGGACATGTCTTATGTCACTATTCTGGTATATGGGGGTGAGCATCTCAGATTATACAAAGAAGTTATATTTATGAATATTGTTTGTAAATTTGATCAAGCTATGAATCATCCTATTTATGTGGTTGACCAAGACTTTGCGTGTTTTGAATTATCAGCTAATAATTCACAAAACACTCAGCTTACTATTGAAAACGTTGTTGACAAGCTTAAAACCATCAAGACCGATATTTGGAAATTGTACTTTGATGGTTCTTGCTCAAAGGAAGGAGTAGGAGTTGGAATTGTATTAATTTCACCAGATAAAGAAAATATTACCCAATCATATAAGCTTGAATTCAATGTTACTAATAATGTAGCAGACTATGAAGTTTTTTTGCTAGGATTGGAATTAGCAAGAAGTCTTAAGGTGCAGAATTTAAGTGTATTTTCTGATTTTGAACTTATTGTCAGACAAGTTAGGAATCAATGTCAAACTAAACACCTTATACTTAGATATTATAAGAACAAGATTTGGGATTCAATTGAAAATTTCTTTTCAACATTCAATATCATTTCTATTCCTAGAGATCAAAACATTCATGTAGATTCCTTGGTTGTTTTTGCTAGTTCTTTTAAAGTTCTCGATCAAATGCTTGTCTAGTATCAAATTCAAGTCAAGTATAGACCATCTATCCTTGACAATATTAAGCACTGGAAAAATTTTGATGATGACGAGCAGCTAAAATCCTTTTTGTGAGTAATTTGATGAATTCTCAAACCTGCAAGTTGAGGAAGAACAACTTGATGATCTTGAAGTTTACAACGAAGATCAAACGCCGCAGTTAGACTCAAAAATTATTGATCATAGCATTATTCAATTATCTAAAAATTCTATTCCAAAAGGGTTAGTCCCTCTTGAGAAGCTCTTTGATCATAATGATGTTCCCAAAAGTCCGTTGTCAAATTCACCTAAGGAAAATATTGAAATGTGTAACATTGAAAATTCTGAAGAAATAAAAAATGTTAAAATTTCTACATCCTTGTCAATGGAAGCCAAGGACAAATATTTAAACCTCTTTAAAGCCTACAAAGATGTTTTTGCTTGGTCTTATAATGAATTAAAAACATATGATACATCTCTTATTGAACATAAAATTCCATTAAAACCAAAAGCAAAAATTTTCAAGCAAAAATTGAGGAGAATTAATCATGTCCTCCTTCCTATTATTGAAAAATAACTCAAGAAGCTACTTGATGCTAAAATAATAGTTCCATTGAGATATTCTAATTGGGTAGCCAATCTAGTTCCAGCGAGAAAAAATAGTGGTGAAATTAGATTATGTGTGGACTTTAGGAATTTGAATAAATCCTCTCTGAAAGATAATTATCCATTACCTAAGATGGATCAATTACTTCATAAAGTTTTAGGAGCTAATAGAATTTCCATGTTAGATGGTTTTTCTGGATATAATCAGATTATGGTTAGTCTAGAGAATAGATAAAAGATTGCATTCACAACTCCTTGGGGCACATTCATGTATCCTCGGATGCCTTTTTTGGGATAACTAATGTTGGAGCTGCATTTCAACGAGCTATGTACTTAGAATTTGTGGGTAAGACCAACAAATTTGTTGTTATTTATTTAGATGATTTGACTATTTTTTCCAATTCTGACCAAAAGCGTTTAAATCATTTGAGGAAGTTTTTTGATAGGTGTAAACAATTTGGGATTTACCTTAATCCCAAGAAGTCTTTGTTTGCACTTCAAGAAGGAAATTTGGTCTGCCACATCATTTCTAAAGAATGATTAGTCATTGATGCTAAAAGAGTTTTAGCTATACAGGCACTTATATTGCCAAGGAATAAGAAGGAGATTTAAGCTTTCCTTGGGAAAATTAATTTTTTAAGAAGGTTTATCCCTAATTATGCTGAAATAGTTAAGGATATAATTGATATGCTAAAAACGAATCATGAAGTTAAATGGACCATTCCTGCAAGGTATGCATTTGATCAAATTAAAAAATGCCATTGCAGAAGCCCCCATTCTATCCAGTCCATATTACTCTGAACCATTTAGTATATTTTCTTTTGCCTCTGAAACTACCTTAGCTGTCGTTCTTTTGCAAAAGAATAAAGATGGAGATGACCAACCCATTGCCTTTTTTAGCAAAGTCATGAGAGATGTTGAGCTAAAGTATGACATCATTGAAAAACAGGCCTATTCTTTAGTTCAAGCTCTGAAATCCTTTAGAGTCTATCTCCTCCACTCTTCTATTATTTCCTATGTACCCAATAGTGTTGTCAAAACTATTTTAACTCAGCCTAATACTGACAGAAGGAGAGGGACATGGATAGCTAATATTTTAGAGTATGATCTCATTATCAAGACTACCAAGCTAGTAAAAGGTCAAGGCCTAGCTAAGCTCCTTGCTGAGTCCAATTGTAAGATCTTAGGAATAAATTCTGTTTTTGAAATCCCAACTGAGAAGAATCCACAAGAACCTTCTGCAACCCCCACACAGGAGAACCCACAAGAACCTTCTGAGAGCCAAATTATGAAGAACCCATAAGAACCTTCTAAAATACCAACACAAGAGAATCCACAAGAACCTTCTACATCAGATCAGTCAATTCCAATTCACATTGATGAGAAATTTTTATTATCATATTGATACTATGATATTGTGAATTTTCTTAGAGAATTTGAATGTCCATCTGAATTTATCAATAATCAATGTAAAACGCTGAAGTTGAAGGTTGTAAAATATTGTATTGTTAATGTAAACCTATATTGGAAGGAGTGCCTTAACATCCTTTTACTGTGCTTAACAGAAAATGAGACAGAAGGGATCATTGATCAATTTCATGCAGGTATTTGTGGAGAGCACTATACTTGGATGGCTATAGCTTACAAGATTTTAAGGGAAGGGTTTCATTGGCCTGATTTGTTTTCACAAGTGGGAGAAAAGGTTAGAAGTTGGACACAGTGTCAAATGTTTGCTGGAAATCAGAGATTAGCAACACTTCCATTTGTTCGATTACTAGTCCAAGCACCTTTCCTTCAATGGGGATTGGATTTCATTGGTTAAATTCATCCTTCATCAAGTAGTCAGCACATATGGATATTGACTACTACAGATTACTTTATCAAATGGGTAGAGGCCATTCCAGTCAGAAATGCAACTGATACTGTTGTGATCAAATTTGTTGAAGAATATATATTGTCTAGATTTGGATGCACCAGGAAAATAGTGATAGACAATGCAGCAACATTTAGCAGTACCAAGATGATTGAGTTCTGTTAGAAATATCAAATATTGTTGCATCATTCTACTCCATACAATCCACAGGGAAATGAACTAGCAGAGTCCTCGAACAAAAGTTTGGTTAAAGTTATAAAGAAAACATTGGAGGATCATAAAAGGAGTTAGGATAGTCATCTTATTTATACACTTTGGGCCAACATGATTTCACCAAAAAGATCAACAGGTAAATCTCCTTTTCTACATGTTTATGGTAAAGAAGCTATAATTCCCACACATTTAGTTTTTCCTATCATGAAGTTTTTAGAAGAGTAAAATGAAGAGCCTGATGATTTCTCTCGAAGAATAAATTAGATCATAGAACTGAATGAAGATAGAAATGAAGTTCATTACAAGCTTAAGAAATATCATAATAAAATGAAAATATTGTTTGATAGGAAAGCTAGGGAAAGAGATTTTAGGGAAGGTGATTTGGGACTAAGATAGGATGCTAGAAGATAAGACAAAGGAAAACATGGCAAGTTTGACAACCTTTGGTTGGGACCCTTTAGCATTATTGAGGTTAAGGGTAATAACACTTTCATCCTGCATAATTTGGAAGGAAAATATTCCTCATTGCCTATCAATGGGAAATACTTGAAGCACTCGATTTAGTATTCAAAGGTTTCCATTCATTCATCGTTGTATAATACCAGAGAGTTTATTTTACATGTAGTGTTTATTTGTTTCAACAAAGACCCCTTTAGCCCAAGGAGAAGGCACATGGATCTGCAAGTTCTCTGCAACCTGCAAGAGGAAGCAGTCCCCAATTGGAGCCAATGTGTAACATGCTTTATTTTTGATAAGTTAGTTTTTATTTTTAAAAGAGGGTATAAAAAAATAAAGAATAAAAATGAAAATATGAAAAAAAGAGATGAAATAAAACCTCATCAAAATAAAATCAAAATTTGTATAAGTGTGCATGTTTAAACGCCACTTCATAGAAATAGATTGCATTGTAATAAATCAAGGTTTTGTGTGCAACTTGTTTATATGCCACAACCTTTTCTTTTGATTTGAATCATACAGTTTAATCTTGATCAAATCATTTAAATTTATGTTTTAGATTAGAGAATAATTTCACCAAATTGTTTAATCTTGGTAGAACATTATTAGATAGGTTAGAATAGAATAATTATGGCCTAATATGCTCAAATATTGGCCAAAGATGTATTAGATTAGGATTACAAGTAACTTAGGCAAAATAATGGTTGTTAGTCCAAATGCACCAAAAGATTAGATTAAGGGTTGATTAGGATTTAATTACCTTTAATCGGTGATTAATTTTTATGTAAATAAATAGTGCAAAATTGTTTTGTCATGAAGTACTAAAAGTTGAACATAATCGGACGGTGGTCTGTTCCCCCACCCAGATCAATGGTGGGGAAGCCATTTCTCACCCCCTCACTATGTTACGCGATAATGGTAGGGGGGGGGTCCCAAAAGCAGTTTCATTCTCGCGAGCCCCTCACTACGTGTCACCTCCTCTACATTTCACACCCCCCTCGCTCATTACCGCTTACCATCAACCACCCCCCCCCGAAATCTGCTAGCGGTAATATCCTTGTTAAATAATGAATCCATACAGGTGGGACAGTTTTAGAAGAGGGGGAACGACCTGTTATAGAGTTTTGTGAACCCAACGTTTCAAACTACCAAGTGAGTCCATCATCAGGGGATGCATCAATAGATATTCTTAGATATTAATGATTTATCCATGAGCTCTATTTAGGGTATGTGTGTGTGTGTGTATATATATATATATATATATATATATATATATATATATATATATATATATATATATATATAGCTAGGTTTTTAGAGAAAAGTTATATGAAAATTGGTCAGCCTATTAGTTTTTCATTTATTTAAATATTTATTATTATTATTATTTATTTATTTAATTAATTTATTGATTTGTTAGAAAATCATGCGCGAAGTAATTAAGAAAATCAAAGAATCATTGCTTGATGATATCACAAAAAAGAAAATCATCCCTAATAGTTCCATTATTCCTAGAATTTATGGAGCTCCTAAAGTCCATAAACCTAACATACCTCTCAGACCTATAGTTAATACCATAGGTTCCCCTACTTACCTTCTGGCAAAACACCTGGACAAAACACTTAGACCTCTGTCTGGTAATACCATTCTTTTTTTTTCTGAATACGACTAATTCTATTATCATACAAAACAAAGATACATATGGAGTACAGTGGGCAAGGCTATGGAGATTTGCTTATCAGCCTTCTTCTTGCCCTGATTACATTTCCAAAATTGAGCAAAATCAAAAATTGGAATTTGATACCTGGCCACCGAAGACACATAGACTCTGAACAGACACTAGGGCCATGGACTGACCCAGACAAAGACAGACATGAACAATTATAGCCGACACATAGACAAAGAAGCTGATACCAGTTGGCGGAAACACAAACAAAAAACCCAAGAAATGCAGCTGAGGTTACCGGGAGCGAGCTCATTCTTCATCGGTGGTGTAAGGCACCGGTTCTATGCAGCACCCGAAACGGAGAGAATCCTCGGAATCTGAGAGAGGGATGACCACTCCAGAGGTCCCTCCCTGAGCTGGCTTGCTTGGACCAGCAAGCGCAGAAGGACCAGCGGCAGGGACACAATCCATGATTGGGCGCTCGAGATCAATTTCAAACTTGCGTCTAGGGGCCAGACGACTGGGAACCGCATCAATCGGAAGGCACGCGATGGGGGAATCCTCTCTGCTGTAGCGCTGCCAATCCAGTGCTGGCTCTGCCTCACGCACAGGTTGGCTTGCAGCAATATTAGTCTCTGCCTCCTCGCTTTGTGAGACTCCCGGCTCAATCTTGATGGAAATTACCAGAGTAGAATTGGCTTGAGGGCATGGGAGCCTATACCTGAGCGTTGGATGCTCCGACTGACCCTCCTCTGAACGAATGCTTCTACCAGCATGCTCGCCATCTTCCTCATTGCTTCCTTGGAACCTTTGAGGCACTGAGGTGACTTCAATGGAGGAGGAGGGAGAATTGTGGCTTTGCCGCTGCGTGAAGGCCCTTCCTCTGGTTCCCCCTCGTCTTCTGCACATACGTGGCCTCTCCCTCTGCATATCTGACTTTTCCAGATGCACCCTCATGCAAACACCCTCACGAAAACACCCAATCTCAGCGGAATTGCAGGGCGTGCTCGTCCCTTGCTCTGCAACCAGCAGAATGCACGCCTCCTCTTGCTTCTCTGAACTCAGCAGGGCGTCGCTGCTATGCCATCCCATATTCTGCTACAAAACAAACACCTCCCCCTTAAAATGCTCCATGGCACCGATTACCAAGCAACTCACGCGAGCGGAGAAGGTCGGCATTAATGCCTTTGGCCGTCGGATTGCATGCGGGTTAATAACCTGCCTCACCTGGTACCTCCCTTCATCATGGGCCTGCCACTTGCCCATGTGACGGCTCATACCATCAACACGTTTTATCTGCACCCGCATCCGGGAGGGTGAGATCCTTCTGCGCCAGGGAAGTGTAGTCATTTTTAAGCTTGTCATCGTCTGATGTTTCCAGAGATCCTGCGAAATGTAGAATGCCCTGAGATGCTCCTTGGTTGGCAAGTCTATCTGCCACTTTGTTCGTTGTTCTTCTTACGTGCTTGAAGGTTATACTTTGGGGATTTTGTAGTTTTTCCTCCAATGATTCCAGTCTGCTTAGTAACCTCCAGCTTGTGGCTACCTTGACCGCTGGCGTACCTGCCTGAATTCTTTGAGTGGCATTGATGAGAATTAAGGAGTCTCCCTCCACTTCCAGTGGGAAGTAGCTGTTTTGTTCTGCAAGGCATATGCCCCTCCATAAGCCTTCTAATTTAGCTACATTGTTGGTGTCTTTGCCTAGTGAGCCATAGAAGATCTGCATTATTGCCCCTGTTTGATTTCTGAAAAGTCCTCCATAGCCTGCGTGTCCTGGATTACCTTTGGCTGCTCCATCAAAGTTTAACTTGTAGGTGGCATTTGCTGGAGGGGTCCAGCTGGTAGGAGAGGCATTGCTGTTGGAGGTTCGGGTACTTTCCTGCATTATTGCTGAGAGGTTCAAATTCCATGCCTTCAGAATCCTGCTTTCCATAGGAGTGTCTAGCATATCTGCATCTGACCAGGTTTTGATGGCCAGAGTTTCCTGTAGGTGTTTGTTTAGGATCAACCATAAGGCGTCTATGGACCGGGAAGAATTGTTAAAGATTCTATGATTTCTTTCCTTCCAAAGAGTCCAGTATATAAATCCTGGTAAGAGGCTCCATAAAGAGTTAAGTAGCTGACTCTTGAAGGGGTTTTTGGGCCAATTTCTAATATTCTCGGTTATATCTTCTGTCCTGGCTGCTGATCTCATATTGCAAGTATCAACTCTCCTCCATATTTGCGCTGCGAGCTGGCATGTTTCCATGAGATGACCGATTGTCTCCGAATGAAGGTTGCAATTTGGGCACCTTGATGGCCCTATGAATCCGCGCTTTACCAAGTTGTCCCAAGTGAGTATTCTTCTTTTGCTGAGAAGCCATAGGAAGGTAGAGATTTTGGGCCATAGTCCTGGCTGCCAGACCTTTTCCCAGATGTGGTCCTTATCGGTTTGGTAGTCGGTGTATCTGAGCTAGTGTGCCTCTTTGGTGGTGAATGTTCCTTTAGGCTTGTGGCCCCATCTAAGTCGATCCTGTTGAGTGGAGTATCGGATTCTTCTGTATGATAATTCTTGATCTATGTCCACATATGTTTCTCCTAGCCAATCTCTCTGCCAGAGACTGGCCTGCTTCCAGATTCTGAAATCTTGACTTGCAGATTGTTGCCAGAATTGATGGACATGTGTGAGGTGTGCTTGCTGCATCTGCGCTTGCCAAAGAGGCTTTTGAAATACTGTAGCCAGCCTAGGGAGCTGCTGCCAAGAGTCCTCCCAGAATCTTGCCGTGTTGCCGGAGTGTATTTCCCAGAAACTATGTTCTTGAATAAACTTACTGTGGGGTTTGGCTGCGTTCCATATAGGTGATCCTTGAGTAGTAGAGTTGATTCTGATTAAATCACTCCATTGACTGCCTGGTGCATATTTAGCCTGCCATAATTTGGCCCATGGTGAGTTAGGCTTGGTGATCCAGTTCCACCACATTCGGGCTCCCATAGTATTGTTGCTTTGCATGGGATCTCGTAGACCTAGGCCGCCTTCCGACTTGGGTTTACAGACGTCCTGCCAATTTACAAGCGCCAATTTCCTATTCAAGCCAGATGTCCCCCAAAGGATGTTACGCTGAAGATTGTGAATGGTTTTTAGAACCCATTTTGGAGCGGCCAAGAGTGAAAAGAGGTATAAAGGCATGGCCTGAAGGACCGATTTGATCAGAACAAGCCTGCTGGCAATATTGAGAGCCCAGAAAGTCCAAAGCGAGAGTTTGGATTCAAGCTTATCTAGCAGAGTCTGCCAGGAGGAATGCTTTATAGCCTCAGCTGCCAGGGGAGCCCCTAAGTAGGTAGACGGAAGCTTGGAGATAGTGAATCCCATTATTCTAGCTATGTTCCTTTGAGTGGAGGGGGGAGTGTTAAAGAAATAGAGCTGGGATTTCGAGGCATTGATGGAGGTACCTGATGCTTTGGAGAAAATGGAAAGCAAGGATTTAAAGACAGAGGCTTCTTGCGAGGAAGGGTGTCCAAAGAGCATGGTATCGTCGACAAACTGCTGGTGGGATTGTGGAGGAAGGCCATGAACAGAGATGCCTTTGAGCATTTGGGAGGAGACAACTGCCTTTAACAATCTACCCAGCCCCTCAGCCATAAGGACGAAGAGGAAAGGAGACAGAGGGTCCCCTTGTCTTATGCCCCTAGATGGCCTAAAGGGAGAGGAAGGAGAACCATTTAACAGAACTGAAAAGCTCAGAGAGGAGATCAAATTGATAATCCATCTTGTCCAAGTGTGATTGAAGCCAAAAGCTAAAAGCATTTTTTGTATGTAATTCCAACTGAGCTTGTCAAATGCTTTAGATAAATCTAGTTTTAGAAGCATACCTAGCTTTTTTAGAATCTTGAGAGAGTGAATCACCTCATTTGATAAGATGATGCCATCCATTATCTGCCGCCCTTCAACATAACCTGTTTGTTCCGGCGAGATGAGTAAGGGCAAGAGTGGCTTGAGCCGATTTGAGATGACCTTGGTAATGAGTTTGTATACTACATTGCAGAGTGCAATGGGTCTGAAGTTTTCAGGTTTACTTGGTTCAGTACACTTGGGGACCAATGCTATAAAGGTGGTATTGAGGGCCGGGAGAATCCAATGCATACTTCTTGATTCTTCCACCAGTTCCCAGACCTCTTCCTTTATAAGCTCCCAAAATTCATGGTAGAAATTGGCTGTAAAGCCGTCTGGCCCAGGGGCTTTGCCGTCCTTGAGCTGGTGCATGGCCTCTTCAATTTCTTTTAGAGATGTAGGCTGTAGCAATTTGTGGTTGTGCTCTTCTGTTATTATTCGAGGAATGTGCTGAGTGATGGCTCGGATCTCCGCTTCCCTGTTACCTGCCGGCTCTTTAAGGATGTCTTGAAAGTAGTTTGTAAATTCCTTTTCCATGTCTTCGTGGGCTTCGACTCTCTCTCCTTGTTGGTTGATGATGGAGGTGATGTTGTTGTGCATACGCCTTTGGATAGTTGTCATGTGGAAAAATTTAGTGTTCTTTTCGCCTTCTTTTAGCCAGCTGATTCGCGATTTTTGTCGCCATAGTATTTCTTCTTGTTTCCTCCATGCCTCTATTTGATGCCAGAGGATTTGCTCTTGTTGGGACTGATCCTCTGTTCGGCCTTCTTTAATGATATCTTGTTGTAATGCTTCCATTTGCTTTTCCAATTTTTGTCGATTTTCCTGTATGTTTCCAAATTGTGTTCTATTCCAATTTTTGAGGACTTGTTTTAAATTTTTTAGCTTTTGTTGGAATTGATACATTTTGGCTCCTTCTGGTGGCCTGTATGACTTCCATGCTTCTTCTACTATTTGCTTGAATTTGGGGTTTGAAAACCAGAAGGCTTCAAATCGGAAAGGCCTATTGCATCGTGTACCAGGCCGAGACCAATGAAGCATTATGGGCCAATGATCCGACCCTCTGTGGGGCAAGATGGATGCATTGAAGTCTCCGCCAAGATGGATTGCATTATCTGAGAGGAGGAACCTGTCTAACCTGGAAGCAATATGATTGGTGCCACTGCGCTTGTTAGTCCAAGTGAAGATCCCATTAGTGGTTGGAATGTCCATGAGGTGGTTGTCCTGAATAAAATCTCTGAGTCCTTTGCTGTCATTTTCTAACCTTGTTCTACCACCTGTCTTCTCCTCCAGCGATTGTATAATGTTGTAGTCTCCTCCAATGATCTAGAGCGGGAACTGTCTGTGCTCATTGAGGATGGAGATTGTTTCCAACAGATCCAATTTCTGTTGTATGTTTTGCGGAAAATATACATTAGAAAGGTGCATGTGGATATTTGTTCCTACTAGATGAAAGGATGCTTGAATGAGGAAATGGGTGGCATGGAAGTCATAAAGAGTAAGGATCTGCGGATTCCATAGAATGGCTAGTCCACCCGAAGCCCCTGAGGCATCTACTGACATTGAGCTGCTGCCGGCCCAAACCTTATTTCGTGCTTTCTCCATAACAGTTGTGCTGCTTTTCGTTTCTTGAAGAAAAACCAAGGAAGGTTTTTCTTGTTGTATCAAGTTCTTGACCATCCTGAGTTTTGAGGGGCTGTTGAGTCCTCTCACATTCCAGTAGATGAGCTTCATGGTAACTGGGGTGTGGGTTTATAGTACTTGGTCAACTTAGGGAATCTCCCTGATTCCATAAGTAATTCTCCCACTGCGATGGTTCGTTGTAGATCCGTTTTGCGTCCCCTCTTCTTGGTTTCTTTGAGGTTCTTTTTTCCATCCCACGGACTTCCGCCCTATATGCCTAGATTTTTGTTGTGCTGAACCTTGGCTAGTACTCCTTCTAGCCGATCTATTTGCCAGGGAGGAATGGTATTGTATTCTTTTTGTTTGCAGGTTGTTTCAAGTTTTAGGATATCAATACCTTCTAGGATAATTTTCTCCGGATCTTGTTCCATGTTGCTAGGGGCATGTTGCTCCTCCTCCTCAGTGGTGTCCTATAGGCTTAGCGCTACAGCAGCGTCCAAATCCATAGTAGAGGCTTGTTGTTTTGGGTCTAAAACTGATTTCCCTTTGCCGGTAGAAGGGGCGCTGGGATCTGGAGTTACCTTTGAGATGTATTCAAAAGGCGGGAGAGGAGATTGAAAAGAGCCAGGATTAACTGAAGGCATGTGGGTTGGGGGATTGAAAGATGAAGAGGGCTGAGATACAGTTTCCGAAGGCTCCATACTTCGAGGATCTTGGGTAGCCAGAGGAGAAAATTTGTTCCTGGAGTCTACTCTGGTTGCGATGTCTGGGGTTGCCTGACTTTTCTTGGTATGCCTGCGGCGATTAGGGATTTTGATAAAGCCTTCCGAATCGGTCAGGGAGTCAGTGGGAAAGGCTTTGGAATGCTGATTAAGAGGGTAGTCCCTGAAGAGGTGCCCATGCACATGGCATTTGCGGCAACGAAATGGTATGTGTTCATAATCAAGAGTTTGGTTCCATTCAAAACATCGTGAAAGAGACTTACCGAGTCTGCCAGAGTCTTGGTGAGGTGCATCTTAATGCAGATCCGAGCATAGGATGTGTATTTGCGCGTTTTTGTTTCTTCTGTGACTTTGATGAAGGTCCCCAGTCTGCTGCCAATATCTGCAAGCATTTCTTCTCTCCAGTATTCCACTGGGAGGGAGTACATTCTGATCCATACAGGAGCCCAGCTAAAATCTTCTTTATCAGGGTTGAATCGTGGCTTCCATTCTGTGAGGTACAGTCCCGATGAGTTGAAGAAGTATGGGCCACCCTCGAATATCCTAGATTTGTCCTCTATGCAGTTAAATATGGCTGTAAAGAAGCCTTTAGGACCCAGTTGCAGTGTAACTTGTCCCTTGGGTTTCCACTTTGATGCTATCCAACCATTCAAGGCTTTTTCTGTCGGCCAAAAGCCCAGAAATTTTCCGATCAAGGCGTGATCCTGCATGTACTGGATCTCCCCATTGATTCGGTGACTGGGCAGTTCTATCTTGATGCGTTATGCAGCTTTCGGTATGCATGTAGCCGAAGTCGCCTTTGGCTGTGACGAAGAGGCGTTTTGGTGTTTTTCAGTTTCTGAGTCTGTAGCTGCAGGCTGATCTGCATGGATCTCATTGTCATTGGTCCTCGGTCCTTCTTGCTCAGATTCTGGAGTATTGCCAGTCAGGGTCAGAGGGATTTTGTTCTGCTTCGCGCCGGTGGTTGGGGTATACAAAGGAGGGGGGGCAGAGTCCACCCCTCCTGCTGGCTGTGCCATGAAAGTCCTTCAGCAGTGGACTGGCGGCGCAGCGAGATCCGTCAGATATGAATAGGGTTGCAGGGTTTTGAAAATGGCTGCAAGTGCGCAGGCATCCGTAGAGGGTCCGTATCACCAAAACTGCATTCCAAAACCGATATCTGGTAATACCATTCTTATATTAAAGGCTCTTGTTCTTTTGTTCAATGGATTAATAACATAGAAATGAAAGATGAAGATTTGATGGTTAGCTTTGATATTGTATCCCTTTATACCATGATTCCTATTGGTGAAGCTATTGAGATCATGAGAAACATCATTGATAAAGAAACTGTGGATCTTTTGGAGCTATGCTTGAGATCCTCTTACTTCAGTTTCAAAGGTAAAATTTATGAACAAACTCGTGGTGTGGCTATGGGCTCTCCTCTATCCCCCATAGTTGCCAACATCTTTATGGAGCACTTCGAAAAAAAGGATCTTAGGTCATTTCCATACACCCTTGAAGAATGGAAAAGGTTTATAGACGACATATTTGCCAAGTGGAGTGATGGGAAAGAAAAACTTGACCTATTCCTCAATCACTTAAATAGCCTCTCTGACCATATAAAATTTTCTGTTGATTGAAAATAACAACCAGCTTCCCCTTCTTGATATCCTTCTAGCTAAAAGAGATGGGTCTCTTGGTTTCCAAGTCTACAGAAAGAAAACCCATACAGAACGATATCTACACGCAAATTCCCATCACCACCCTAAACAGAAGATTGGCATCATTAGGACCTTAACCACTAGGGCGGCCAAAGTATCTAATCCTGACCATTTAAATGATGAACTCAACCATCTTCACAAAGTGTTTGAACTAAATGGCTATAATAGAAATACCATCAAGAAATCCATGCACCTATTCCAGGAAATATTCCTTGGAATATTCCATTTTTGGCACCCAATAAAATGAGGTGACGTCAGCATATGGGTTGGGTGCATATTTAAAATTTCGTATGGCAAACTTGTGGATTGAACCTGTGACTTGTTGGTCACAAACCTCTTCCTTTATTGCTACACCACATTGATATTACTTGAAATGTGTTGAGTTTAGATTAAACTTAAGGTTTAATTCCACCAACCAATAGTTAGCGCAAAATCCGAGGCACCCTAACCATGTATGTGACTAGCCTTAAATGCAACTGGAAGTTAACTCCAATGGTCATAGCTTAACTGGCGGTCGGTTTGGTGGTGGCGCCAATTTTGGCGGTCCCGCCAACTTTGGCGAGCTTAACTGCCAGACAACTAAAGTTAGTTGGAGTGGTTTTAGTGGAAAACTGGCAGTGGTATTGAATATGCCATAACTTTGGCTAGGAGAGGCTTCTTGAGGCAATTTGTTTTTGATTTTGGGTCTCTTTGACATTATGAAGCCAATGGCATAGGTTTCACGACCAACAGAGGTCATCTTCAAGTGTTTTCGCTTCAGGGAAGTTCCATGAGCCACTAGGGCCTATTCAGTGTTGGAGCTGAATTGGGTTGTGTACAGCCATTGAATGTGAAACGAAGGTCATTCCTAACTATATTTAGTGTTATGAGTCTATTTCTATAGATATTTTTTCCTGTTAAGGCATTCTTCACCTTGAATTTCTTTAGGGAAGCTTTCAGGGCCACTAGGGCCATTCCAGTGCTTGAGCTGTTTGGGGGTTGTATTCATCTATTTTCGGTGATTCAAAAGCCTACTTCTGCTGTCTTCAACCTTCTGAGTCCATTGGTAGAGGTTTTAGAACCATTGGAGGTCATCTTCACCTCAAATTTCTTCATATAAGTTTAAAGGGCCACTAGGGCCATTTGGAGAAAGCACTGTTTAAGGTACAATTTCATTGTTTAGTGCTTGGGGAAGAGCATTCTTAGCTATTTCCTATCTTTTGATTCTATTTTTACAGTCGGATTTGACTTTAGAGGCACTTATTTACTTGTATTAGCCTTTGTAGATTTGTTAATACAAGAGGACAAGCCCATTTTGGGAGGCTTGGTCTAGCAGATGTAGCCCAGGAGGGGTGAACTACTTCATCATCTTTGTGTCATTATTTGATGAAGGTATCATGCTAAAAAAACTAATATGATGTGTTAAACAAAAAATTTAAATAACTTGCCTTCACTCATAAACACCTAAACAGCTACTCAAACTTATTTGTTTTATTCCGCAAGACATCAATCTTCAAGCATGAGTATTTTAATGACATCTGAGTGTTTACTTATATTATTTCCTTAGGCAAAGCCTGTAGAGGGCTAGGTAGCCTCTTGATCTCATCCTCTCTTTAAATGTGACATATCCAACAAATGCCCCTAGAGTCTATCCCTTTATTAGAAATAATAAGTTCTCACTTTTTCAGAGTTAACCTTGGAGTAGTTGGCACATTTTAAATAATTGGAAATCGATACCTTGCACCCTTTATTCAAGTACATTCCATTTTCAGATCAGGTTGGAATCAAAATAGGTTTGCTTGATTGACATCACTATAGCTTGATTGTATAGCTTGAAAGGTGTTTAAAGCAGTGTAGAAGATTGACTACTTTACTATTTTGCAAACTTCATGTTGTTTGAGTTTGTTGAAGTTTGGGGATAGCTACTGATTAGCTAAGCCTTGGAGAAGACAAAAAGGAATAGAAGATATTTTCCTTACCCCAAAGGACCTCAAAACCACTCCAAGATTTTCACTTGAGTTGGTTTGTTGTTGGCTGCTTGAACAAGATTTTCACTTGAATTGTGTGTTGTTGGCTGCTTGAATATGTGATGGTTGTAAAGACATTTGGGTGAAAAAGCTTTGTCATTTGTTTTGAAAAGCTTTAAGAACATTGTTGAAGTTAATTTGTTCATTGACATCATAATGACAACTTCTACAAGTGAAGTTTCCTCCTTCACAAGGTTCTTCAATGAGGATATGAAGCGTGAATTCCTTATATTGAAGGATATGGTGCAGTATGAGGATAGAAGAGAAAGCATGGAGCTTCATGAGAAATTTTGAAGCAGGAGAAGGAAGAAATTCTTCAAAGATTGCATGATATGGAGTTGCAGTTTCATCAAGCCCAAGAGGCTTTGATCAAAAACATGTGTGAGAAAGAGGTAATACATTCTTATTTGTCTTCAGTTTCCTCTTTAGAAAGATGTGTTGGATCTTTCGAAAAGCATACAAGGGGAGTAGGATCCAAATTAATGAATAAGATGGGTTATGAAGGCAAAGGATTAGGAAAGCATGAACAAGGCATGATTGAACCCCTTTCTGTTGAACGACCCAAGAATCATGGACTTGGTTATGTGCAATCTAATGGCGAAGACTCAAAAGCCATGAAGGCATGTGAGGCTAATTCAAAGAGAAATTTTGTTCCAAGTTCCATGAGGCAAATATGTCAAATTTGTTTTAAAGATGATTGCCTTTGTTGTAGCAACAAGATGGTAGACATGTAGCTTATGGCAAGCATGCAATTTTAAGATTTTTTCAAGACAAGAACGATGATGTTAGTTTGCAATTGAAAGCTGGAGCCTCTACTAGTTCATCTCCTCATGGAGGCAAAAAGGATGAACATGCAAAGCAGCACAAGAGGTATAAATATTCTCATGATCAATTTGATTGTGTTTCTGTAAGGCATGAAAATTTTACATGCTTTTATGGAAGAAATATTTCTTGTACATATTGTGGTCAATTTAACCATCATGTTTCGAGATGCTGGATGAGGAAGAAAGCACACAAGAAACAGATGAAGCAAAGACTACCTTCAAAAAAGGTGCATAAGATTTGCACCTTTTGCCAAAAGAAGGGACATGTTGTCTCTCATTGTTGGACTTCACATCCAACTCGTCGTCCCACACACGTGCAACAAGAGGACGAGAATATTGGCAAAGGTGGAACCACAGATTCCATTGTTGAAGTGGAATGGGAAGTTTCACATGCGGAAAAGTTGCAGTAGAAAAAATTGCCATGGAAGTGGCTTGGTGAGAAGTGGATGGAATTCTTGATACAGCAAGATGTACTCCTTTTGTACATATACAAACTTTGGATGTATGCATGTTTTTTTATGTTGTTGCAAAATTTCGCCATGGAGGTAAAATATAAGTATGGTACTCACTATTCTTGCAGCAATGTCTTTCATTTTAGCTCTTTTTCACCCACATGTTTTTTTTTTGGTTTGATGTACTTGTTGATCTTTAAAAAAAGAGTTGAAGTTGCACCTGTACATAGAGGTTGTAGGTGTATTTGTCGAACTGCATATAATTCATTGTACATGATACATGCATATGTGTTTGTAAATGTATCTTGTTGTTGGTTGACTAGTGTCACTTGTGAGCACACTTTTTACATTGTTGATTGTGTCACACAATGCTTATCGACTTGAGTCGATTGTGTCGCACATTTATTATTGACTTGTGTCAATTGTGTTTCATATGTTTTGTCGACTTGTGCTGGTTATGTACACACTTGCTACATTTATGGTTGAGTCCATTGTTCAGCACATTCCAGGTCAACATATCGTTCATGATTATTTTGTTGCACAAGGTACCTTTGGTGTCATTTGGTGCAAGGAACGAAATTGGTGCAAAGCAGTGCACAATTCCATGAGCCGGAAAAGCATGCAAGTAAAGAGGCCTCAAATTTCATCATGGGTCTCTACTTGGTTCATTATGGTTTGCTTACTTTTATTGTTCATGAACAGAACCATTGTACTTCCTTTTGAGAAGCTTTTGCAACACGTATCCCAAGATTTTGGGATGAGCATTTGCATTACTTTCAGCATGCTATAGCCGATACAAGCATTCTTCTACAACTACTTCATTTTTGGAAGTTTGTTGTGGGTATTGGCCTAAGTCACCTTCAATTTTCCTTCTAGAGAAGGAGGTGCCATTCATGGGCATAGTGACAGTTGGCAAACCCGCATGTTCAGTGGAAGATCTCAGCTCATACATCAACGAATGTCATTACTAGTTTCTGCAATTTTCAGATTTATCTAGCGAGAAGGCTTGGTCAAGATTCGACAAGTACTTGGCTTATTCAGCAAAAATTCACCATGACAACAGTTGGCAAGGTAGGAGATTTTGGTTATCTTTCTACTCATTTGGCTTAACGGAAGAGGATGTTTTTGTTCTCTCATTTGTTGTACAATTCAGTTCAGATTTTCAATAAGATTTTGGGGTCCAAAAGCCTCTCATTTGGGAGGTGTGATTAGGAGCTTAAGACCAAGTGTTGAAAAATTATCAAAAATGAAAGTGCTCAGATCCGATTCAAACTTGAATGACTGGATATGTCTCATCTTCCTGATTCTGGCGCCATGAACAGTTCGAAAAACAAACTCTGTATGCAGAAGTTATTCCAATTTTAAAATCGCTCAATATCCTACATTTTTTGAATTTAAAAACAAAAATTAAAATAAAATATTCCACAGAATATTCCAGGAAATATTCCTTGGAACATTCCATTTCTGGTAGCGAGGCCACCACATGGCAGAGGTGATGCTAGCATATGGGTTGGGTGCATATTTAAAATTTCATCTTATAAACTTGTGGATTGAGCCTATGACCTTTTGGTCACAAACCTTCGCCTTTACCGCTACACCACATTGGTATTACTTGGAATGTGTTGAGTTTGGATTAAACTTAAGGTTTAATTCCACCAACCAATAGTTAGCGTGAAATCTGAGGCACCCTAACCACACATGTGACCAGCCTTAAATGCAACTGGCAATTAACTCTAGTGGTCACGGCTTAACTGGTGGTTGATTTGGTGGTGGCACCAATTTTGGCGGTCCCACCAACTTTGGCGGGTTTAACTGCCAGACAACTAGAGTTAGCTAGAGTGGTTTTAGGGGCAAAACGACAGTGGTATATATACCATAACTTTGGCTAGGAGAGGCTTTTTGAGAAGATTTTTTTATTTTTATTTTGGTTCTCTTCAACATTTTGAAGCCATTGGCACAGGTTTCATAGCCAACAGAGGTCATCTTCAGGTGTTTTTGCTTCGGGGAAGTTCTAGGAGCCACTAGGTCCTGTTCAATGTTGGAGCTGCATTGGGTTGTGTGCAGCCATTGAATGTGAAACGAAGGTCATTCCTGACTGTATTCATTGTTTTGAGTCCATTTCTACAGCTCTTTTTTCCTGTTGAGACATTCTTCACCTCGAATTTCTTCAAGGAAGCTTTCAGGGCCACTAGGGCCATTCCAATGCTTGAGCTGTTTGGGGTTTGTATTCATCTGTTTTTGGTGATTCAAAAGCTTACTTTTGCTTTATTCGACCTTATAATTCCATTGGCAGAGGTTTCAGAACCATTGGAGGTCATCTTCACCTCAAATTTCTTCATAGAAATTTAAAGGGCCACTAGGGCCATTTGGAGAAAGTACTGTTTAAGGTACAATTTCACTGTTTAGTGCTTAGGGAAGAGCATCCTTAGCTATTTCCTATCTTCTGATTCTATTTTTATAGTCATATTTTCCTTTAGAGGAACTTATTTACTTGTATTAGCCTTTACAGCTTTCTTAATACAAGAGGACAAGCCCATTTTGGGAGGCTTGGTCCAGCAAATGTAGCCCAGGAGGGGTGAACTGCTTCATCATTTTCTAAAGGTATCATGCTAAAAAAAATTGATATAATGTGTTAAAAAACAAATTTAAATAACTTTCCTTCACTCATAAACACCTAAACAACTACTCAAACTTATTTGTTTTATTTCGCAAGACATCAATCTTCAAGCATGATTATTTTAATGACATCTGAGTGTTTACTTTTATTATTTATTTAGGCAGATCCTATAGAGGGCCGGGTAGCCTCTGGATCTCATCCTCTCTTTAAAGGTGACATATCTGGTAAATGCCCCTACAGTCTATCTCTGTATTAGAAATAAGATGTTCTCACTTTTACAGAGTTACCCTTGGAGTTGTTTGCACATTTAAAATGATTGGAAATGGATACCTTGCACCCTTTATTCAAGTACATTCCATTTCCAGATCAGATACAAAGTGTGAATTCGACATTTTTGAATTACACAATTGACTAAAACAAACCTATATTAACTCTGAAGATGAAATCAATCTATGGGAATCCCTTTTTCCCTGGTATATGTTTCCTCAAACCCATTATTTTCCTAATCTAGTCATGTGGTGCCAACCTAAGTATAACCCCTTGCAGAGAATTGTGGTGGCTCAGAATGGAGACATTTTGGTATCTATCACTCCAGAAAATATCAACAAAATGCTTTTGATCCCTGAAAATAATTCCCTTAGCTTTTTCTCCATTGTTGTTTTACTGGACCTATATCATAAGCTTACTTTCCCTCAAAAAACTCAGATATTTGAGATTTATCTCCCAGAAGATGTTGAACTTCCTAAAACTAATCCTCCCTATCCAACATCCATGTTCCTTGAGAGAGCTCAACAAATCATTTCTATAGTTTCTTGCTTGTTACGCTATGTTGTAGCAGCTACAACCACCCTCCAAATTTTTTCCTTACCCTGTTTTGAAGCCTCCCTACCAACCTTTCACAGCACATTGTCTTACTTCATCAAGTACTCAAGCTTCAGTGTTTTCCTCACACAAAAACAGCCTGTTGGTCACAGTTGATCCACTCCCCTCACAGCTTGTTCATCCAGACTTGGTCCAGCTACAAGCTGAGCAACTTCCCCTTGAAAATTGCACATTTATGGAGGGCAGCCAACCTTCTCTCTAGAAATTGCACAATCCTCTCTGCAGCCTGTTGGGCTCCAGGATTGCGCAATCCCTCCAACCAACACTCCCAGTAAGATTTGGGAAAATTTCCCCAGCAAGCCCGCTCAACCTAGGATTTCTGCAAATCTAGACAGTAGTCAGTTGCTTTGCCCAGAAATTGCACAATCCTCCTAGGCAGTTGACCCAGCTCCCAGCCAGGAATGCGCATTTCTCCCCAACAGTTAAGCAACTGCATGCATGAGCAATCCAATTGACCAGTTCCACCTGGGACCGAGCAAACTTGACTTACATGCATGCATGACTTTCTCTTCTCGGAATAGAAAGAGATAGCATGCAAGGGTATCCCATGATTCAAGGAGCAATTTTTAGTAGTCGAGGGTTACATGCAAAGTTGTTTTAGACATTTCCCTCCAAATGTTGCTTTTTCCTAGATTTGTGGCATGCGCGTCATGAGACCAAACTTATTTATTCGACACATCAGAGCTCATTCATTCACATTGATCTTGGAGCTTTGACATCCCATAACACATCCAGGACTCTTCGACACATCTGACTCAACTATTCATTGGTAAGTGGCTTCAACTTGTCTTTTTCAGCATTTCTATTGCTTTTTGTGTATTCACTTGTGTGAGTGTTGTTTGCTTGATTTCTTTGAATGCTTGCTATCGTTTACATGTATACTAGCTTGTCCTAGCTTTGTTTCAGTTTTTGTTGCTATCTGACTCTTATCGAATGAATGACTGTTTTGCACAGACATTCGCCCAACCGGTGAACTACCTCACCCACATGCATGTTGATCTGTTTGTTGAATATTCCATTCATGTTTTTCATGCACTGTCAATCACTTCTACTATCCCTTAGTGTTTCCATGCATTCATTGCCTTAGTTTCTTTTAGATTCCCGTTGACGAGTTAGGCCAACCTTGGCCCAGACCATGCCTTCACCAAGGTTGTATTGCGCAATCTGGGGAAGGAAAGCTCACCTTCCTCTCCAGAAATGTGCATTCCTTCCTAGTACTAGCCTCTAGGACTATTTTGTGAATTTCTAGAGGACAGTAGCTTCTTGGCCCAAGAAATTGCACAAATCTGTCCCTGGAAGAACAGTCCTTCCCAGCTGGAATTACGCATTACGCAATCCTAGCAACTAGCTGCCTAACTAGGTTACGCGTTTCGCAGATCTTGCAGCTAGTCCTGCCTCCCAGATAGCTGAAACTGCCTTTTAGGTAGTTCTGGTAGCCAGTCACCCAGCCTCCCAGTAAAATTTGCGTAATCTTTCTCATCAGTTTCCCAGTTATGTGTTATGTCCTTCCCCGAGTTTTCTTTATTTCCATTGACATATTTCTGGCCATGCATGCTGCTTGTTTCCAGATCTTTTAGGTGTTTATCTATCTCAATGGCTTCCAAGAGAACAGGATCACAGGAAACTAATGGAGTTGCAGTTGGCGTTCTTGGAGCAATTAGCACTTTTAAATCTTTTCAGAGCATTAGTTAATCTTCAATTATCATTAATGTTTATGCAATAACAACAGTGAATAAAATAACATAGGAGGCACAAAAATTTAAGGTGGAAAACCCCCTCTAGGTCAAAAACCACCGAACTATTTTCTAATAATTCTTTAATCTTCAACTCCAATTGAAAAGAAAGCTCCAACTTCCTAGAATCTAGAAAAGCATTCTTCTCCAGCTCCTACTGGATGGACACTCCAACGCCCGAGATTATCCAGTAGTCAACTGAATGGATGCCCCAACACCCAATGATCTACAACTAACCTTTGCACCACCCTACCACCCTATAGAAGAATAAAAGAATAATGGACTCTTGTACCAAGGAAAATGGTCCACTTCACAATGATATAGAACCTAATGACAATCCTAGACCTCCCAACACTGTCTCTTCAACTCTTGGCAGATAGACACTTGTACAACGTTTGTAAAGATGCTTTTACAACGACTTTGTACAATGATACTTTTACAATGTCTGTATGCAGTGCTGCCCACTTGAAGACTTCATGTGGTGAACTTCTTGTTGTTGTTCTGCACCTTGATTGATGCTCTTTTCATGCTACCCTTTCTCATTCTTCAAAACATTATACTATGCATTGAGTCTTCTCTTGATGAATATATAATACCTGCAAAAAGTCTTCAAGGAAATACCCATGACATGATAATAGCAAAACTTACCTCACCTTGCAGAGCATTTGTCAGTGCTAAACAAAAACAACAAATTAGAATACAAAGAACCTATTGTAATTAAGAGATGAACATGCATATACATAAGATGCTTACCTATATCTTACCTCTACTACATCATTTTGCTGCACCTTGCCCTTTGTTGCCCTAGAAAGTCTGGTACTTTGCACCCCTTGACAACACTTGATCTAGTTTTTCTTACCTTTTAGGAGCATGATATTTAATCTGATGTATCTCTGTGATTTCAGATCCCAAACATGTGATCTTCAGTCCCATAGAAGCACTTTGAGTCTTCTTTCCAATGCCATAGTTCTAACCCGATTTGGACTCTTCAAGACAAAGTTATGTCCAGTCTCTCACAATGACCTAATTATCAACTAGTTCTATAGAGTGAACTTCTACGACGTGCCACGGGTCACTGCTTCCTCCTTCAGCTTTGAAATTGATATATAGAAAACTACATTCCATGTACTATCCACCACTTTTTACAGAATTCCAATCCTCTTCTCAGAGAGAGAGGTATAACAATTTTCCCAAAGTCACCTCTTTGAGATGAAATTAGGCAGCCAGCAAAATCCCTAACTTCCACAGATCATATCTCTGAAAATATAGTGAACCAAGATCTAAGATTAGGTCATGACGTTCATCAGGATTATGAATCAAATGGGTTTTAATTTCAGAATCTAAGATTTCATAGATAAATAAGTTATAGAAAAAATGCCACGATCACTTCCTTCGGAGGATATATGAGATTTCTTTTTATAGAGTTGAGAGTGGCTTCTATAGAGAATGTTGGAGGGATTTTTGGAGCTTAAAAAATTATTAATTAATGAATATTCAATGACCAAAACCAATTATGAGTGCCATGCCACAACCCCATAGGGTTTTAGCCCACTAACTGGGGTTACTAACTTCAAACATGAATATCTCTCAAACCATGAAGAATTACTTGGCGTGCCATATATCAATGAAAACATCTTGACGAGTAGAATCTATCTAGAAGATCATTGATTCAAAATAGAGTAACTTGTCAAGTCAAAATTCCCTTGAAAGATCAGGGTAGACCCTGGTGTTTCTTGGGTTGACATTAATGACAACCTCAAATCATCTTTAGATCAACAAGAGCAGTAGTTGAGCATGTGTCCTCTAGCCTGCTGATTTATGAAGATATGAATATGTATCTAGACAAGGAAATCAAACTAAAGTGGAAAGACGTTAATGAAACATTTGCAGGCACTTTTGGGGAAGACCTCTAAGACCGTTAGGTGTACATGAACATTCACAAGTCTGTCTTGTACCAGATTGCATGCAGATACCCCGAGTTCCCATGCACGGACATGATTCACTGGATCGTCTCTCACACTAATCGTGAGGCGATGACCTTGAGCAATGTCAGTGAGACAAAGCTTGGAACCTTCTGGGCATAATATTATGATGATATGTATCATATGTCAAAACCCGTGACTATCATGAGTCCTCTATTCAACTTTCCCAACATCAGAGCTAACTCTAGAGACATTCTGAAGGATTGGGTAAAGGATCCAGCTCATTTTAGGATGACACCCAACCAGATCTACAAGAAAAATAT
Source organism: Pinus tabuliformis (assembly GCA_031772625.1). NCBI lineage: Eukaryota > Viridiplantae > Streptophyta > Pinopsida > Pinales > Pinaceae > Pinus > Pinus tabuliformis. Next base: position 30,122,559 of record CM062810.1, on the reverse strand, counting down.
ATTGAGAAAGGCATACCAATACTTGGTCATATTCGCATGTCGACTGAGTGGCCAAGCAAGCACTAAAACCTTTCCTCAGAGTTGGGTGAATGCATTGGACGAACTAGCTAGAGAAGGAAGACCATGCAACTGGTCTGGCACAATGGTTCATTAGCTAAAGGAACATGTCATGAAGGCTTGACAATCATCTGAGCGTATGCATGCAGAGATTTATATGTCTGCCTACATCCTATATGCATTCTATGCCAAACATGAGTTCTTAGGCTTGGAGTGGGCATGGTAACTGATGGAAACTGTTGTGAACACATATTTCAAGTTGTTTTCTGAATGAAGCTTTAGAGGAGTAATCATACGGTTTTTCGACCATTTTGTCACCCCAGTATACAAGATGATATTTGAACAAGATCCACCCTACATGTCAGAGGAAGCAATGGAGGCATTGTTAGGCATTGCATATTGGTCCGTCAGTTTCATCTGAATGTTCAGTGTGGAGAAGCCTCCTTATGTTCTGCCAAATTTTGCCTTGGACATACTTGTCATGCAAGAAGTAGCGTATCACAACTCGGTAGGATTGGTAGCTAGACTGCAGCGGAAGAAGAAGGTACCTTGGCTCACTCTTCCATTGTAGATTGGGTTATATGAGATCCAGAGTATCAGGCAAGTGGATGTTGAAGCAGAATAGATGAAGTACCTGTTCGACCTCTGAAGCTTCAACCCATATGACCCACATTGCATTGTGAAGGATCTCTGCATGAGAGTTCAATTCAATTGGATCCATGGGTCATTTCATTGGGCTGAGGAATAATCATGGAGGTATTGCTACAATTCCTCCACACCCAATGAACAAGTCGGCTTTGTCGTAGAGTGGTTAGCAAATCAACATCATGGAGAGCTCCAGCGGTAGCAGCAACAGTAGAGGCAGCACAACCAAGCATACATGTGCGCGACAAAGGGAAGAGGATGATTTTCAACCGCATGGAGGAGGAGAAAAGTTGTAAGTTTTGAGGAGATCCACTTGTAGAACAAGAAGCTATGGCTATTCAGGAAAAGAGGTAGCAACATGACAAGAAAATCATGTGAAGGCAGAGGGATAAGAAGCGAATGAAAGAAGTAGAGAAGGAGTTTCATGAGTTGAGGTAGCAACTCCATAAAGAACAAGAGTTGCGCCAACAAGAGAAGGAAGTGCAACAACAGTATATACAACAAGGGGCGCATTAGGTACAAACAAATGAAGCAATGCTCATACAAGTAGTTGATTCATCTGAATCGTTGGCATCAGGTGAACAGGGTGAATCATTGCAGGGGAAAGACTTTTCTCATGAGTTAGAATAGGCGCTTGAATAATTGGATGCAGACATGGAGGAGTAGGAGTTGGAATAGGACATCGACCTCATGCCTCACTACAAAGAGATCAACTCACCTGCTTCAATGCATCCATATGATGAGAAAGTCTCAAATGACTAAGGAGGCACTGAGATCCTTCGTGGTCAATCAGAAGTAGAGATGCGCAACATCTCCTTTGATGAATCCCATCACACAGTTGTGCAGTCTCATAGAATACTGACTCCAAAGGATCAAACATCTCCTGCGCAAGTTGAAGAACAAGTGATCATCACCGATGTGCACAAGCATCCAACGGCTTTGGCTGATGCAAATAGAGTGTATGCTGAAGCCACTAGCTCAAGTGTTCACTTCCTCATAGTTGAGAATGAGAGAAGGAACTACACGTGGCCAAGCAAGGAGGAGACTTGGTGACAATGTCTGCCTGAGTTGAATTGAAGAAGGCAATAATAGATGAAGTATCATCCCTTGACACAGTTATGTGAGCATTTTACTCTAAGTTTGGTATTGTGCACCAACCAGTTGTCCATCTACATGGATGGCAGTAGTGATGTACGAGAAGAGCATGCATCTTAACGAACATACATGCTTCTGTTGATAACATGCATGCATGAATGATGAAGTACAAGGGATCCCAGCTTCACTTGCTAAAGATGATGAGGGCCAATGCGGTCAAGGTGCAATCATGTATCTGGAGTCAGATTCAGAACTATGAAGACCTACAACAACTCATCACTAGCATATAGGGTTCCCATGCATGAGTACTCAACATCATGGATGTTATAGTGCACACATATGTGATCCCATCACTTGGGACTCTCACCCAGGCAAAGACAAAGAAGTAGGTATGGCATGAGCTTGACTCATACTTCGACGAGTTGATGCCCACCACCACCAGCCCAAACTTAACTATCAGTGCAGACATCATGCCCAAGTACGTTGCTAGTCCAACTATATTGAAGATAATGATGCACATGCTTTCAAGCAAGTTGGATAGAGGAACCTGAGCAGTGTACCCAGATGTTATGGAGGCAAGGTTCAGGTTTCAGAAAAATGTCACAGTGGAACACACGGACACTATCAAGGACTACCAATCTTGGCATCAATATGTTGTTGTCGATCAGCATGAGAATGTCGAGCAATTCGACTTCTATAGTTGTCTAAGTTAGAATGATGTCTAGTTGACTTGTTCAAGCCATTATTCACATGGGTACATGTGCATTGTAATGTTGAGTCATGTCAAGTGTTAGTCAAGTGTCAATAGTGGATGTAACAATCATAGAGTAGATTAAGAGTCATGAGGGTAGTTGAATGGTCACAAAGGGGAATGTCAAGGGTCACCCCACCCTTTGCTATAAATAGTCCCTCATAACTCATTGTATAGGCTTTTGGTTAGCCAAGCTTCTATTAAGACTACCTTGAAGAAAGCTTGGACAATATTGTAATGTGCCTTGGCTTCTCCACTGCATGAAGCTAGTACATCTCTTTGGAGGAGTAGGTGGATGTGGCTGTAACGTTTCACTGATGTGGTTAGCAAGTTTACATGGATGTATTGTATGATTGGAACATACACTTCTTTATATAATAAAAGCCATCACATTTTCATGCATATGTTGTTATTGTAGTTGGACTGTTTCGGTTTCCTTAATGATATGTGTTGTTTAACTTATGTACTTGTGTATGAACTGATTCGTATGCAATTATAAGAATCTTGTTGCAAATGTGTTGTTGGTTTAACCATAACTTTGGATTGTCCACTGCTCTACTTTCCCGCTTGTGATGGATCTTTGCTCGTGTGTTCCCTTCCCAGTTGAGTACTGATACAAGTCGTCAAGGGGAACACTCATCCCACCCCCTTTGTGTTAGAACCTCTCATGCACCTTCCTTGACTCAGTATAGTGGTCACACCCTTGCTATTGATAGAGTTATCTTACTTTCCTTTGTGCGACTTCACGATTAAGGCATTACCTTACGACCCATTGCTAGGACTCCTACACCAAATGATCTGAGGTCTAATTGGGACTTCTTACCAAGGAGATCACATTGACATGTTGTCAGGTCTAGCACTGTCAACATTTCTCATGCTAGAAGGAGGGTTTGATGACAAGTTGTGTCCTCTCATCTAGTTTTGAACCTTTGCACATCTTTCATGGAGTCTTGCACTCTTCTTCCCCCGCAATGTTTTTGGAATCGTGAAGATGTCTCCATCACGGGGAAGCTTTTCAATCTCTTGTCCACTCACACGTATGATGGTGAAGGCGAAGTGGCCTAGCCTGAGCACTTACATAACTTTCTTTCCATGCTTCATGAGGAAGATGAATTTTTTGAGGAACAGGTTCATTTGTTGCTTGCATACACACTTCGTGAATCTCCATTTCGTTGGTTGCTCAGCCTACCAGCTGACACTGTGCACTCGTTTGAGCACTTATGTGATCTTATTGAAGACATGTTCTATCATTTTGATCCATACCATCTTAACTGGAAAATTTTATAGCAATGGAGGGCTCCACATGAATCAGCTATTTATTTTTGGCAGTGCTTCCGTAACTTGCAGTTTCAAATTCCAAGGAGCGAGATGAAATTTGCTTATCTTTGGGACCGGTTCGACTATTGCCTTAATAAATCTGCCCATCCCAAGAGAAAGCTTGAAATCAAGCCTCGCTCAATGTTCTTCATTGATGGAACTGTGCAATCTCATGTGGATGCGGACATTGTCTCAACTGACCATCTACCTCCCTCTCATTCAACAACTCCACCACTACCAAGTGATGCTAAAGAGCATGCTCACACACCTGTTCATCTTTTACACTCTCCCAACATCACTTCACTCAATTTTCGTGCAGATTTGTTTGTGAGTCCTTTGAGTTCTCATATGCATTCTTGTCCATGACCTCCGTCTTCGCACTCAGGTGTTCCTCCGAATGATGTTTTCTTGTGTTTTTCCATTCCGAACTCTTCACTTATTGTGAATGAGGAGCAACACATTGATGGAGTTGGTGTTGCACAACCAACATGAATTTTCATTCATGAATAGTATGAGTGGGATCTTGAACATCAACACTCGGCGAAGGATGACTCCCTTCCATCCGAGCCCTTTCTGTTCTGTCCTAACCTTTTTGGTGAACTTGCCATCCATGATTTTGCGTGTGTGTCTTCATCCACAGATGCATCCATTGTTGATCACTTGCAGGACTCACCAGATGTTAGTCCATCATTTGACAACATGGGAGATAAGTTAATCATTGAAAATCCACTTGATCCTTCATCTATCTGTTCCAGAGATATAGAGGATGAGTTTGTTTGCTTTTCATCTACCCCTTTGTTTGATTCGTCTGATCATGAGGATGCCAAAGAATTCATTTATTTTTCTTACCATGGTAGTTGTGATCAATTTACTTCCATTTTTTATCACGATTATGACTATATCATAGTTGATCTTTTGAAGCCACTGGTTTATGATGATCTATTTGATGACAAAGTTGAAACACCCAAGACTGTCAAGGCACTTTAGCCTGAGCTGATGGTTATGCCAGGTCCTCATTCTCTTGGGGTTAGTCTCACTTTTGATCATGAAATTGTTCAATCACCCAAGGCTCCTCATCACTCATATGTATGAAGATCCACTCAAACTGCACGATCCCATTGCTCATGCATTGGAGGAGACTTACGTTGCAAGCACTAGTTCGCAACGCAAGTTATCTTTGTTTCTTTCGTTTGCTTACATGTCACATTCAAGAGCATTCTTGTGCTTCAAAGTTGCATGTAGTGTCACATAGCACCATGATAAGTCCACGGACTGCCCATCATGCACATGCACTCGCTTATGTCCCATGGACACTTTGAAACATGAAGTGTGGTTGTCTTCATTTTTATATCTTTCTTACTTGCTGGTTTGCACAACTGGGTTGTTCGTGGATGAAGCCTTCACCAACATAGGTTTACCAATGCCACGGTTGCTGCATTGGAAGTATCACTTCATGTGATCAGGCCCATGCACCATTAGTGTTGGAGTAGGAGTAGTTTTTTCTTTTAGTTGTTTGCTTGCATGCTTGTTTTCTTACATACTTTATTTGCTGGTTTGTTTTTTTGCTTGTTTGCTTATTTGCTTTGTTTTCACTTTCACTTTGTTTTGTTGTTTGTCAGTCACTTTTTTTATTCGTAAGTTAGTTTTGCATGAAACCATGTATGACTCTTGAAGCAAGCTGGGTAAAGTACAAGAGGGCTTGTACATCTATCACTAATTGGTTATTTGTCATCTTGTATCTGTATGATGAGCTTTCTACTCTTAGTCCATGATACATCGAAGGAAAATACATACTGTTCGAAGTGAACCTTGGTGATAACACAACACTTGCGTGCTAACTAGTGTCACTTTCTTTAGTCAGTTTTTTTTGGGTTAACCCTTGTTAGCTCAGTCAAATAGAGTAAGGTGAGGGAGAAAACCTTAACAGACACGTCAAAGATACAATAAACTACTTCTCTACCAAAACAACCTCTTCTATTCTCAATAATTCAGGATCCCTCTTCCACCTCTGAAATGAATAAGTGTTATGTATAGTGAAAAATGAAAAAAATGAAGAGTCAAAAAATTCAAAATGAAAAATGAATAAGGTGAAAGAATAGAAAGACTTCCTGGGTAGGGACGTGATGCAAGTAACTTTGCCAAGGTACTGACCAGGTTTTCTGGCAGCGGATCCATGATTGTGTTCCTATGTGACTCCACCGAGGTACTGTCCAGGCCTACTAGCAGTGGAGCAACACTAGAGATGAATCTAGGACTCTAATGACTATACTTCTTGTGCACTTATATACCCCTCAACCCCAATTGAAACAATAATGTTTCCTTGGCTTGGAATGTGCGTCAATCAACCAAGGGTTTGGTAGATGTTACATCTCACAATCAAGCTAGTGTCAAGCCAAGATGAGCTGAGAGCTGAACAATACTTCCGGAGGTGTTAAACTTGCTTTTCACAAACAAGGTCCATTTAGAGAGCTAGAGTTCTACCAGTGTGTCGCCAAGTGTTGTAGCGGCTACAACCACCTCCAAAATTTTTCCTTAGCCTATTTTAGAGCCTCCCTACCAACCTTTCACAACACTTTATCTTACTTCGTCAAGGACTCAAGCTTTAGTTTTTTCCTAGCACAAAGACAACTTGTCAGTCACAGTTGATCTACGCCCCTCACAAGTTGTGCATCCAGACTTGGTGCAGTTGCAAGCTAAGTAGTTTCCCCTTGAAAATTGCGCATTTATCGATGGCAACCAACCTTCCCTCTAGAAATTGCGCAATCCTCTCTAGCAGCCTGCTGGGCTCCAATATTGCGCAATCCTTCCAGCCAACGCTCCCAACAGGATTTGCGCAATCCTTCCAGCCAACGCTCCCAACAGGATTTGCGCAAATTTCTCTTCAACATTTTGAAGCCATTGGCACAGGTTTCATAGCCAACAGAGGTCATCTTCAGGTGTTTTTGCTTCGGGGAAGTTCTAGGAGCCACTAGGTCCTGTTCAATGTTGGAGCTGCATTGGGTTGTGTGCAGCCATTGAATGTGAAACGAAGGTCATTCCTGACTGTATTCATTGTTTTGAGTCCATTTCTACAGCTCTTTTTTCCTGTTGAGACATTCTTCACCTCGAATTTCTTCAAGGAAGCTTTCAGGGCCACTAGGGCCATTCCAATGCTTGAGCTGTTTGGGGTTTGTATTCATCTGTTTTTGGTGATTCAAAAGCTTACTTTTGCTTTATTCGACCTTATAATTCCATTGGCAGAGGTTTCAGAACCATTGGAGGTCATCTTCACCTCAAATTTCTTCATAGAAATTTAAAGGGCCACTAGGGCCATTTGGAGAAAGTACTGTTTAAGGTACAATTTCACTGTTTAGTGCTTAGGGAAGAGCATCCTTAGCTATTTCCTATCTTCTGATTCTATTTTTATAGTCATATTTTCCTTTAGAGGAACTTATTTACTTGTATTAGCCTTTACAGCTTTCTTAATACAAGAGGACAAGCCCATTTTGGGAGGCTTGGTCCAGCAAATGTAGCCCAGGAGGGGTGAACTGCTTCATCATTTTCTAAAGGTATCATGCTAAAAAAAATTGATATAATGTGTTAAAAAACAAATTTAAATAACTTTCCTTCACTCATAAACACCTAAACAACTACTCAAACTTATTTGTTTTATTTCGCAAGACATCAATCTTCAAGCATGATTATTTTAATGACATCTGAGTGTTTACTTTTATTATTTATTTAGGCAGATCCTATAGAGGGCCGGGTAGCCTCTGGATCTCATCCTCTCTTTAAAGGTGACATATCTGGTAAATGCCCCTACAGTCTATCTCTGTATTAGAAATAAGATGTTCTCACTTTTACAGAGTTACCCTTGGAGTTGTTTGCACATTTAAAATGATTGGAAATGGATACCTTGCACCCTTTATTCAAGTACATTCCATTTCCAGATCAGATACAAAGTGTGAATTCGACATTTTTGAATTACACAATTGACTAAAACAAACCTATATTAACTCTGAAGATGAAATCAATCTATGGGAATCCCTTTTTCCCTGGTATATGTTTCCTCAAACCCATTATTTTCCTAATCTAGTCATGTGGTGCCAACCTAAGTATAACCCCTTGCAGAGAATTGTGGTGGCTCAGAATGGAGACATTTTGGTATCTATCACTCCAGAAAATATCAACAAAATGCTTTTGATCCCTGAAAATAATTCCCTTAGCTTTTTCTCCATTGTTGTTTTACTGGACCTATATCATAAGCTTACTTTCCCTCAAAAAACTCAGATATTTGAGATTTATCTCCCAGAAGATGTTGAACTTCCTAAAACTAATCCTCCCTATCCAACATCCATGTTCCTTGAGAGAGCTCAACAAATCATTTCTATAGTTTCTTGCTTGTTACGCTATGTTGTAGCAGCTACAACCACCCTCCAAATTTTTTCCTTACCCTGTTTTGAAGCCTCCCTACCAACCTTTCACAGCACATTGTCTTACTTCATCAAGTACTCAAGCTTCAGTGTTTTCCTCACACAAAAACAGCCTGTTGGTCACAGTTGATCCACTCCCCTCACAGCTTGTTCATCCAGACTTGGTCCAGCTACAAGCTGAGCAACTTCCCCTTGAAAATTGCACATTTATGGAGGGCAGCCAACCTTCTCTCTAGAAATTGCACAATCCTCTCTGCAGCCTGTTGGGCTCCAGGATTGCGCAATCCCTCCAACCAACACTCCCAGTAAGATTTGGGAAAATTTCCCCAGCAAGCCCGCTCAACCTAGGATTTCTGCAAATCTAGACAGTAGTCAGTTGCTTTGCCCAGAAATTGCACAATCCTCCTAGGCAGTTGACCCAGCTCCCAGCCAGGAATGCGCATTTCTCCCCAACAGTTAAGCAACTGCATGCATGAGCAATCCAATTGACCAGTTCCACCTGGGACCGAGCAAACTTGACTTACATGCATGCATGACTTTCTCTTCTCGGAATAGAAAGAGATAGCATGCAAGGGTATCCCATGATTCAAGGAGCAATTTTTAGTAGTCGAGGGTTACATGCAAAGTTGTTTTAGACATTTCCCTCCAAATGTTGCTTTTTCCTAGATTTGTGGCATGCGCGTCATGAGACCAAACTTATTTATTCGACACATCAGAGCTCATTCATTCACATTGATCTTGGAGCTTTGACATCCCATAACACATCCAGGACTCTTCGACACATCTGACTCAACTATTCATTGGTAAGTGGCTTCAACTTGTCTTTTTCAGCATTTCTATTGCTTTTTGTGTATTCACTTGTGTGAGTGTTGTTTGCTTGATTTCTTTGAATGCTTGCTATCGTTTACATGTATACTAGCTTGTCCTAGCTTTGTTTCAGTTTTTGTTGCTATCTGACTCTTATCGAATGAATGACTGTTTTGCACAGACATTCGCCCAACCGGTGAACTACCTCACCCACATGCATGTTGATCTGTTTGTTGAATATTCCATTCATGTTTTTCATGCACTGTCAATCACTTCTACTATCCCTTAGTGTTTCCATGCATTCATTGCCTTAGTTTCTTTTAGATTCCCGTTGACGAGTTAGGCCAACCTTGGCCCAGACCATGCCTTCACCAAGGTTGTATTGCGCAATCTGGGGAAGGAAAGCTCACCTTCCTCTCCAGAAATGTGCATTCCTTCCTAGTACTAGCCTCTAGGACTATTTTGTGAATTTCTAGAGGACAGTAGCTTCTTGGCCCAAGAAATTGCACAAATCTGTCCCTGGAAGAACAGTCCTTCCCAGCTGGAATTACGCATTACGCAATCCTAGCAACTAGCTGCCTAACTAGGTTACGCGTTTCGCAGATCTTGCAGCTAGTCCTGCCTCCCAGATAGCTGAAACTGCCTTTTAGGTAGTTCTGGTAGCCAGTCACCCAGCCTCCCAGTAAAATTTGCGTAATCTTTCTCATCAGTTTCCCAGTTATGTGTTATGTCCTTCCCCGAGTTTTCTTTATTTCCATTGACATATTTCTGGCCATGCATGCTGCTTGTTTCCAGATCTTTTAGGTGTTTATCTATCTCAATGGCTTCCAAGAGAACAGGATCACAGGAAACTGATGGAGTTGCAGTTGGCGTTCTTGGAGCAATTAGCACTTTTAAATCTTTTCAGAGCATTAGTTAATCTTCAATTATCATTAATGTTTATGCAATAACAACAGTGAATAAAATAACATAGGAGGCACAAAAATTTAAGGTGGAAAACCCCCTCTAGGTCAAAAACCACCGAACTATTTTCTAATAATTCTTTAATCTTCAACTCCAATTGAAAAGAAAGCTCCAACTTCCTAGAATCTAGAAAAGCATTCTTCTCCAGCTCCTACTGGATGGACACTCCAACGCCCGAGATTATCCAGTAGTCAACTGAATGGATGCCCCAACACCCAATGATCTACAACTAACCTTTGCACCACCCTACCACCCTAAAGATTTCATAGGCTTGAACCTATTGTTGACTTCATGCACTAGCCTAGCACCACCCTACCACCCTATAGAAGAATAAAAGAATAATGGACTCTTGTACCAAGGAAAATGGTCCACTTCACAATGATATAGAACCTAATGACAATCCTAGACCTCCCAACACTGTCTCTTCAACTCTTGGCAGATAGACACTTGTACAACGTTTGCAAAGATGCTTTTACAACGACTTTGTACAATGATACTTTTACAATGTCTGTATGCAGTGCTGCCCACTTGAATACTTCATGTGGTGAACTTCTTGTTGTTGTTCTGCACCTTGATTGATGCTCTTTTCATGCTACCCTTTCTCATTCTTCAAAACATTATACTATGCATTGAGTCTTCTCTTGATGAATATATAATACCTGCAAAAAGTCTTCAAGGAAATACCCATGACATGATAATAGCAAAACGTACCTCACCTTGCAGAGCATTTGTCAGTGCTAAACAAAAACAACAAATTAGAATACAAAGAACCTATTGTAATTAAGAGATGAACATGCATATACATAAGATGCTTACCTATATCTTACCTCTACTACATCATTTTGCTGCACCTTGCTCTTTGTTGCCCTAGAAAGTCTGGTACTTTGCACCCCTTGACAACACTTGATCTAGTTTTTCTTACCTTTTAGGAGCATGATATTTAATCTGATGTATCTCTGTGATTTCAGATCCCAAACATGTGATCTTCAGTCCCATAGAAGCACTTTGAGTCTTCTTTCCAATGCCATAGTTCTAACCCGATTTGGACTCTTCAAGACAAAGTTATGTCCAGTCTCTCACAATGACCTAATTATCAACTAGTTCTATAGAGTGAACTTCTACGACGTGCCACGGGTCACTGCTTCCTCCTTCAGCTTTGAAATTGATATATAGAAAACTACATTCCATGTACTATCCACCACTTTTTACAGAATTCCAATCCTCTTCTCAGAGAGAGAGGTATAACAATTTTCCCAAAGTCACCTCTTTGAGATGAAATTAGGCAGCCAGCAAAATCCCTAACTTCCACAGATCATATCTCTGAAAATATAGTGAACCAAGATCTAAGATTAGGTCATGACGTTCATCAGGATTATGAATCAAATGGGTTTTAATTTCAGAATCTAAGATTTCATAGATAAATAAGTTATAGAAAAAATGCCATGATCACTTCCTTCGAAGGATATATGAGATTTCTTTTTATAGAGTTGAGAGTGGCTTCTATAGAGAATGTTGGAGGGATTTTTGGAGCTTAAAAAATTATTAATTAATGAATATTCAATGACCAAAACCAATTATGAGTGCCATGCCACAACCCCATAGGGTTTTAGCCCACTAACTGGGGTTACTAACTTCAAACATGAATATCTCTCAAACCATGAAGAATTACTTGGCGTGCCATATATCAATGAAAACATCTTGACGAGTAGAATCTATCTAGAAGATCATTGATTCAAAATAGAGTAACTTGTCAAGTCAAAATTCCCTTGAAAGATCAGGGTAGACCCTGGTGTTTCTTGGGTTGACATTAATGACAACCTCAAATCATCTTTAGATCAACAAGAGCAGTAGTTGAGCATGTGTCCTCTAGCCTGCTGATTTATGAAGATATGAATATGTATCTAGACAAGGAAATCAAACTAAAGTGGAAAGACGTTAATGAAACATTTGCAGGCACTTTTGGGGAAGACCTCCAAGACCGTTAGGTGTACATGAACATTCACAAGTCTGTCTTGTACCAGATTGCATGCAGATACCCCGAGTTCCCATGCACGGACATGATTCACTGGATCGTCTCTCACACTAATCGTGAGGCGATGACCTTGAGCAATGTCAGTGAGACAAAGCTTGGAACCTTCTGGGCATAATATTATGATGATATGTATCATATGTCAAAACCCGTGACTATCATGAGTCCTCTATTCAACTTTCCCAACATCAGAGCTAACTCTAGAGACATTCTGAAGGATTGGGTAAAGGATCCAGCTCATTTTAGGGTGACACCCAACCAGATCTACAAGAAAAATATATTGAGAAAGGCATACCAATACTTGGTCATATTCGCATGTCGACTGAGTGGCCAAGCAAGCACTAAAACCTTTCCTCAGAGTTGGGTGAATGCATTGGACGAACTAGCTAGAGAAGGAAGACCATGTAACTGGTCTGGCACAATGGTTCATTAGCTAAAGGAACATGTCATGAAGGCTTGACAATCATCTGAGCGTATGCATGCAGAGATTTATATGTCTGCCTACATCCTATATGCATTCTATGCCAAACATGAGTTCTTAGGCTTGGAGTGGGCATGGTAACTGATGGAAACTGTTGTGAACACATATTTCAAGTTGTTTTCTGAATGAAGCTTTAGAGGAGTAATCATACGGTTTTTCGACCATTTTGTCACCCCAGTATACAAGATGATATTTGAACAAGATCCACCCTACATGTCAGAGGAAGCAATGGAGGCATTGTTAGGCATTGCATATTGGTCCGTCAGTTTCATCTGAATGTTCAGTGTGGAGAAGCCTCCTTATGTTCTGCCAAATTTTGCCTTGGACATACTTGTCATGCAAGAAGTAGCGTATCACAACTCGGTAGGATTGGTAGCTAGACTGCAGCGGAAGAAGAAGGTACCTTGGCTCACTCTTCCATTGTAGATTGGGTTATATGAGATCCAGAGTATCAGGCAAGTGGATGTTGAAGCAGAATAGATGAAGTACCTGTTCGACCTCTGAAGCTTCAACCCATATGACCCACATTGCATTGTGAAGGATCTCTGCATGAGAGTTCAATTCAATTGGATCCATGGGTCATTTCATTGGGCTGAGGAATAATCATGGAGGTATTGCTACAATTCCTCCACACCCAATGAACAAGTCGGCTTTGTCGTAGAGTGGTTAGCAAATCAACATCATGGAGAGCTCTAGCGGTAGCAGCAACAGTAGAGGCAGCACAACCAAGCATACATGTGCGCGACAAAGGGAAGAGGATGATTTTCAACCGCATGGAGGAGGAGAAAAGTTGTAAGTTTTGAGGAGATCCACTTGTAGAACAAGAAGCTATGGCTATTCAGGAAAAGAGGTAGCAACATGACAAGAAAATCATGTGAAGGCAGAGGGATAAGAAGCGAATGAAAGAAGTAGAGAAGGAGTTTCATGAGTTGAGGTAGCAACTCCATAAAGAACAAGAGTTGCGCCAACAAGAGAAGGAAGTGCAACAACAGTATATACAACAAGGGGCGCATTAGGTACAAACAAATGAAGCAATGCTCATACAAGTAGTTGATTCATCTGAATCGTTGGCATCAGGTGAACAGGGTGAATCATTGCAGGGGAAAGACTTTTCTCATGAGTTAGAATAGGTGCTTGAATAATTGGATGCAGACATGGAGGAGTAGGAGTTGGAATAGGACATCGACCTCATGCCTCACTACAAAGAGATCAACTCACCTGCTTCAATGCATCCATATGATGAGAAAGTCTCAAATGACTAAGGAGGCACTGAGATCCTTCGTGGTCAATCAGAAGTAGAGATGCGCAACATCTCCTTTGATGAATCCCATCACACAGTTGTGCAGTCTCATAGAATACTGACTCCAAAGGATCAAACATCTCCTGCGCAAGTTGAAGAACAAGTGATCATCACCGATGTGCACAAGCATCCAACGGCTTTGGCTGATGCAAATAGAGTGTATGCTGAAGCCACTAGCTCAAGTGTTCACTTCCTCATAGTTGAGAATGAGAGAAGGAACTACACGTGGCCAAGCAAGGAGGAGACTTGGTGACAATGTCTGCCTGAGTTGAATTGAAGAAGGCAATAATAGATGAAGTATCATCCCTTGACACAGTTATGTGAGCATTTTACTCTAAGTTTGGTATTGTGCACCAACCAGTTGTCCATCTACATGGATGGCAGTAGTGATGTACGAGAAGAGCATGCATCTTAACGAACATACATGCTTCTGTTGATAACATGCATGCATGAATGATGAAGTACAAGGGATCCCAGCTTCACTTGCTAAAGATGATGAGGGCCAATGCGGTCAAGGTGCAAGCATGTATCTGGAGTCAGATTCAGAACTATGAAGACCTACAACAACTCATCACTAGCATATAGGGTTCCCATGCATGAGTACTCAACATCATGGATGTTATAGTGCACACATATGTGATCCCATCACTTGGGACTCTCACCCAGGCAAAGACAAAGAAGTAGGTATGGCATGAGCTTGACTCATACTTCGACGAGTTGATGCCCACCACCACCAGCCCAAACTTAACTATCAGTGCAGACATCATGCCCAAGTACGTTGCTAGTCCAATTATATTGAAGATAATGATGCACATGCTTTCAAGCAAGTTGGATAGAGGAACCTGAGCAGTGTACCCAGATGTTATGGAGGCAAGGTTCAGGTTTCAGAAAAATGTCACAGTGGAACACACGGACACTATCAAGGACTACCAATCTTGGCATCAATATGTTGTTGTCGATCAGCATGAGAATGTCGAGCAATTCGACTTCTATAGTTGTCTAAGTTAGAATGATGTCTAGTTGACTTGTTCAAGCCATTATTCACATGGGTACATGTGCATTGTAATGTTGAGTCATGTCAAGTGTTAGTCAAGTGTCAATAGTGGATGTAACAATCATAGAGTAGATTAAGAGTCATGAGGGTAGTTGAATGGTCACAAAGGGGAATGTCAAGGGTCACCCCACCCTTTGCTATAAATAGTCCCTCATAACTCATTGTATAGGCTTTTGGTTAGCCAAGCTTCTATTAAGACTACCTTGAAGAAAGCTTGGACAATATTGTAATGTGCCTTGGCTTCTCCACTGCATGAAGCTAGTACATCTCTTTGGAGGAGTAGGTGGATGTGGCTGTAACGTTTCACTGATGTGGTTAGCAAGTTTACATGGATGTATTGTATGATTGGAACATACACTTCTTTATATAATAAAAGCCATCACATTTTCATGCATATGTTGTTATTGTAGTTGGACTGTTTCGGTTTCCTTAATGATATGTGTTGTTTAACTTATGTACTTGTGTATGAACTGATTCGTATGCAATTATAAGAATCTTGTTGCAAATGTGTTGTTGGTTTAACCATAACTTTGGATTGTCCACTGCTCTACTTTCCCGCTTGTGATGGATCTTTGCTCGTGTGTTCCCTTCCCAGTTGAGTACTGATACAAGTCATCAAGGGGAACACTCATCCCACCCCCTTTGTGTTAGAACCTCTCATGCACCTTCCTTGACTCAGTATAGTGGTCACACCCTTGCTATTGATAGAGTTATCTTACTTTCCTTTGTGCGACTTCACGATTAAGGCATTACCTTACGACCCATTGCTAGGACTCCTACACCAAATGATCTGAGGTCTAATTGGGACTTCTTACCAAGGAGATCACATTGACATGTTGTCAGGTCTAGCACTGTCAACATTTCTCATGCTAGAAGGAGGGTTTGATGACAAGTTGTGTCCTCTCATCTAGTTTTGAACCTTTGCACATCTTTCATGGAGTCTTGCACTCTTCTTCCCCCGCAATGTTTTTGGAATCGTGAAGATGTCTCCATCACGGGGAAGCTTTTCAATCTCTTGTCCACTCACACGTATGATGGTGAAGGCGAAGTGGCCTGGCCTGAGCACTTACATAACTTTCTTTCCATGCTTCATGAGGAAGATGAATTTTTTGAGGAACAGGTTCATTTGTTGCTTGCATACACACTTCGTGAATCTCCATTTCGTTGGTTGCTCAGCCTACCAGCTGACACTGTGCACTCGTTTGAGCACTTATGTGATCTTATTGAAGACATGTTCTATCATTTTGATCCATACCATCTTAACTGGAAAATTTTATAGCAATGGAGGGCTCCACATGAATCAGCTATTTATTTTTGGCAGTGCTTCCGTAACTTGCAGTTTCAAATTCCAAGGAGCGAGATGAAATTTGCTTATCTTTGGGACCGGTTCGACTATTGCCTTAATAAATCTGCCCATCCCAAGAGAAAGCTTGAAATCAAGCCTCGCTCAATGTTCTTCATTGATGGAACTGTGCAATCTCATGTGGATGCGGACATTGTCTCAACTGACCATCTACCTCCCTCTCATTCAACAACTCCACCACTACCAAGTGATGCTAAAGAGCATGCTCACACACCTGTTCATCTTTTACACTCTCCCAACATCACTTCACTCAATTTTCATGCAGATTTGTTTGTGAGTCCTTTGAGTTCTCATATGCATTCTTGTCCATGACCTCCGTCTTCGCACTCAGGTGTTCCTCCGAATGATGTTTTCTTGTGTTTTTCCATTCCGAACTCTTCACTTATTGTGAATGAGGAGCAACACATTGATGGAGTTGGTGTTGCACAACCAACATGAATTTTCATTCATGAATAGTATGAGTGGGATCTTGAACATCAACACTCGGCGAAGGATGACTCCCTTCCATCCGAGCCCTTTCTGTTCTGTCCTAACCTTTTTGGTGAACTTGCCATCCATGATTTTGCGTGTGTGTCTTCATCCACAGATGCATCCATTGTTGATCACTTGCAGGACTCACCAGATGTTAGTCCATCATTTGACAACATGGGAGATAAGTTAATCATTGAAAATCCACTTGATCCTTCATCTATCTGTTCCAGAGATATAGAGGATGAGTTTGTTTGCTTTTCATCTACCCCTTTGTTTGATTCGTCTGATCATGAGGATGCCAAAGAATTCATTTATTTTTCTTACCATGGTAGTTGTGATCAATTTACTTCCATTTTTTATCACGATTATGACTATATCATAGTTGATCTTTTGAAGCCACTGGTTTATGATGATCTATTTGATGACAAAGTTGAAACACCCAAGACTGTCAAGGCACTTTAGCCTGAGCTGATGGTTATGCCAGGTCCTCATTCTCTTGGGGTTAGTCTCACTTTTGATCATGAAATTGTTCAATCACCCAAGGCTCCTCATCACTCATATGTATGAAGATCCACTCAAACTGCACGATCCCATTGCTCATGCATTGGAGGAGACTTACGTTGCAAGCACTAGTTCGCAACGCAAGTTATCTTTGTTTCTTTCGTTTTCTTACATGTCACATTCAAGAGCATTCTTGTGCTTCAAAGTTGCATGTAGTGTCACATAGCACCATGATAAGTCCACAGACTGCCCATCATGCACATGCACTCGCTTATGTCCCATGGACACTTTGAAACATGAAGTGTGGTTGTCTTCATTTTTATATCTTTCTTACTTGCTGGTTTGCACAACTGGGTTGTTCGTGGATGAAGCCTTCACCAACATAGGTTTACCAATGCCACGGTTGCTGCATTGGAAGTATCACTTCATGTGATCAGGCCCATGCACCATTAGTGTTGGAGTAGGAGTAGTTTTTTTTTTTAGTTGTTTGCTTGCATGCTTGTTTTCTTACATACTTTATTTGCTGGTTTGTTTTTTTGCTTGTTTGCTTATTTGCTTTGTTTTCACTTTCACTTTGTTTTGTTGTTTGTCAGTCACTTTTTTTATTCGTAAGTTAGTTTTGCATGAAACCATGTATGACTCTTGAAGCAAGCTGGGTAAAGTACAAGAGGGCTTGTACATCTATCACTAATTGGTTATTTGTCATCTTGTATCTGTATGATGAGCTTTCTACTCTTAGTCCATGATACATCGAAGGAAAATACATACTGTTCGAAGTGAACCTTGGTGATAACACAACACTTGCGTGCTAACTAGTGTCACTTTCTTTAGTCAGTTTTTTTTGGGTTAACCCTTGTTAGCTCAGTCAAATAGAGTAAGGTGAGGGAGAAAACCTTAACAGACACGTCAAAGATACAATAAACTACTTCTCTACCAAAACAACCTCTTCTATTCTCAATAATTCAGGATCCCTCTTCCACCTCTGAAATGAATAAGTGTTATGTATAGTGAAAAATGAAAAAAATGAAGAGTCAAAAAATTCAAAATGAAAAATGAATAAGGTGAAAGAATAGAAAGACTTCCTGGGTAGGGACGTGATGCAAGTAACTTTGCCAAGGTACTGACCAGGTTTTCTGGCAGCGGATCCATGATTGTGTTCCTATGTGACTCCACCGAGGTACTGTCCAGGCCTACTAGCAGTGGAGCAACACTAGAGATGAATCTAGGACTCTAATGACTATACTTCTTGTGCACTTATATACCCCTCAACCCCAATTGAAACAATAATGTTTCCTTGGCTTGGAATGTGCGTCAATCAACCAAGGGTTTGGTAGATGTTACATCTCACAATCAAGCTAGTGTCAAGCCAAGATGAGCTGAGAGTTGAACAATACTTCCGGAGGTGTTAAACTTGCTTTTCACAAACAAGGTCCATTTAGAGAGCTAGAGTTCTACCAGTGTGTCGCCAAGTGTTGTAGCGGCTACAACCACCTCCAAAATTTTTCCTTAGCCTATTTTAGAGCCTCCCTACCAACCTTTCACAACACTTTATCTTACTTCGTCAAGGACTCAAGCTTTAGTTTTTTCCTAGCACAAAGACAACTTGTCAGTCACAGTTGATCTACGCCCCTCACAAGTTGTGCATCCAGACTTGGTGCAGTTGCAAGCTAAGTAGTTTCCCCTTGAAAATTGCGCATTTATCGATGGCAACCAACCTTCCCTCTAGAAATTGCGCAATCCTCTCTAGCAGCCTGCTGGGCTCCAATATTGCGCAATCCTTCCAGCCAACGCTCCCAACAGGATTTGCGCAAATTTCCCCTACAGGGCTGCTCAGCCCAAGATTTGTGCAAATATAGGCAACAATCAGCTGCTCTGCCCAGAAATTGCAAAATCCTCCTGGGCAGTCAGCCCAACTCCCAGCCAGGAATGCACATTTCTCCCAAGCAGTTGAGCAACTACATGTATGAGCAGTCTGGTTGACCAGTTCCACTCGGGACCGAGGAAACTTGACTTACATGCATGCATGACTTGCTCTTCCTGGAATAGCAAGAGATAGCAAGCAAAGGCATCTCATAATTCAGGGAGCTATTTTTAGTAGCTTGGGGTTACATGAAAAGTTGTTTTAGACATTTCCCTCCAAGTGTCGCTTTTTCCTAGATTTGTGGCATGGGCGTCATGATACCAAACTTATTTATTCGATGCATCAGAGCTCATTCATTCACATCAATCTTTGATATTTGACATCCCACAACACATCCTGGACTCTTCGACACATCTGGCTCAGCTATTCACGGGTAAGTGGCCTCAACTTGTCTTTTTCAACATTTCTGTTGCTTTTTGTGTATTCGCTTGTGTGAGTGTTGTTTGCTTGATTTCTTTGAATTCTTGATTTCGTTTACATGTATACTAGCATGTCCTAGCTCTGTTTCAGTTTTCATTTCTATCTCACTATTGTCGTATGCATGAAATTGTTTTACACGGATGTTCACCCAACCAATGAACTGCCTCACCCACATGCATGTTGATATGTTTTTTGAATCTTTCATTCATCTTTTGCATGCATTGTCAATCACTTCTACTATCACTTAGTGTCACCATGCATTCACTGTCTTAGTTGCTTTCAGTCTCCTATCAGCAAGTCGGGCCAACCTTGGCCTGGACTCTACCTTCACTAAGGTTGCATTGTGCAATCTGGGGAAGGAAGGCTCACCTTCCTCTCCAGAAATGTGTATTCCTGTACAGTACATGTTAATCAAGGTTGTCATTGATGTCAATATGGCATTGGCTAAGATGTCAATATTCTTGAGATGCCTAGTTCCAGATGATGATACCATGACTCTTGGTGGTTGGCTGACTAGGATAACATCAATGAAGATGTCAAGTCATGAAGAAGTCAAATCACTAATTAAGGAAGCCCTAAGAGGTACTTGATCTAATTTTGGATGCACTTGATGATCTAGACTTTCACCCTTGACGACATATGGAGGACCACATGTAATAATGCCATACCCTTGAATGATCACATGGTTGGAAGATTAGATGGATGATCTCACTTGATGATTGGAATGACAAATTAACGGAGGCTACACTATAACAAATCATTGCACCATTATGTGATGACATGGATGATACACTCATTGTTGGACACTATCATGATGATGTGGATGTCCTACATGATCCTGTGATGATGAAGAAGCCAAATAATGGAGAAGATAAACAATAGAGAAACGAAACAAAGAAACCATACTATCCTAATCATTCTTTGCACTAAATAATTTAAGGACATTCACATTAAAAATGATTTTTCACCATCTTAGAGGCATAATTCTTCCATGAGACGTACACCATATTTTAGAGCATAATTTTTCCTTTCTAATGAGCTATTACACAACCCAAAACTCCAAGTAGTTTGAAAGTTGTGAATTTTTGAAGTTTATTAATTAAATCTAGACATGGAGCCAACCTAAACAGCCTACATAAGTCGGCCTCCAAATAGGGATGTGACTGTTTGTTTAGGGATGACAAAAGTGTATATATAAGAGTTTTTTTGACCTCTCTTTTGGATCAGATTTTGGTGATCAATTCAGAGAACAAGACACATAATTCAGACAAAAGGTAGAGAAGCAGGACAGAGGCCGAGGAGGTCTAAAAGATAAATAATAGAGAAACGAAAAAAAGAAACCATACTGTCCTAATCATTCTATGCACTAAATAATTTAAGGAGATTCACATTAAAAATTATTTTTCACCATCTTAGAGGCATAATTCTTCCATGAGACGTACACCGTCTTTTAGAGCATAATTTTTCCTTTCTAATGAGCTATTACACAGCCCAAAACTCCAAGTGGTTTGAAAGTTGTGAATTTTTGAAGTTAATTTATTAAATCTAGACATGGAGCCGATCTGAGTAGCCTACATAAGTCGGCCTCCAAACAGGGATGTGACTATCCGTTTAGGGATAACAAAAGTGTATATATAAGAGTTTTTTTTACCTCTCTTTTGGATCAGATTTTGGTGATCAATTCATAGAAGAAGACATATAATTCAAGCAAAAGGAAAAGAAGTAGGACAGAGGGCGAGGAGGTCTAAAAGAGTATTATTTAGGGTAGATTTTCTTTATCTTTCTAGCTTGGACTATTGTAGTTCTGTGGCAGCAACTTGTGGAGACTTGTTTCAGGGCTCAGATTTGAAGGAAAGTCACCTATTGGAGACTAACTCAATCTCGGACTATGATCAGTCTCTTGGAGGCACAATTTTGGAGCTTAGGATAGTCACCTTACCTCAAACTTTAGTTCGGATTATAGTCTTGTAACTTATTGTTGTTGTCGACTATCACAACAAACAATGAATAGAAAGGTTTGGACTACAACAGTGGAAAAGTGTGAGTTTCCTGTGGGTGTTTTGGACCTATTGTAGGGTGGTGCAGTGGTAGGAAGAAGGCCAAGCTACTACATCTTGTTTGGAAATGGTTGAAAGGCCTTGAAACAAGGTTGTAGGGTCTTCTAGGAGCATTGAGTAGAATTAACATCATCTTGGAGCAAGGTTGCAGCTGTGGAAGCACTGGTTGGGCAGGTTTAAGAGGGTTGTAGCAGTGGGTTACTAACTCTAACAAACAACAACAATTACAGCAATAAAACAGACCTACAAGGCTACCTTATGAGCAGATCTATTTAGATATGGAGCATACTTAATTGACCTCTTGTGAAGCAGATTTGTTGACACTTGTGAGCATATGTTTGAGGGTATTCTTAAATCAGCTTATTGAAGAATTGATGTGCAGAGTTGAGAGTGCATTTGAGCATTGGAGTAGTTATAATACATGTAGTGGTCCTCTTGAAGAAGACTTTGAAGAATCGATTGAAGGCCTTGTTGAGTCACATTGAAGATCTAATATTGTGGAGAGTTCTTGGGGCAGCTTGTGGAAAACCTTCTTGAAGCATAGCTTGAAGATTCTTAAATGCAACTTGACTATTTTAGAATATTTTGAAGTAGTGAAGACACCTTGTAGTAGTTGATCTTGAAAGCATTGTTGGAGACATTGTTGACCTAGTGATGTATGACTGAAGTCATCATGAGGTGACCTTAGATATCTTTGCTTGGCTATGATGAAGAGCAATGGTGACACCTTCTAAAGAGATCAAGGTTGTCATTAATGACGTTATGTGAAGACTAAACAAAGATTAAGTGAAGATTGAGAAGGCTCGATAAAGAAGACCTTGGGAGCCATGAAGTATGACCAAACATACCTTGACAAATTGAAGCTATAGGGTTCGATTCCTTGGGGTTGCTGCCTCAAAATTGACAAGGTCGGTGCCTTGGAATTTCCAAGTTGGTGCTTGGTAAATATAGGATTGGTGTCCTTGGAGTTGGTGCTCCTAAACTCAAGGTTGGTGCCTTGGATAAGATAGGGTTGGAGCCCTAGAGGATTGAAGTCCTCAAGAAACTAGATTGGAGTCTATACTAGAGAAGGGTTGGTGCCCTAGGGGTTAGAGCCTCTAAAAACAAGGTAGATGCCTTGAGAAGATAGGGTCAGTTCCCTAGAGGTTGAAGCCTCACAAAAGTCCAAGTTGGCACTTGGCAACAGGTTGGAGCCTGGGAGTTTGAAGATCGGTGTCTTCATCTAAGGTTGGAGCCCTATATACATTGTACTTGATTCATTGTAAAGATTATATTAATAAAAGCATTTATTCCTATTTTTCATTTTGTTTTCTAAATATAAGTAATATATCTGGTAAAAGTAATAATTGAAAATAAATATTGATTCACCCCCCACTCTTAGTATTTCCAACAATTGGTATCAAAGTCCATACCTTCACTCAAATCTTAACAGCTTGAAGGTTGATCATTAGAACACAAATGGTGAAGCCAAGGAAGAAAGTCTCCAATCCTCCTAAAGATGTGTCTCCCTCAACCACTGAAATTGAAGTCGATAAATTTGTGAAGGCTCCATTGTTCAATGGAAACTTTGATATATGGGAAGCAAGAATGAGAAATTTCTTAAAGACTCAAGGCATTGAAGTCTATAAATTGGTGATTACTGATAGCGTGATGGATGAAGAATCAAAGGAACATAATACAAGAGAAATGAAAGCAATCTTGAATGGGCTACCAAATTCTATGAAGGGAAAATCTGAAAAATGTTCTTCAGCAAAAGGCATATGGGATAAACTTCATGATCTTCACTCAAAAGGAGCATTGACGATGATATCTAGTCAAGAAAATGATGGGAAACAAGAAGGAAATCCAGAGCCCATCAAGGAAGGTGAAGATAAGAGTGATAACATCAAGGCTAAAGAAGACCTAGAAGATGAAGAGAATGAAAAATATTTTGAAGAAGATCTCCTCACTAAAATTATGGCTACCATGGAAGAGATTAACAATTTGAAAAAGGAAAATGAGGATCTTAAGAAGAAAGCACAAGTTGGTAACCAGGACAAGACAAGGAAGGAAGTTGACCTTGTCAAGCTTCAAGTACAAGAAAGAGATGAGGAGCTTGCCAAGATTAAGGAATAATTTCATCAAAATGAGAAAAAGAATCATGAAGAATTCATATCCATGATAAATCAATTAGATAAGGTGAAGAAACGAGAAGATAACTTTTCAAGCCACCTTGAACAAAGGCACAACTAGAAGAAAAGGATGATGACATCACCAAGTTAAAATTAGAAATCACTTCTCTTAAGGCCCAATCATGTGAAACAACCAAGATGAAAGAAGAAATGGAGATCATTCTATCAAAGAAGGATTAAGAATGCAAGAAAATGGAGGAAATTGTCTCTCTTAAAAATGAATTTGACTTGCAAAATAAGAACTTGAAAAGTTCTCAAACCCTAGATGACATCCTAAGTCATCAAAGGTCTCCCCTTGATAAATCAAGTCTTGGCTATGCATGTGAATCCTCAAGCAAGAATGATGCAAACCCTAACGCTTCAAACAACAAGGATGTCAGGAAGCTTGGAAGAAATGTTGATGTTCCCAGTTCCAGCAAAGGCAAGGAGAAGAGTCAAGACAACTATGGAAGAAACCCTCATCCAAGAAGAAATGCAGATGGTGTCAAGGATGCAAGAAGCAATGGTTATCATCAAAGGATTCCAAGGAAAAAGACTTCAGAAGTACATCAAGGAAACCTTCTTCTCCCAGGTACCAAAGTATATTTCTTGGTTATTGCTATTCTTGTACAAACTTTTGGCACATGGAAAAATATTATAGGGCATATCACAAAGACAAATATAATGGTCTCCGTCAATCTCCGAGAAGGAATTTTTCAAGAAGTCATGAATTCTTATTCATGAACAACATAGAGTGCTTCAAGTGTCACAACATTGGACATATGGCACGTAATTGTAACTTGACTTGGGCACCTACTCAAGCTAAAACTATGCCAAAAAATAAAGTTACACAAGTATGGAGAAGGAAGCAAATACAATCCAAAAATATCTTGAGCTCTCCAGCCAACAACATGTGCTGTTAACCTGATCCTCAATAATCTAAGTATTTGATGGGGAGACTCTATTAGAAAAAAAAAAAAAAAAAAAAAAAACCATACAGTTACAGGGACCTTATGATGACTAAGCATTCTTTTAGAGGCTAGTCATGGATGGATCTTATGAGAACCTTGATGAGTCACACGTGGACCACATTTCCATAAGGAAGAGCACCATGATAGGGGGAGTAATATACCTATGAAAAATCACTATTGACAAAGAAAAGAAGCAGCTTGATAGGGGGAGTACTTGGGCACCCCGTTTTCCATTGATGTCAAAGGGGAAGAGAATGTTGGAAAGGAAAGAATATTTCCATCAATGACAAAGGGGGATATTGTTAAACAATGTTGTCATTGATGTCAATATGGCATTGACTGAGATGTCAATATTCTTGAGATGCCTAGTTCCAGACGATGATACCATGACTCTTGGTGGTTGGTTGCCTAGGATAACATCAATGAATATGTCAAGTCATGAAGAAGTCAAACCACTAATTAAGGAAGCCCTAAGAGGTAATTGATCTAATGTTAGATGCACTTGATGATATAGAATTTATCCCTTGATGAC
This sequence comes from Pinus tabuliformis, assembly GCA_031772625.1. Classification (NCBI taxonomy): domain Eukaryota; kingdom Viridiplantae; phylum Streptophyta; class Pinopsida; order Pinales; family Pinaceae; genus Pinus; species Pinus tabuliformis. Next base: position 30,097,262 of record CM062810.1, on the reverse strand, counting down.
ATATGGAGGACAACATGTGATAATGCCATACCCTTGAATGATCACATGCTTAGAAGATTAGATGGATGATCTCACTTGATGATTCGAATGACAAATTAATTGAGGTTACACTGTAACATATCACTGCACCATTATGTGATGACATGGATGATACACTCTTTGTTGGAAATTATCATGATGACGTGGATGTCCTACATGATCCTATGATGATGAAGAAGCCAAATAATGAAGAAGATAAACAATAGAGAAACCAAACAAAGCAACAATATTGTCCTAATCATTCTTTACATTAAATAATTTAAGGACATTCACATTAAAAATGACTTTTCACCATCTTATGGGCATAATTCATCCATGATATACACCATATTTTAGAGCATAACTTTTCCTTTCTAATGAGCTATTACACAGCCCAAAACCCCAAGCAGTTTGAAAGTTGTGAATTTTTTAAGTTAATTTATTAAATCTGGACATGGAGCCAACCTAAGCAACCTACATAAGTTGACCTCCAAACAGGGATGTGACTTTTCGTTTAGGGATGAAAAAAGTGTATATATAAGAGGTTTTTCAACCTCTCTTTTGTATCAGATTTCGGTGATCAATTCAGAGAAGAAGACACAAAATTTAGACAAAAGGCAGAGAAGAAGGACAAAGGTCAAGGAGGACTAAAAGAGTATTGTTTGGGGTAGATTTTCTTTATCTTTCTATCTTGGACTATTGTAGCTCTGTGGCAGAAACCTGTGGAGACTTGTTTCAGGGCTCGAATTTGAAGGAAAATCACCTATTGGATGCTAACTCAAGCTCGGGTTGTGATCAGTCACTTGGAGGCATAGTTTTGGAGCTCAGGATAGTCACCTTACCTCAGACTTCAGTTCGGATTACAGTCTTGTAGCTTATCTTTGTTATCAACTATCACAACAAATAGGGAACAGAAAGTCTTGGACTATAGTAGTGGACAAGTGTGACTTTCCTGTGGGTGTTTTGGACCTATTGTAGGGTGGTGCAGTGGTAGGAAGAAGGCCAAGCTGCTATAGCTTGTTGGGAAATGGTTGAAAGGGCTTGAAACAAGGTTTTAGGGTCTTCTAGGAGCAGTGAGTAGAAATAACATCATCTTGGAGCAAGGTTGTAGCTGTGGAAGGAATGGCTGGGAAGGATTAAGAGGGTTATAGTAGTGGGTTACTAGCTTTAACCAACAACAACAATTACAACAATAAAACAAACCTACAAGCCTACCTTGTGAGAAGATCTATTCAGATTTGGAGCAGACTTAATTGACCTCTTGTGATGCAGATTTGTAGAAAATTTTGAGCATATTTTTCAGGGGATTCCAAAGCATCTCTTTGAATAATTGATGTGCAGACTTGAGAGCGGCATTTGAGCATTGGAGCAGTTATTAAACTTGTAGCAATCCTCCACCTCCTCCTCCCAAGGAAGAGAATCATGACTGGGATATTCTGGATGGTTCATGTATGCTTGAGCTTGATATGGTTGATGAGCCCATAGAGCCTATGGTTCTGTTAGATCTTCCTCCAAGTGATATTCCCTCTAAAAAGAGACCACTTTGGCTGTGTGATACTTTACAGGATACTGAAATAAATGTCCCATTCGCAAATCATTTAGAGAAAGGAAACAACCATGTAGGTATTAGGGATATGTTGCTATTATGAGTTCTATGATTCAAGTTGACCATCCACATTTGAAGAAGTTTTAAAAGAACTGTTATGGAAGGATGTTATGGCTGAAGAATATGAATCAATTATGAAAATGTATGGGATGTTGTACCTAGGCCGAAAGGGAAATCTGTTGTGACTTCAAAATGGTTAGTCAAAATCAAACATGGAATTGATGGCAACATTGAGAATAAAAAGCAAGGTTCATAGCCTGATGCTTCTCTCAGGAAGAGGGAAAAGATTATGATGACATATTTTCTCTCGTAGCTCGATATACAACCATTTGTTCTATAGTTTCCCTACTATGAATCAGGGATGGAATTTTCATCAAATGATGTAAAGACCGTATTCCTTCATGGCATGTTATAGGATGAGGTATATGTTGAACAACCATAGGGATTTGAAGTGAAAGATCGAAGAACTCATGTTTGCAAGTTGAAGAAGGAACTGTATGCTTTGAAGCAATCTCCTCGAGCTTGGTATGCATGGATTGGCAGTTACTTAGTGAAGTTGGGATTCTCAAGAAGTAGTGTCGATCCGTACCTCTACTTCAAGATAGTTCAAGGTATGCCATTGATTTTGGTTTTATATGTTGATGATCTATTCTTGAAAGGTAGTGAACCTCTGATGATCGAGTGTAAGAGGAAGCTAGCCTTTGAATTTGAGATGAGATACATTGGTTTCATGGAATACCTTTTGGGTCTTGAGGTGTGGTAAAGGCTTGGTCATATTTTCCTTTCACAAGGAAAATACATTGTAAAATAGTTGGAAAGATTTGGAATGATTGAATGAAAATCCATGGTTACACTGATGGAAATGAACTTCAAGAAGTTATGTGGAGATACTACAGGACCAGCCTTAGAAAAATTCATCCTAGTATAGACAACTAATTGGGGCTCTGATGTTCCTTGTGAACACCCATCCAGACATATGCTATGCAGTAAGCACATTAAATCAATTCATGATCGAGCCCCTCCACTTACATTGGATAACTGCTAGACACATATTGAGATATTTGCAGGGGTCGATCACTCTTGGCCTTAGATATTCTGTTGGAAGTGTTAAACTTCATGGATACACTGATGTTGATTGGGTCGGAAACATTATCGACAAAAAGAGTACATATGGATGTTGCTTTAGCCTTGGATCTGCATGATATCTTGGATGAGCAGGAAACAAAAGTCTGTAGCATTGAGCACAACTAAAGCAAAATGAGTTGTTGCTAACATGGCTGGCTATGAAGCAGTCTGGTTGAAAAATCTCTTTGGAGAGCTACTTTAGCAAGTCCTAGATACTAGAGTGATATAATGTGACAACAAGAGTGGGATTTGTTTGGCAAAAAATCTTGTGTTTCATGACAATTCCAAGCATAATGAGATTCGATATCACTTCATTCAAGACATGGTTGAAAGAGGAGTTTTCAAGCTCCATCACATATCAATAGATGAACAAATTGATGATAATCTCACCAAGGCATTCCAAAAAGGAAAGTTCTTGATCTTTAGAGAGCAGCTTGGACTAATGGATGTGGCCCCTCTGGATAAGGGGTAGTGTTGATCGAGAACACTGAGCCAACTCTTCTCCCCTTTTTGAGCACCAGGGTGAGGAATTGAGGGAAAAAGGCTCCTAGGGTTGAGGGAACTCTGGATAATAGGGCACTCCTTTATTTTTTACCCATAGGGTTGAGGGTTTTACTCCCATGTTTGGTCTTTGCAGAGTATACCCAGTTAGCATCATACCCACAAGCAGGGTTTGTTGGGAATATTACTCCTCATTTGGCCAATGAGTTGAGGGTGTTCTTGGGGTGTACAACCCAAGGCGACTATGATGCAAGTGTTCTATCACATGACTACTAAGATTCATGAATGGAAAGATTCATAGGTAATAGGATTCCAGGTTAAGGGTAAAGCTCCCTAATGAAATGCCGGGTTGAGCATAAAGCTCCCCGATGAGATTCCAGGGTTGAGGGTTTACTCCCCTATACGATGAGTTATTCTATTACTAGATAAGGATGGAAGCTATTGCTCCTAGATTCTTCTTCTAGCTCCAGGAAAGTTTCTGCAGATAGAGTTGATTAGAGACAGTCAAAGCATTACAACAACTTGACAGGTTGATCAACTGACAAATATTAACATGTGGAATTCTTCCTAGTTGAGAGGGAGTGTTAATTTTTGCAACTAGGATCAAATTCCACATTAGACAACTCATATTTCTAAGATGATGCTTGCAAGAAATTCCTCTTTTTGAGAGGACCAAAATCAACCTAAAGATCACCTAATTTGGCTAAGCAGAAGTTAAGTTTTGAATTATTTTATTCATACATACATTACAGAATGGGTCAACTCTAACCTCATGGGTAACTGCTTGAGTCAATCTTAACCCCAAATTAACCCTCAGGAAAGCCTATAAAAGGAAGCGACCTCAAGTTCATTTCAACACATCATCTTTCTATTCTTCTATTTTGTCTTGGCTCGCACAGGTACATTGGAAGGAGTTCGCACAAGGTTCGAAATCACAGGTGAAAGGCTTGCTATAAGTTTGGGTTTTTGGGATCTTGGTCACTGGCATAGAACAAGAGATTTTTGTCCCTGGTCACAGGCACAAAGTAAGTAAGGGAGTGTCTTTGGCTCTCTGTTCACTCAAAGTCAGTTTAGTGAGAGTGATTCCAGTTATATAGGTAGATTGGAAGTTTCAGGTCCCCAACCGCTCCCATAGAGTAGTCTTGGGAGTGACCAAGACATTAGGGATGCTCACACAGTAACTGTAAGGGAGTGACTCTGGGTTTTACTATATTATGCCACAGTCGCATGCATAAAGGCTTCCTGAGAGTGACTTTGCAGTCACAGTCACTTGCATACAGTATCTGAGAGAGAGACCCAGGATTTTCAGTCACACTCAGACAATGTTGATGAGGGCGACCTGAGTTCAGATCTATGGTTTGATATCTTGGCTTCAGTTGACTTCAGCGATCTGGTAGATCTGGATTTCTATTTGTTGTTACACAGATCTATAGATATGATTTGTTATTATCTACTGCAATTATATGTATTGGGCACATTTTACTCTCTGCTGAAATCTTTTTTTGATGATCTACTAAATAAGAAGATTTGAAAGGGGTTCCCCCTTGTGGGGTTTTTTCCCTGGTCTTGGACCAATCTATTGTCTCTTATGGTTGTGTTGTTGTCTTCTTTGTCACTGCATATTGTTGGAGCCCATTTTTGTCCCCATTTTATTACTCTTTTCACCTGCATTTTCACTCTTTTTACCTATATTGTACTTCTTTTACCTTCTATACTATACCATTTACTACCAAAACCCCATCATCATATGATTAGAGGTAAAGGAATTCTACTTAGCATTATTTCGATGTTTTTGGTTAAATTTGGATAGATTATAGGATCATGCTTATTAGGCCATCTGTAACTATCTATTTTATTGGACTCGTAGCTATGGATACTGTTGGCAGGTGAATGGCAAGCTAAACATCTGGTCAAAGCATGAGGAGGTGGACACTTCATCATTTAAGTGTCACTGTCATTCTGTACTTAAACCTTCATTTACAATTTTGTACTTATGTTGGTAGCCAGCTGTCAACAACTTCTTTTGGTAGAATAGTAAGTGGTTTATGGGATCTTTTGTCATATCATACACCGATATCCCTGTGGCCGAGGATAGAAAGTGGGTTTTTAAGTCAAACACAGCCAACCAAAGTCTAATTGAGTCATGCGCAGCTGATTCAGGATTGATCTTATGAGATATTATACAACCCATGATAGTCATCGATCAACAGTTTGCTATGTTAAGAGATAGTTAGTTAAACCTAGTATCCATCGACTGTCTTCTTAAAGGCCCGATGAGTTTGAATTTGGGGGACTGTCGAGTAATGATGGTGATGTAATGTTCCAGACTCATTGATTTTGAAAACTTATGTTATTTTTGAGAGTCCAAACTATGTATGTCAACATTTAAGCTTTGATCTAATTTAGTTCCAGCATTGTTCTAATGTAAGTAATTATGGTTGTGTTCTGAATTTCGTTTTACTGAGTTAATTTAACTTGCTCCAGGCGTGGCAAGGGCCCACCACCTTTGGAACCAAGTTTATAGTTAGTCTAGATCTAGGATTAGTTTACTTTGTTAATTTTACATAGCATATCATGTGATTGTTTAGGTTTTGAATGGTTTAATTGATTCCGTACCTAAGTTTTGATTTCGATCCTGTAGATTAAATTGACAAACTAAGTGTTACACTAAAAAATGTCACCATGGCTATTTACAGTTAGTATGGCTCTATCAACAGTCATGCTATCCTCTTAGGCAAGTCTTATGCCTTTGCTCTCCATGTCAAACTCCAAAAAGAGAGAAAGTCTTTATAAATGTATTTATCTCTGGGTACGCAGGTTCTCTCAACCTTACCTGCGGGTACGCACCCAATGTTCACAAAAGCTGCGTCTTTGGACGCTCTATATGTAAAGGGGCAGGTGCGTCCCCCTGTAAAGGTCAAAATGCGCAAGTTTCATCTTTAAAAAGTTACTTGTGGTCATTTCTAGAGCATTCTAGAAGGTTGTTCGACGTGTATTGAGCGCCTCCAGATGGTTCATGTACCCTACCAAAGAGGAACTTATCCCATCAATGAGGGAGCTATCCCATCCAAAGAGGGGATTATCCCATTGATGGTGGGCCTGAATAACTTCCTCTAGACCACTATAAATACAGGCATTGGGCCAGAAGGAGGGGAGGTTGGAAGCTATACATTTCTAAGGGTAGATGCTGCTGGAATTAGGACTCCCATTTAGAAGCTTGTGAGGAGAGATTGCCATCTTTGCTTGTTCTATTCCCCAGTGGAGTCGCCAATTTGTCAGGCGGAAAGAGTCGATAGTGCGGACACAACCAACCTCCCTAGGAGCCTAAGACTCTCTAGTGACAAACAAGACAAACAAGAGCAATCCTTCTCTAAACATGCATTTACTACATAAGAAATCAAGTGTTTAGATCCTGTTATCACAAAATCAGTACTAAGGGCTGCAACCAAGCAAGATTTCATGTAACTCTTTCAACCAGACTTTAGACTAAGGATTAGCCTCCTTAGTCAGAGAGGGCTCTCTCACAAACTTTTGATAAAAATCATTCACAACAACAGATGGCTAACTCTTCACACATTCATGAAAACAAAGCTGGTTGGACACATATCAAATTGGTCTTCATTGGGCTATGGAGTCTCACACATTTAGTAAACAAAATCACAGTCATTTCATGGAAGTCAAGGCTCTTTGCATCAGATGTTCAAACATATTTCACATAAACCACAGCTTGCCAAACATACAGGAAGTCAGAGCATTAAAAATGAATTCTGAGTGATTATGCTATAACAAGGCTGTAAAAGAACATTAAGAGAATAAACCACCATCATATTTGAACAATATAATCCATTGAGAATCTTGAGAAGAAACAACCACTGCTTTACTATTACTGTAATAAGTCTTTACATTGGCCCAAATAAAACTCTGTTTTTGTATAAAATCTCCAACCTTTTTTACATCAGAGTCATTTCTATATATAGGAAAACCAAAAATACAACTACTTGAGACTCCTCAACAAGCATGAAGGGAGCTCGAAATCCTATCATTAATTGCCTTATCCATATCTAAACAAACTAATTAATTACAAAGGTATTGCGCTGTGAAAACACAGAGAGTCCCATTCCTATTGAAACTCTAAGTCTATCTCCTCGTGTGCATTGATGCTTTCTTGAAATTTGACACCTGTATCACTTCAGTAATAGCCAAGACATGCTGGAGGAACATTCACTGAATGAGCAGCTTCGGATACTTGATATGTGGATGACTCATCAACTGATAAGGATCTGTGCCCTATTTTCACGGTCTCTGCCTCCCATTAGTCTTCATGCATTAAAAGACTATGCTCCAAGCCATTTAATTCTTCTAATAACCACGCATAATTCAATATGCCTTATGATCTGGACACTTTGTGAACTGAACAGGTGTACCACTCAAATTTTCGGTAACCCTACCAGAACCCTAATAATTCGGCTATAAAGTAACTTTAGGAAGACTTTAACAAAAGACAAAAATTTCACTTTTTCCTTAAATACTCACACCTGTCACCTTTTGAATATCTGAATAGCTTTGTATAATCTCCATGCTGGCCTCGAGTCATCCCTTTTAAGATTTGCTGACCTCAGCATCAATTTCATTTTTTCACATAAACAGTCATCTACAGCAGTTTCGTAGCGCGCTACGAAACTGCTGTAGGTAATCAAAACAAAGCATATGAATCTTAAAGCACTGATGACTTAACTCCGTGATTTCTTCAGCTATTTTGTACAGGTGTAAGGGCTCCAAAAAGTTTCGAAATAATGACAACCAAAATTTATCAAAACTTGAAAAGCAAATTTCCCCTTGGATTAATCAGCTAGTTTGCCTAGCTTCCTCTTTAAACTGCTAACTTCTTCCTTTAAAGCCTTGTTTTCTGCTCTTAAGCTTGTGTTCATTTGTTTCATGATTTTTTCCTGCTTCAGAGCTGGCACCGTCCACAAATATGCATCAGACACTGAGTCAGTTTGGCTCATTAGACTTGTTCTGCCTTTTATTACAGCCTTTTTATAATTTGCATATCTTACTGCCCTTTCCTTAGAAACATTTTTAATCTGAGGTATTTCTTCTTGTGTTGTTCCTGCTTGTTGCTTGATAGCAATGACATTTCCACCTTGACTGATGATAACCCTATTACCCTTGTTTTTACTTTTGGCTGCTTGAACTGTTCTGGTCAAAACCTCAAGTACATCTGTACTAGGCACTTCTAAAGGTGCCTTCTCTTTCTGCGCTTTCTCCACCTCTTTCATTTGTCTTCTTGTGACTGGCCTACGTGGCTTGAAAGCATATTCTTTACTAGGCTCCTCAAATCTCAACCTTTTTGAAGCTCTTGGTTTCTTGGTACTTTCGGGTGAAGATTGAGTGAGGTCAATATGCATTGGCTGCACTGGGTGATTTTGCTCAAACTCTATTGGTTCAATCTGTATTGGCTGATCTTGCTCAAGTTCAATAGCTTCAAGTAAGTCACTTAAACTGCCTTTTGAAATAGAGCTTTCTTCCACAGTAATTGACTTACCTTTCTCCTTGTTTAGTTGACCTCTGGTTTTCACCCTTGAAATCTTTTCAACTTCACTTGGTTTAGCTTCATCCTTCTTTTTCTGGATCTTCTGCTTTGATGACTGAGGTGTCTCCTTAGATGATGACTTAGGTGTCTCCTTTGCTGCCACTGACTTCTCTGATTTCCTTAACTTGGTTTTAGGCTTCTTTTGGTCTGTCACCTCTTTTCTGAGCTCAGCCAGAGTAGGTTCTTCACTCCTTTCTTTCCTTTCTCTCACAGGCAATGGAGTGAGGCCTGTTTTGCTTGGAAAGCCGGCCATAAAAACAAATGAATCCCAATCTCTGCCAATCTTTTGTAAACCATCCAATACCAGCAACTTTACCAAGCCATGATGAAACAAGGATGTTTCACAACCATCTTTCTTTAACTGGATTTTATCACACATTTTACTAATGCTTCTGAACAAATAGAAAGGGATATCTATTGAAGCCTTACCTGTGAAATGCAACAAAAGTTTGAAGTGGTAGGAGTAAACTTTATTGTACCTTCCCTCGCATGTTAGGTATTTCTGGATGCATGTGAGGAGCATAGCATAATGTTCTTTTATGTAACTCCTTGGCACCGCTTTGGTGAGGTCCTTATTTGCATACGGTTCCTTCAAAAACTCTTTACAGGGACTCATGTCAATTTAAAGTTTTTGAACCATTCTTGACCTCCCCTCGGAATTTCAGTGAAAATGGAAATGGCTTCAGGAGACACAGGAAATTCTAACATTGACACCTTTGAATTCAATCCAGTAAAATTCAATGCGAAAGCCTTCGTTACCTCTGCATGTCCTCCCTTCAATTTCTCGCAGAACCTCCAGCAACCAGCATTTCGAAAGGCTCTTGCTACACCTTCATCCCTGAGTGTAACATCAAACCCCTCTGGCTCTGCCCTCAAGCACTTACCGGATCGATGTTCCCTCTTTTCCATATTGCTTCGAATATCTTCACACAGGAAACTAATGGAAGCTACAGCTCGAAAACAATCTCGACTTTGGAGTGCAGGCTCGCTTGCAATGATCCCTTTAAATGAGAACTCGAGCTTCTCATACAGCAGACATGTTTACATATTATGAAAAACACATTATGACACAACCATACCTCATAAAATACCTTAAGATGATATTCATATGCGTGATTCTGGACCTTATGGCGGAATGATGATTTATCATGACCTGGAGAGGACATCAACTGACAAACATGAACGGACCTATGACTCACCCCTCCCAGATTTGATATTACAAGAAAAAGCGCTACAAAAACCCCGAAACCCCGATTTCGTAGCGCGGACAGTTCAAATTTAACAAAACGCGCTACGAAATGGCTGGTAAACAGTACGCTGCGAAAAGACGGAAACATCATTGCGCAGCTAAATTGACCAAACAGATTGTGCTGCGAAACTGCGCAAAGTACTAATGACGCAATCAAGACAAGACATGCCTTAACTGACAATGATAGAGGGTATCTAACGATTTTTTACACCAACTTACATCAATACCTTTTGAAATTCAAATTTCAAAGTGACACACACATATAAACCTATTCACAAAACTGAAAACCTTTATATGAAACTTGTGGACAACATTACATACATGAACTATGGTTCTAAGTGATAACAGTGGCTCCACTTGGGATAGTGTGCTCCTGTAGTACACTAAGAATGCGTAGTACCAGTGCCTTTATCCATTTTATTTCACTCACATATGGCTGACAAGCATCCCTTTCAAACCTTGTGGGCCTTCTCCTCGGGCTAAAGTCTTCCTGTTCAGCTTGTCATTTATTTCTAACATGAAACATTCAGAAAACGATTATTTACAATGATCATGGACTACTTGGCAGATTTTTACTGATAATAATGCTTTAAGAACCTGCCATTAACAGGTCCTCCAGCATACGGTGATCCATCAACTTCTTGCAGAATATAAGTGTTGTTTCCATGGAAAGCAGAAATCAAATATGGCCCCTTCCATAAATTCTCAAATTTGCCATGTTTACCTTTTTCTTCAATCCTGGCTTCCCACTTCAAAACCTTGTCATCAATCTGAAATGTAACATCTTTAATCTTCTTGTCAAAAGCCCTCTTGACCCTATTCTGATTTTGTTGATGGTCCTCAACCACTTCATTCCTTTTCTCTTGTAAAGCTATCAATTGATTAATCCTCCGCTGTATGGCATTTGGCTCCTCCTCTAGTCCTTGAATTAGCTTCATAACTGGTACCCCAAGAGATGTTGGGAAAATAGCCTCTGCTCCATACACAAGCTCATAAGGTGAGGTTCCGATAGACCTTTTAGTGCAGATGCGATCAGCCCACAAGGCATACTTCAGCTTTAAGTGCCAAGTCTTTTTGTTTTCTTGCAGCAATTTTTTGATAATCCTCACAAGACTTTTGTTTGAACTTTCAGCTAGACCATTACCCTGAGGATAATAAGCTGTGGAGTGACCAAGGGAAATATGGTATTGATGGCAAAAATTTATCATTCTCTTAGACTTAAAAGCCTGAGCATTGTCTGTGATAAGCTTGAGTGGACATCCAAACCTTGATAAGATGTTGTTCTCTAAAAAGGAAATAATTACTGCATCATTAGCTTGCCTAGTTGGTACCACCTCTATCCACTTTGTAAAATAATCAGTGGCTGTGAGTATCCACCGATGTTGTCCTGATGAAGAGGGATGTATCTCACCTATAAAATCTAGCCCCCACTGTTGAAAGGGTGCTTCTACATAAATAGGAACTAATGGCATAGGCATAAGCTTCCTTTTACCTTCAAACATCTGACATTCATGGCAGGCTGTTATCTTTTTGTAAATGTCCTTGAACATAGTGGGCCAAAAATACCCAGCTCTCAATATTTTATTTGCAGTAGCCTTCCAATAATGGTGACCTCCACAATCTCCCTTATGGAATTCATCAATCACCCTATCAGCCTCTTCTTCAATCAGACAACTCAATAGAATTCCTCCAGCATCCTTCCAAAATAAATTCTGCTCATAAACAAAATACCTAAGGGATTTCAGCTTGGTGAACCGAGCTTTAGACTTGGAAAGGTATTCAGGAGCTCTGTTGTGTTGTAAAACAAATGACACATCCCTATACCATTCAGATGTCAGAAATTTTTCATTGATCTGAACCAACTCTTCCTCTTCTTCAAAAATTTCTGATATTTCTGCATTGAAATTGATGTCACTGCTGTCTAGATTTGAGTGAGTTAACAACTCTGCCAACCCTTGACCCTTCACCAATTTAGTTGGCCTAATTTCAATATCATATTCTAACAATTTGGCTATCCATTTTCCTCTTTTTCCATCCGGGTCTGCTTGTGTAAGAATGTCCTTAATAACAACACTTGGCACATATGCAACAATATGAGAATGTAACACATAGATTCTAAAATCCTTGATTGCCTTTACCAATGCATATGCCTGCTTCTCTAAAATGTTATACTTTAATTCAGCATTAGCCAATGTCTTACTAAAGAATGAAATAGGCTGTTCAGTACCTTGATTTCCTTTTTGCAATAGGACTCCAGCAATTGTATCCTCAGAAGCATATGTGAAGATTAGAAATTCCTTGGTGAAATCAGGGCTGATAAGGACTGGTGCTTGAGTGAGTGCTTTCTTAATTTCTTCAAATGACTTCCTTGCCTCAGCTGTCCACTTGAAGTCTGCTCCTTTCTTTAGCATTTTTGTGATGTGTTTAACCACTTCAGCAAAGTTGGGGATGAACCTTCTAACAAAATTAACTTTACCAAGAAAAGATTGAACCTCTTTCTTGCTCCTTGGCAAATCCAACTTTGAAATAGCACTGACTCTATTAGGATCAATCCTAATTCCTTCTTCAGAAATGATATGCCCAAGCAATTTACCAGAAGTCAAAGCAAAGATACTTTTGGTTGGGTTTAAAGAAATACCAAACCTCCTACACTTCAATAGTATCTTTTCAAGATGCTTTAAATGATCCTCCTCTCTCTTTGAAAAGACTGTGATATCATCAAGATATACCACCACTGATTTATCTTTTTCCTCTGCAAAAGCAATGTCCATAGCCCTCTGGAAAGTCGCCCCTGCATTCATGAGGCCAAAAGGCATCTTTGCATACATAAATGTGCCCCATGGTGTAGTGAAGGTTGTCTTCTCCTGATCCTCTGGATGAACAAGGATCTGATTGTATCCTGAGAAACCATCTAACATTGACATTCTTTGAGAGCCAACAATATTCTGTAAAATAAGATCCATTTTAGGAAGAGGATAATTGTCTTTTAGTGAGGCCTTGTTCAAATTCCTGAAGTCTATGCAAATCCTTATCTCTCCATTCTTTTTCCTAACTGGTACCAAGTTAGCAAGCCAATTTGAAAATCTGATAGGAACAATAATCTTTGCATCAAAAAGCTTCTTCACTTCTTTTTCAATCAATGGCATTAGCAGAGGATTAATTCTTCTTAATTTTTGCTTAAAAGGTTTCTCATTTGGCTTGATTGGGATTGTATGCTGTATAATTGAGGAATCATATTGCTTCAGATCAGCATAGTTCCATGCAAAAACATCAATGAACTTTTTCATTAACTCAACATATTTAACTTTTAGATCAGCTGATAAAAATTTTGAAATTTTGACCAATTTAGGCGCTACTGAATCACCTAAATTACAGCTCTCTACTTCCTCTTCATCTGCTTGCAACCTTGGTGCTTTAAACACATCATTCTGATCAAAAAGTTTCTCAAGTGGAATAAGACCTTTAGGAATCAGATTGTTTTGCAGCTGTAACACTTCAGACTTTTCTTTTGTTTCCACTAACATGTTTTGCTGATCAATTTGACTATGTTCAAATTCTCCTTTCAACTCTAGGAAACTTTTCACCTGCTGGTCATCTTCAAAGACTTGCCAATTTAGGATATTATCCGGGATAACTGGCCTATGGCGGACTTTCACTTCATAGCCCTCAGAAGCATGTTTGGGGATGACAAAAAGACTAGCTGCTACAGCAAGAGAATCTGCGATAGAATTCTGATCTCTGGTTTTGATATTGAAAGTATATGACTGAAATTTCTCCAACAATTCCAATACCAAGTTTCTATAAGCTCTCATCCTTGCATCTTTTGTTTGATAAGCACCTTGAACTTGCTTTATGACTAGCTCAGAATCTCCATAAACAGCAATGTTCTTTGCCTTAAACTCAATCAATTTTTCTAACCCTAAAACCAGGGACTCATATTCCGCCATGTTATTTGTACAATCAAAATTAAGTTTATATGACAAAAACTTACTTTCCTCAGCTGGACTCATGATCCAAATTCCAGCTCCCGCACCATCTTTCCCTGCTGCTCCATCAAAGTACAAAGACCAGCAACCAGAAGCATCTTCTTCATCACTTTGCTGCAACTCTTCACACTGATTTTCTGCCTTTTCTTCCTTTGATTCTTTTCCCACTGATTCATTAAATAGAATAGCTGATCCAAGGCCTGTATCACAAGAATAAATGGGAAAATTCTGAGGTTTGTCCTTGCTGCTCACCATATATGCCATCCTTGTCTCACGGTATAACCTTCTTTGCTCCCCAAATACTGGAATAGTAGCATAAGTCAAATCCATCTGCATGGTACCTTTAATCTTAGCTGCCCATGACCTTGAGAGTAATATTCCAAATTTAGGTGGAACATCTGCCACAACAATATCCATGACAGTGGTTTTAGCTGGGATTTGTGTGAGTGCCACAACCACATCCTTTATCAACCCAATACAATGAACCCTCTTTGAATCAAAAGAAAATAAGTCCTTGTAAGGGCTGGTCACTTCTAATCCTAACCTTTCCATAATGACTTTAGGCATAAGGTTATGAGATGCCCCTGAATCCAACATGGCATTATGAAGAGTCATCTCATGTATATTAATGCTTATATAAAAAGGAGGAAACTCATCATTTTGCTCATCTTCAAGTCTTGGACCTAAACAAATAATAGGATTATCCTCTTGCAAATTCAAAATATCAGCCCCTCCTGGTGGAGAATTAAGCATTTCCACAATCTTACTTCTATACTTGTTTACTTTCAAGATTTCATTAAATGGGACTGATATTTTAATTTTAGCAATCTCATTTTCTATATTGAACACAGAAGTAGACCTTTCAATTTCCTTAGGAGGAGCAGGGGTTTGATTATCCTTTTTCTCAAGAGGAGAATCACCTTTTCCATCAGCTTGTTTTGGCTTTTCTTTTTTGTCTTCCACTGCTTTTGAAACATTCTTCTTGGGCTGAGCCTTATTTGCTGTAATAGGGACATCTCTGTTTCTGAGGTTGTATTGCTTTTGGATTTCAAATATGGCATGCTGATAACCCTTTAAGAAATCTGAGGGTTCCTCCTCGGCTTTTAGTTGACTGGACTCATCATGTTCCTCCTTTGTTAGAAAGATCTCCGAATCTTCTTTACCAAGACAATGAATAGATTCCTCAGGTTCCTCAGGTTCTTCTTCTTCATCCACCATATTTTGCTGAAAAGGAGGTCTTACAGGAGGATCAGCTTGCTGATTTCTATTTTCCCTTGGCCTTTGCTGATTTTGAGGCCTTCTAAACTGAGGATTTCTGAACCGAGGTTCTTGTTGTGCTTGGGGAGCAGCAGTATTTCCAAGTGCTAATTGGTCCATCAATTTCTCCATAGTCTTCATCATGGTTTCAAATTTATCTTCTTGAGCAGAGGTAGAAGGCCTCTCCTCTTCCTTTATCTTAGTCTTAGCCATCTTGGACTTTTTAGCAGCAAGTATATTCACCTCCACTTTGATAGCATCATTTTGCATGTCAGCCAGTGTAGCAGACTCTCTTTCTCTGAGTAAGAGAGAGAAATCAGAATCAAAGGACTCAACATATCTTAACTGTGCCAAAGCTCCAGGAGGTTTCAAGTGAGCTGGAATGGAATTATAAATTTTATTAAACCTCTTAGAAAAGTTTTGAACAGTCTCATCTGGAGCTCTTCTTAAATTATTATATTCAGTGAGGGCCTGAACAGGATTAGTTCTATTTCCCCATTTCCTCAGAAAACTATCTTCAAACTCAGCCCAACTGTGAATGCTACCAGCTCCCAAGGCTTTAAACCATTTCCTGACTTCCCCAATGAAAGACTGAGCAAACAATCTCAGTTTGACATCTTCATCATCCACTTCATACCTATCAATAAAATCATTGAATCTATCCACATGCTCTTCAGCTGTAATGTCTTCATCTCCTCCCCATGTTGGAATCCTAGCAGCATATTTATTAGGGAGATCATGCAGAACAGCAGGGAGAGCTAGAGGAGCATACCTAGCCGGTACAGCCATAATGAAAGGAGGAACAGTGACAATAGGTATTGTATGACCAGAAGGACCAGAACTAGTATGAGATGTTGTCTGAGGGCTATTTGGACTAGCAGAGGCAGAAGACAAAGTATGAGTACGAAAAGGACTATTAGGGCTTTGTAAACCACTAACAAAAGAACTCCAATTTGGGAGAGGTAAACCAATTTTTGAGTTAAGCAAAATTTCAAAAGGGTCAAGCTCCTTGAGCTGCTTCAAATCCTCTTTTTCTAATAATAACTCAGAAGAAACAATTTCCCAAAACTCCTCTTTATCTTTTTGTGATACTAAAGAAGAAGTATCAATACCTCTCTTCTGTAGATCCAAAATAATACCAATTAATTCTTCTTCATTCTCAGACCTTAATATAACCTCTTGAACTTTATCATCAACAAGTTTATCCTCAGGACTTCTAGAAAACTTAGGAAATAATGACTTTGAAATACTTGAAGTACCTGGTATATCAGAGAATCTTTGTTTACTCCTTGAGATGATATTAGGATTCTCCACAGGACTAGGTGGGTTTGGGTCAGGATTGCTCCTTGTGTATCTTCCTCTCGAAGCCACCTTTAAACTTTAAAAAACAATGGAGTCACCAAGGTAGAATGCAGCCTCGAAAATCATTTTGAACTCCTGCTACCTCCAGAAATTCAATCTTCAAACTACGGGAATAAGTAATCATCAGGCTCCCGGCAGACGCACCAAAATGTTATCACAAAATCAGTACTAAGGGCTGCAACCAAGCAAGATTTCATGTAACTCTTTCAACCAGACTTTAGACTAAGGATTAGCCTCCTTAGTCAGAGAGGGCTCTCTCACAAACTTTTGATAAAAATCATTCACAACAACAGATGGCTAACTCTTCACACATTCATGAAAACAAAGCTGGTTGGACACATATCAAATTGGTCTTCATTGGGCTATGGAGTCTCACACATTTAGTAAACAAAATCACAGTCATTTCATGGAAGTCAAGGCTCTTTGCATCAGATGTTCAAACATATTTCACATAAACCACAGCTTGCCAAACATACAGGAAGTCAGAGCATTAAAAATGAATTCTGAGTGATTATGCTATAACAAGGCTGTAAAAGAACATTAAGAGAATAAACCACCATCATATTTGAACAATATAATCCATTGAGAATCTTGAGAAGAAACAACCACTGCTTTACTATTACTGTAATAAGTCTTTACATTGGCCCAAATAAAACTCTGTTTTTGTATAAAATCTCCAACCTTTTTTACATCAGAGTCATTTCTATATATAGGAAAACCAAAAATACAACTACTTGAGACTCCTCAACAAGCATGAAGGGAGCTCGAAATCCTATCATTAATTGCCTTATCCATATCTAAACAAACTAATTAATTACAAAGGTATTGCGCTGTGAAAACACAGAGAGTCCCATTCCTATTGAAACTCTAAGTCTATCTCCTCGTGTGCATTGATGCTTTCTTGAAATTTGACACCTGTATCACTTCAGTAATAGCCAAGACATGCTGGAGGAACATTCACTGAATGAGCAGCTTCGGATACTTGATATGTGGATGACTCATCAACTGATAAGGATCTGTGCCCTATTTTCACGGTCTCTGCCTCCCATTAGTCTTCATGCATTAAAAGACTATGCTCCAAGCCATTTAATTCTTCTAATAACCACGCATAATTCAATATGCCTTATGATCTGGACACTTTGTGAACTGAACAGGTGTACCACTCAAAATTTCGGTAACCCTACCAGAACCCTAATAATTCGGCTATAAAGTAACTTTAGGAAGACTTTAACAAAAGACAAAAATTTCACTTTTTCCTTAAATACTCACACCTGTCACCTTTTGAATATCTGAATAGCTTTGTATAATCTCCATGCTGGCCTCGAGTCATCCCTTTTAAGATTTGCTGACCTCAGCATCAATTTCATTTTTTCACATAAACAGTCATCTACAGCAGTTTCGTAGCGCGCTACGAAACTGCTGTAGGTAATCAAAACAAAGCATATGAATCTTAAAGCACTGATGACTTAACTCCGTGATTTCTTCAGCTATTTTGTACAGGTGTAAGGGCTCCAAAAAGTTTCGAAATAATGACAGCCAAAATTTATCAAAACTTGAAAAGAAAATTTCCCCTTGGATTAATCAGCTAGTTTGCCTAGCTTCCTCTTTAAACTGCTAACTTCTTCCTTTAAAGCCTTGTTTTCTGCTCTTAAGCTTGTGTTCATTTGTTTCATGATTTTTGCCTGCTTCAGAGCTGGCACCGTCCACAAATATGCATCAGACACTGAGTCAGTTTGGCTCATTAGACTTGTTCTGCCTTTTATTACAGCCTTTTTATAATTTGCATATCTTACTGCCCTTTCCTTAGAAACATTTTTAATCTGAGGTATTTCTTCTTGTGTTGTTCCTGCTTGTTGCTTGATAGCAATGAAATTTCCACCTTGACTGATGATAACCCTATTACCCTTGTTTTTACTTTTGGCTGCTTGAACTGTTCTGGTCAAAACCTCAAGTACATCTGTACTAGGCACTTCTAAAGGTGCCTTCTCTTTCTGCGCTTTCTCCACCTCTTTCATTTGTCTTCTTGTGACTGGCCTACGTGGCTTGAAAGCATATTCTTTACTAGGCTCCTCAAATCTCAACCTTTTTGAAGCTCTTGGTTTCTTGGTACTTTCGGGTGAAGATTGAGTGAGGTCAATATGCATTGGCTGCACTGGGTGATTTTGCTCAAACTCTATTGGTTCAATCTGTATTGGCTGATCTTGCTCAAGTTCAATAGCTTCAAGTAAGTCACTTAAACTGCCTTTTGAAATAGAGCTTTCTTCCACAGTAATTGACTTACCTTTCTCCTTGTTTAGTTGACCTCTGGTTTTCACCCTTGAAATCTTTTCAACTTCACTTGGTTTAGCTTCATCCTTCTTTTTCTGGATCTTCTGCTTTGATGACTGAGGTGTCTCCTTAGATGATGACTTAGGTGTCTCCTTTGCTGCCACTGACTTCTCTGATTTCCTTAACTTGGTTTTAGGCTTCTTTTGGTCTGTCACCTCTTTTCTGAGCTCAGCCAGAGTAGGTTCTTCACTCCTTTCTTTCCTTTCTCTCACAGGCAATGGAGTGAGGCCTGTTTTGCTTGGAAAGTCGGCCATAAAAACAAATGAATCCCAATCTCTGCCAATCTTTTGTAAACCATCCAATACCAGCAACTTTACCAAGCCATGATGAAACAAGGATGTTTCACAACCATCTTTCTTTAACTGGATTTTATCACACATTTTACTAATGCTTCTGAACAAATAGAAAGGGATATCTATTGAAGCCTTACCTGTGAAATGCAACAAAAGTTTGAAGTGGTAGGAGTAAACTTTATTGTACCTTCCCTCGCATGTTAGGTATTTCTGGATGCATGTGAGGAGCATAGCATAATGTTCTTTTATGTAACTCCTTGGCACCGCTTTGGTGAGGTCCTTATTTGCATACGGTTCCTTCAAAAACTCTTTACAGGGACTCATGTCGAATTTAAAGTTTTTGAACCATTCTTGACCTCCCCTCGGAATTTCAGTGACAATGGAAATGGCTTCAGGAGACACAGGAAATTCTAACATTGACACCTTTGAATTCAATCCAGTAAAATTCAATGCGAAAGCCTTCGTTACCTCTGCATGTCCTCCCTTCAATTTCTCGCAGAACCTCCAGCAACCAGCATTTCGAAAGGCTCTTGCTACACCTTCATCCCTGAGTGTAACATCAAGCCCCTCTGGCTCTGCCCTCAGGCACTTACCGGATCGATGTTCCCTCTTTTCCATCTTGCTTCGAATATCTTCACACAGGAAACTAATGGCAGCTACAGCTCGAAAACAATCTCGACTTTGGAGTGCAGGCTCGCTTGCAATGATCCCTTTAAATGAGAACTCGGGCTTCTCATACAGCAGACATGTTTACATATTATGAAAAACACATTATGACACAACCATACCTCATAAAATCCCTTAAGATGATATTCATATGCGTGATTCTGGACCTTATGGCGGAATGATGATTTATCATGACCTGGAGAGGACATCAACTGACAAACATGAACGGACCTATGACTCACCCCTCCCAGATTTGATATTGCAAGAAAAAGCGCTACAAAAACCCCGAAACCCCGATTTCGTAGCGCGGACAGTTCAAATTTAACAAAACGCGCTACGAAATGGCTAGTAAACAGTACGCTGCGAAAAGACGGAAACATCATTGCGCAGCTAAATTGACCAAACAGATTGTGCTGCGAAACTGCGCAAAGTACTAATGACGCAATCAAGACAAGACATGCCTTAACTGACAATGATAGAGGGTATCTAACGATTTTTTACACGAACTTACATCAATACCTTTTGAAATTCAAATTTCAAAGTGACACACACATATAAACCTATTCACAAAACTGAAAACCTTTATATGAAACTTGTGGACAACATTACATACATGAACTATGGTTCTAAGTGATAACAGATCCTACCTGTAATCCAACGCTGTTGTAGCAGTCCAGCTTCACTGATCCGGATGAGCTCCTCCTTCACTTTGAAACCTGCATCCACTAACAATCAAACGATTAAATAGCACTTGATAATCTCATAGAATAAAACATATTTAACACATAGACCAAGGAGTACATGAAACAACTCATAAATAACAAGTTATTGAGAAGAATGGACTCATTTGCATTAATAGGAAACAAAAGGAACAATTACAACCTGAGCCTTGGTGTTGTGCAAGTCCCTCCCAGGGTCCATCAAGAGTTCTCCTTTACTTTGACAAAGCTCACCCACTTCCAAATAGTTCCTTGTCTTGTGTCAAGCTCGTTAAAAAATGAAACAAGGGTAGGTTAAGTAGGTAGATTGTAGAGAGTAGTCATGAGCATAGTTCCTTGTCTTGTGTCAAGCTCATTAAAAAATGAATCAAGGATTTTAGAGCACAGTTCCTTGTCTTGTGTCAAGCTCTTTAAAAAATGAATCAAGGTTTTTAGAGTAGAGTTTTTTGTTAGGTAGATCGTAGAGAGTAGTCATGAGCATAGTTCCTTATCTTGTGTCAACCTCACTAAAAAATGAAACAACTCCCACAAGTCTTTCCAAGATCTTGAAAGTAAAGCTTCATTCCATCCACCTCATTGAATGCAATGAAGCTTGGGGGGCATGTACCACATTTTGCGTCATTATGCTGGGGGCATGTGAACTTATAACAAGCATAGTTTTTCGTTTCAAGCTTGCGTAAACATGAAACCGAATCTGAGCATAGTTCTTTTCCTGTGTCAAGCTCGTTAAAAAATGAAACAAATCCTCCTCTACTTGAGTCGAGAGTTTGACTAGATCTCAAATGTTAAGTTGTATATTTAGGTTAGTTTTTTCAGTTTTTTAAGTTTTAGGTCGAGTCTTTCAAATGATCTCGTACAAGAACCTTCACTTCATCCAACTGATTGAATGAAATGAAGCTGGGGGGCATGCGCTCTAGCAGTTATGCTCAGGGGGCATGAAGCATAGTTTTTCTCTGTTTCAAGCTTTTGTAAAAATGAAACCTATCTCGAGTCAATTTAAGTTATTTTCAAGACTCGTTAAACTCATGAAAATCCCGAGATTATTTTGCTATCTTTCATTCTCGTAAAACAAATGAAAATGCCGAGTTCTTTCTGTATTTTCCTGCTCGTAATTTAAATTGAAAGTCGGCCATATGAGTACATTTTTATCATTTTTCGAACTCATTAAAACTTACGAAAAAATGAAAACCATGAGTACATTTTTATCACTTTTTTCGAACTCGTTAAAACTTACGAAAAAGTGAAACCTTGGAGTTCTCTTTTAAGCCCTTTTTAGACTCTCAAAAAATGAAAAGATTGTCGAGCGTTTCTTTTACACTCGTTAAAACGGAATTAAAAGACGGTCCCCTTTTAGCTCTTTTCTGACCGTAAAAACAGGAAAAGATTGCCGGGTTTTTGTCGTTTCAAACTCGATACGGAAATAAAACGACGTGTCCTTGATCGCTTTTTACTTTTCAGGTCAGTGGCACTAATTATGAAAGTACTCCTTGGTCGCAAGATCAAGTGGTTCCCCCAGGTATTATTTTATACTTTTTCGGGCTTGAGGGACACAAATTTACGAAAAAGTTCAACCTGGAGTCTTCTTAAGTTTTTCAGACTCTCTAAAATTGAAAAACGCCGAGTTTCTCCTATACTGGGCTCGTTAAAATTTCACAGTAAAGGACCTGTTCAATTACAAACAGGAACGAACCACTCCTTCCTAGGGTTCGAATCAAAACTAGGTTGGACTCATCCGAAGGATGAGCTTATAATCAAGCATATGTTATCCTCCTCAAGCTTGTTAAAAATAAAGAGGTACTTGCCAGAAATGGTGGGGGAAAAGAGAGAAGAATGAGCCTATTTGTTATCTTTTGTCTCAGAAGAAACTTTATTACCACTCTTGAACACGACACTCTTTATTCACCTGGGTTGGGAAATCCTTTACCTCACAGTTGATCAAACCACTTTGAAATTCTTCAGCCGGGTTCCGGGGATTAACTTTGAGTCATTCATCACCAAGCCATCTGTCGTGTCGTTATGTGCTCAAGAGGTCTGCAAGCAAAACTTTCATCTGCAAAATACTTGTCATCCATTTGACCATCCCTGAGTCAGTCCTTACAGCAACATTTCTTCAACTTGAACAATGATTTCGTGTTGTGGGCTTGCCTGCAACGGGTCGCTTTCTATCGACATCAGCACATTATCTAGAGAGATGACTTAGAAATCGTCAGTACCTTGAAGTCTGCATGCATCAATGGCAGGTTTCTCGCCTTTGACGTCAGTTTACATCATTGACTTTCGATTGGAGGATTCTGTGAAATGTTCGACATCAACTCATTTATTCACATCTCATGGATTGTACTGGGTACTTTGAGAACCATTGACATTACTGGTGGTCTCTCTCACACTTGTTAACAGTTTACATCATCGACTGGTAATCAAGTGGTTTCTACCATGTTCGACATCAACTCATTTATTCACATGGCTAGAATCATACCAATTCGAGAAGCGGAAATGAAGACCCTGGATCTAGTTTCCACCATCCAGGCTGCGAGGAGTTTTGTATTCATTGTCTAAGTAGACTAATCATAAATAGATGGCTGCGTCCATACTATGTCTACAAAAGTCTATGATTATGATGTACTGCAAGATCATTCCTGTATCAGAGTAGTTAGTCTGTTAGTTAAAGTTTTGATCTGAGTATGGGAATGCCTACCTCAGTGATGATATAATCTTATACATGTATTTTGTGTTGAAAATTACAGGTTCTGACCAGGCTCTCCACGAGATAATCCTTGAAATGATAAAGCGCTTCACCCTTCCCAGATAATACAAAAACCTAATCTATTACAGGCTTCGCACTTTAGGGGGCAATCTGTTACACTAAAAAATGTCACCATGGCTATTTACAGTTAGTATGACTCTATCAACAGTCATGCTATCCTCTTAGGCAAGTCTTATGCCTCTGCTCTCCATGTCAAACTCCAAAAAGAGAGAAAGTCTTTATAAATGTATTTATCTCTGGGTACGCAGGTTCTCTCAACCTTACCTACGGGTACGCACCCAATGTTCACAAAAGCTGCGTCTTTGGACGCTCTGTATGTAAAGGGGCAGGTGCGTCCCCCTGTAAAGGTCAAAATGCGCAAGTTTCATCTTTAAAAAGTTACTTGTGGTCATTTCTAGAGCATTCTAGAAGGTTGTTCGACGTGTATTGAGCGCCTCTAGATGGTTCATGTACCCCTACCAAAGAGGAACTTATCCCATCAATGAGGGAGCTATCCCATCCAAAGAGGGGATTATCCCATTGATGGTGGACCTGAATAACTTCCTCTAGACCACTATAAATACAGGCATTGGGCCAGAAGGAGGGGAGGTTGGAAGCTATACATTTCTAAGGGTAGATGCTGTTGGAATTAGGACTCCCATTTAGAAGCTTGTGAGGAGAGATTGCCATCTTTACTTGTTCTATTTGGAAGTGGGTGAGCTTTGTCAAAGTAAAGGAGAACTCTTGATGGACCCTGGGAGGGACTTGCACAACACCAAGGCTCAGGTTGTAATTGTTCCTTTTGTTTCCTATAAATGCAAATGAGTCCATTCTTCTCAATAACTTGTTATTTATGAGTTGTTTCATGTACTCCTTGGTCTATGTGTTAAATATGTTTTATTCTATGAGATTATCAAGTGCTATTTAATCGTTTGATTGTTAGTGGATGCAGGTTTCAAAGTGAAGGAGGAGCTCATCCGGATCAGTGAAGCTGGACTGCTACAACAGCGTTGGATTACAGGTAGGATCTAAACACTTGATTTCTTATGTAGTAAATGCATGTTTAGAGAAGGATTGCTCTTGTTTGTCTTGTTTGTCATTAGAGAGTCTTCGGCTCCTAGGGAGGTTGGTTGTGTCCGCACTATCGACTCTTTCCGCCTGACACTAAGCTTTTCCTAATTAATCCATAGACACTGAGCAATGACATAAATTGTTAAGTGTCTCTTCTGAAGAGCCTCATCATATATATGTGTTGTGAATCATTTTGATTTGTATTATTAATATAATCTTGAATAGTATTCCGAACCCTATACTTTGCAACCCTTCGAATTCAACAGTGTACATGGATACTTCAGGATTATGTTTCTCAATCGATTGTGTTGTATAATGAATACACGATTGTTTACATTGGAATTACCAAAGGGTTATGAAATACCTTTGAGTTTTGTGAGAAGAATGCTTTGGTTTCTCGAGCTCTTTTCAATAGTTTTAGATCTATAAGATTTGTGTAACAATTTAGTTTCTTGAATTTTTCCAGTAGTCTCAGACTTAGGAATTTTGTGTGATCATGTAGAAGTTTTGTTGTGATTTAAACCTTCGACTTTGGTGTGTATGCAATCATTTTGACTTTGTTTCATTCATGAACAATAGTTAGGTTTCTTAAAATTGTTATCATAGATAGTAGTCGGATTTCCATTTTGAACAGTAATTAGGTTTCTTTTGATTTTGATTGTGAATAATTGGTGCAAATGTAGCCTCAATTAGGAATAGAGGTTCTGGTTTGTTTAAATTTTCACTTAGATTTCCTTCTTGTTTGATTAGGGTAGTCGATTTGATAAATCTCTCAATAGTAAGGTTCAGTTTCCTTAAATATCATTTGTCTAGATTGTTTTGAGTATCATTTCAGTTGCTTTGAGATAGGTAGTCTTTGCATTTGAATGTTGAATATCTTTCTTTGATTGAGTTAAATTAGAGAACTCCGAAGATTAATTTCAATTTCGCATTCACTAGCTTAATTTAGATTTCGAGTTCATTAGCTTAGTTTGGTTTTAATATTCATGCTCTTTGATCTAGTGATTCATGTTTTATCTTGATCAGCATTAGAACAATTGAATGAGTGTTTCCCATTAAATTTAATTTGAATTTTGTGATTAGCATTTCATAAGTCAAAGTGATTTTATTGTTAATATGAATAGTGTTTGAAATGATTTGTTTGATTTTTTCATTATAGAAGTAATTTGTAGCAAGCCTATCTTAGTTGTAATATTCTTGTTTAAACGAGTGACTGAATAGAGTTAAAATATGAATGGATTCTATAGGATTTAATGAATGAGTTCTTCAATATTTAGTGAGTGAGTTTGTTGAGCATTGAGTCTTTTAAAACAAGTACGATTTCTTTGAAGCTTTGTTAGAGTAGCACGCTTGATTCATGGTTGAATGCTTTAAGTAGATAGAGGAGTTTGAGTAAATAGGTTTATGTACTTAAACATTGATTATAAGAGGAAATCACCTACTCTGTAATTAGATCTTGAATCTGAACCAATACGCAGTGTAACTCAGTGATTACGATCCCTGGTTGATAATTTAATATTAGGAGCTTTAAAACGACGAATAAAACTCCTAACATTTTTGGCGCCATTGCCAGGGAGTTGCAATTGGTTCAGGTAATAATTTCTTTTATAGTGTGATCCTAGTTACAAGGCAACTAGAGGGTGGAGATGATGGTAAGATGTGAGTGAAGAGCCACGCATCCACTTTGGTTTGGGGTCACTCCAAAGTCTGGTTGTCCAAGTAAGCAAGGATTTCAAGTTTGGTGAGTTTTATTGAAATTAGAAGTTTTTATTCATTTAGATTAAAATTCAAGCTCTTTAAAGACAAAATTTTTGGGGTGTTGTAAGAACCCCTTTGCACTAGTCCATGTTGCGAGACATGGATCATCAACGAGGAGGAGAAATTCAAGAATGATTGAGAAGGTTGAAGAATGTCCCTCAAAGTACTTTCTCAAATCCTAGCAATAGCTGGGATATCTACCTCTCAGGAAGAATTCATCCTGACCACATTCAGGAAATTATCTATCTCTCCAAAACCAGAAAAGGATTTGGAAATCTCTCTTGATTCCTCTTGCCTATCTACCAAGGTGATCGAGCGATCATGTACCAAATCCGATGGGGAGCATCTAGTTGAACCTAAGATCGAAGAAATTTCACCATGCCCATCATCAAGTCTTGTATGCATTCTAGAGACCAATTATCCAAGTTTGCCTGGCATGACTGAGGAGGACTTTCAGAGTAGTTCAAATGAATAAATGGGCCAATACCATCAAGATTACATCGAGAATTGGTTCCAAATCACAATCCAGTCAAGGTACCACTCTCATCTTCAAGTACTCTTTGTATCAAATTTTTCAAAATTGTTGACTTTTCATGCTCATATACCTTCTAGAGTTTATATGCTAAATCTAAGCATGAATATATCCATGTAACTAATCTGCACTTGGCTTCATTGGAAGTTCTCTTTCACTTGAAGGAGGACATATTTTCTCCAGTATAGTAGGAAATTTAATATTTTAAATAAATAAATGAAAATAGTAAAGAGAAAAATAAGTCCTTTTGTGAGAACGAGCTTGTTTGGCACAACTGGACAGGGACTTTGCTCGAAAACAAGGTAACTGGCAGGAAACATTCCCAATGAAGTTTGTAAATTTGTATGAGTTCTTCAAATCATGTATCTTTCAATTCATTATGTCTTGTACTCATGTTGGTTGATGTGGGATCCCTTAAGGCCCACTTTCCAACAAGCCTTGTCTCATCGACATCAGTAAATTATCTGGGACCAAGGTTAGGGTTAGATAAGGTACCGGGGAGCCTGCATACCTTAATGGTAGGTATCCTTGTCATCTACTAAGGAAATAAATCAATGTTTATTGGTGGATGATTTCTACAGTCCATTTGACTTCAACAAATCTATTCATGGCTAGTAGAATGTACCTAGTGCCTTGATTACCATTGACATCAAAGATGGTATATATTGCATTGGTTAATGACATCCTCAATGGTTGGTAATTCAATGATTCTTGCTTATGTTCGACATCAACACCATTTATTCACATATGCAAGATTGCACATGCATGTGTAGTGGTTGAATACTATATGGTTTTGAGATCTCAACACAGGTTTGCAGCAGTTTGGATTTTTGTATTAGCATTCCCATTATCATTTGCAGCAACAATCACCTTTACTCAGTTGTTTGGGGACATATAACTCCTCAGGCATGGGGGATAAGGGGACCTTTAGTTCATCCTTTAGCACTTCAGTTCATCCTTCAGCCTTCTTCAGCATGATTCTTCAAACTTCAATCTCCAAATTAGTATAAGTTAGAACTAAAGGTATGTGACTATGATTTATCTAGGCTAGATCATAAAAATTAGATTGTATGTTATGTAAATGTGTTACCTTTATTACTTACCATTACCACTTTTCCCATATATCACTCATTCCCATAATTATCAATCCATTCTTACCCCCACTCCCTTCCTAATCATGATCATGCATGTCAATCCCTCATTCACCCTTGATGATTTATTTCTCTGTCAATTTAAATGATGATTGAGTGAGCGGCCATCATGATACCCAATCCTTGGTACCGCATCTCCACCCATTCGCCCATTCCCACAGAGCACGATGTAGGTTGTCAATTTAACCATTGGAGAAAAGTTTTTATAAAGTTGATAAGGCCAAGGCAACAATGTCGTGATCTTTTAATACAAGGTAGTCAACTGTGAAATTGTTCTTACAGCTAAAATTTCGAGAAACCTAGCTTCGCATCAATATGGGGGCCGACAAGCATGAACCTACTTCCAGGCAATTTTCACAGAGCCTAGATTATGGGTAGTGTAAGGAGATACTAGAAGGCTGAGGGTGGATGAACTTTCTCTGGAAATTCCAAGGGTTTAATGACAAAGTTGCATTAGTTTTTGTGTAGAGCTTTGATGGGGAAAACATGAAGGTTGGAAATTTGAAACTTAAGGTCACCGACGAGTCTATTAGCAGGGCTACATGGTTGCCTTCCATGGGTGAGCCATTCTTCAAAGGTGGGAAAATGAATGTATCAGGTTGCGGGAAGTTTCTTAAACCAGCATATCAGACACTTAGTTGGTCCAAGGGGGTATTGCGCAGTTGTTTAGAGGAATATTGTGAGAAGATTTATACAATAGCAACTGATAAAGCTAGTTTTGCAAGTTTAAAGGGTAATCTTATCGGGAAAAAAATGTTAGAGGCTTTAGATTTTGATTTGACCATTAAGCATGAGATTAAACACATTTTTGTAAATAAGCTCACTTTTGAAAGGTACACCAAGGTTGATGAAGTTTACAGGAAATTGGTCAATCTTTCTATACCAAGTCAAGACAGGTGGGATCACTTATGTGAAACTATCCAGTAACTTTCATCGTCAATTGATAGACAACTGGGGAGCACTTTTTGGGGACCAAGTCATCAACATATCCCTGAAAGATAGTGCCAACACTTAACAGTTTTAAAATTCCTATAGTTTTGTACTATTTTGTATTTTTGTTTTAAAAATATCTAGAAGAAGTTTTATTTTTTTATAAATAACTCCTCCTTTGAGTTATTAAGGGTTGAACACTTGGATGAACTTTAAAAGCAAAATTGTAACTGAGCTAGAGATTTGCTTCAAGTTAATAAAAGGATTCTAAATTTGCCTCCTATAGTTGTCTCCTTGTAATTTTTTCTTATGTGCTTATTTCATTATGTCTTTCTTCATGTATTTAAGCTTTTATGTAGAAATCTAGGTAAGATCATACTGAGTATCAGACAGCCTTAAATCCCCTGTGAAGTTATAAACAATAATTAGGGACTAGTTTATGAAACTATCTGTTATTATAAACTCCTCTATATCAATTAATTGTCACACACATTTGCATTAGATTAAATATATTTTGTTCTACAAGAAGCATTATTTGTGTGTATTCCTTTCTTATAACGAATCAAATATTCCGTCTGAATATTTAGTAAGTTATATTTCATCAAGACTTTGTTATTCACCCATTTTTAAATCAATTAACTATTTTAAACAAATAGACAACCTTTTCATCCAACTTAGCGATTGTTAAGGCTTAAGCATCTGTTTTCAAATTATTCATAACATTAGTAATCCAAAAACTTTAAAAACAATTAAAACATTTTAGATGCTCTCGCATGATTAACTGACCTACAGTCATCTCAGAAGACAACAAATACTATTAATTTATTTATTTATGCTTTGTTATAATTCATTTGTTACAATTCTCATGATATTTATTTATTTATTATAATAATAGATTTTAATTATTATAGTTAAAAATAATAATGTTGAATTAAAATATTTTTAATAATAGAAATTATAAATTGAATACAAAAATTAAAATAAAGATTTCATTCTTTTTTTAAAAGCATCAAGATGAGATTCAATAACCACAAGTTTAGAACTATTAGAATGTCTTGTTATGCACTTGTGTCGGTATTGTCTAAAGTTTTGAAGTTTTAGGTGGGAATTGTCAATTTTTTTGTTAAATCTTGGTTTTTGCTGTTTAAATTTTAGGTGGGAATCGTCAAAAAGAAATTGGTCCAGCCTTGATTTTTGTTGTTTAAATTGAGTTTTTGATTGTATATATTGATTTAACACCCTAAAAAACCCCTAGGACACTTGGATTGTGGAGAGTTCACAACTCAAAATTACGATTCTAAAAAATCCCTATCAGATTTTGCTCAAATTAAACCAGAAAATATGCCTAAAAACCCTCCAAAATGACCACTTTTGTAGCCAAATATGCCGAAAAACCTCAAAATGTATAACAGAGTATGACCGCTCGTGCTTCAATTAACAAATAGTATGACCACTTGTGTATCAGTTAAGAACAAATAAAATTTATTTAGTGATAATTATTTATTTATTATAACAAGAAGTTATTTATTGGCAATTATTTATTTATTATCATAATGAATTTTAATAATTTGTGTAGCCTTTAAGAATGAATGGGAGTTATTTTCATAATATTTATTTATTTATTATTCTGCCAAGAGGTGTGCTCCAATCTAGTATGGAAGAGATGTAATGTTCTGTGGTATTATGTTATCTAAACATTTTGACTTGGTCAACTTACATAAAAGTTAATTAAATTAAATTATATATATATATATATATATATATATATATATATATATATATATAGGTGTAGTCTAACTTATTGACAAAATGAGACTTTTTCTCTGGTTAATTTTAATGAAAATCTGATGGAGATTTTTTTTAACTTGAATTTAAATTGTTTAATTTGCATCATTTGAGTGCCCATGATTTTCTAGAGTGTTGAATCCATTTATGCATTCAAAATGTATTTTAAACAACAAAAAATCCTGAAATTGTATTGCCGAATTTTGGTGAATACAGGTGAAAAAGGCTATTTTGTTAGACTATGCCTCAATATATATATATATATATATATATATATATATATATATATATATATATATATATATATATATATATATATATATATATATATATATATATATATATATATATATATATATATAGCCTAGATCTATCTTAATTTTGAATTTGTCCAATCCAGACAAATCAAATTTGTTTGAGGTGTAAACCTTTTGTCAAATTTTGCACTCAAAAAAGAGGTTTGCTTTTACGGGAATTGATAAATTGACATATAAAGTGATAATTAAATTGCTTGCAAGAACTATTAATTTTTCTTATGGCTATATTTTTATTTGCTTTAGATAATTGGATTTTTTCATTTACATATTACATTCACCCCACAACATCATAACATCATTCAGTTTTTACAACATTATCCAGCAATACATACAATTATATAGAAAGAAAAATATCATCATCAATGCAACGAAACTTAAAGGAACAATAAAAGAAAATCATTCACACATAGAGACACCAAGATTGGTTAGAGACCAGGGAAAAACCCCACAAGGGGGAAAACATTTTCAAATTCTTCTTCTTATTATATTGTCATTGGATGTTTCAGCAAAGAGAGAGTACATTGATCCATATCTTCAACCATAAAACTATCCAACAAAATCAACTAAAAAACATCCAAGAGATGAATTCAATAATGCTAATAATCAAAACCTTTATTCATGTTGAAAATGCAACAAGAAAATCCTAATTTAATTTTGTCCTTTAATTAAATTAGGAATTAAATTCTAATTATAATTCTCGTAGCAACTTGTAATAGTTAAATAAGATAATTTAACATAGTTGGCTCAGTTAATTCGAGTTGGGAGTCTATCTAGAGTCATGTAGAGTGGTTCCTAAATTTTAGGATCTCGGGTTGAGTTCTTTTGA
Source organism: Pinus tabuliformis (assembly GCA_031772625.1). Taxonomy (NCBI): domain Eukaryota; kingdom Viridiplantae; phylum Streptophyta; class Pinopsida; order Pinales; family Pinaceae; genus Pinus; species Pinus tabuliformis. The sequence continues at coordinate 30,065,446 of CM062810.1, read as the reverse complement.
GTTGTAATTATTTAATTAAGTTTAACTGAGTTAAATTCAATTAAACTAGTTCCAAATGATGGAGGAATTAGTGGGAGATCCAATAGTGGAGTTTAACCTGCAGTAGTGGGGTCTAACCACCACTGCTCAACTAGTAAAATGAACATACACTCATAATTAACTCATGTATGTTAGATCAGAGAAAGACCTAATTGAGATTGGATTTCAAGGTCAGTGTACTATTAGTTGTATAATCATCTAAATTATACAAGTGGTACATGCAATCAGAGGAAGCCCTATAATGGATTGCGCAATTATGAATGAGGAATTTTCCAATTAAATATGGACTAATTCCCTAGGAAACTACGCAAGGAAAAGGGAGATTGGCAGGAAGCATATTTGGCTATGTATTGGCTGGAACTTGTTTATGAAGCAGTTAGACAGAATGAGATAATGCAGAGGTTGTTCGGCCTTGAGCAAAGCATTGTAATATTCTCATATTTTTTTATTAATGCAATATACAGATATGAGGGGTTTTTAGCTATGGATTTCCCCAAAAAATAATATGTTATGTGTGATTGAAGTCTTTCTTTTTTATGTCTTGGGGGGCAACTCAATTGGTAATCTGAGATATGTGAAGTCATTGAAACTTGAGAGACCCAGGTTCAAATCCCCCTTGTTGCAACCCGGGCTATGGGGAGGAGGACAGATCATAGCCCCCCAGAGATTTACTGGTAGTTATGTGTCAGGTGGGCTATTGTGTTCCTATGGGTCACTAAAAAAAACTTTCTTTTTTATGCTTCGTGATTTCATCGATCAATTATTGTTTCCACTGAAGAGTAGAGTAGATTCAAGTCAATTGTTTTAGCATATTACAATTTGCAGTTTGAATCTACAAGGAATTTCTACATGGTATTAGAGCTTAAATCACTATAGAAGAGGAGAATACAAGTTTTTCTTTTGCAGGAAAAATCGAATTTACAATATCATACTTTAGAGCCAGCAGGATGTCGTTCTACGGATTGAGACTCGAATATGCCATTGAGAGTAGTTCAAACTATATTGCTTGGAAGGACAGGATGGAGGTAGTGTTGGAAGACAAATGGCTTAAGAAATTCATAGACAAAGATATTCCTAAGTCAGCCGATGCTTATGATTTCGCAGAGTGGAGAAAGTGTGTGGCAAAGGTGAGCAGGATTATCCTAGAAGGAGTTCGAGTTCATATTGTCTCGAACTTCCATGGTAAGGAAACTCCATTTGCAATGTGGAAGGCCTTGATGAATCTGTTTCAAAACAACAGTGACCACAGGAAGTTGGAATTGAAGGACAAGCTTAGAAAGATCAAGATGGAGAAGGGTGACACAATACCAAAGTACTTGACCAAGTTCACCTAATGTCAGGATGAGATTGGAAGTGTCATTGTTATAGTTGTTAAAGATGATCTAGTGAGCCTAACAATTCTAGGACTTTCCAAGAGCTTTCATAGCTACCGAGACTTAGTCAATGGGAGGGAGAAGCTACCAGAGTGGGAGCGATCATGGTCCGACCTGGTACAAGAAGAGATTCAGTGAAATACCAGAGATGGGTTCTCATCCAAGCATGATGACGAGGAGAACTTTGCCTTAGCTGGGAAGGCAAAGAAAGGGAAGTGGAAGTCATCCCATTCCAAATAAAATTCCAATCAAGGTAGCAAGAAGAAGGACATGTCAAAGATTAAATGTTTTCATTGTCACGAGCTGCGACATTATGCCACAAAGTGTGTGCACAATAAAGCTGGTAAGAATCCCTCAAGAGGAGTGGTAGGTAAAGCTCTTTCTTCGCAATTTGAACTAGATTTCACCCTCATCATTTTCATGGTGACATCAATGATGGGTAGTGTGTGGTACCTAGATAGTGGAGCCTCATTCCATATGACTAGAAAAAAGGGGTTCTTTAGTGACTCGAGGAGAAGGACCTCTAGATGCACATCGAGATGGGAGAATATGGGAGGTATAGCATGACTGGATCGGTAATGTTACCTTTTAGAGCGAGTTTAGTACTCATCTCACATTAAAATATGTCATGTATGTTACAAGTTTTAAGAATAATTTGGTTTTAGTTTCCATGTTGGAGGACCGTGGCTACAATGTGATATTTATAAAGGGAAAGGTTTTCCCTCATCACATAGCCTCAGAACAAGTGAAGCAAAATCAGGTTTGGGTAAAGAACCCCTAAAAATTGGATGTACAATATTGTGATGCTTTGAGCACTAAAGCAAAGAAGGTGATGAGTCAAGACATTGGTGAGTTGTGACATAGAAGATTAGGTCACTTTCACCATGAAGCTCTGAAGATCATGCATCAAATTTCTACAGGGCTTCCCAAGGGTACACTAGAGTAGAGAGACACATGCAAAGGGTGTACATTGGGGAAGTATGCCAAAGTTTCCTTTCATGATAAAGAAATTCGAGTGCAAGCAATCCTTAATCGAGTTCACTTAGATGTGTGTGGACTATTCTCAACAGCATCCACGACCAATAACAAGTTTTATGTAATATTTGTTGATGATTTTTCTCGTAAGTGCGAGATTTTCTTCATGCAGAAGAAAGATCATATGTTCGCTAAATTTTGTGAATTTAAAGCACTTGTAGAGAATATACTAAAAGGAAAGTTAAAGCACTCAGAAACAATAATCGTGTAGAATATGTGACAAATGAATTATGCAAATTTTGTGCATCAGAAGAAATTCGAGGGAGTTAATAGCACCTCATAACTCACAACAAAATTGGGTGGCTCAAAGGAAGAACAAAATTACTGTGGGAGTGGCACAGATGATGTTACATGATCAAGGCTTACCATTGCACTTGTGGGCTGAAGCATGCAAAACAATTGTTTATTTGCAAAATAGAAACCCTCGTTGAATTCTCGAGAGTAGTACAGTGGAAGAATCATTTTCAGGTAAGAAGAAAAATGTGGCACACTTCTGTATCTTTGGTTCATCAGTCTATTTTCATGTTATGAATGATGCATAGAAAAAGCTAGAGCCAACAACTGAGTTGGGCATATTTGTGGGGTACACTGATACACCTCACAACTATTGGGTGTACCTTCCATCCAACAGTGTGATAGTGGTTCATAAAGATGTGAATTTCGATGAAGAGAAGGCCATGAGATGTTCCCTTGAGAGGGAGCTTCAGTTACATGCATATGAGGAGTTTTTAGCTCCAGAGGAAGAACTCAGGATGATGTGGAACAACCACATGCAGAGGACCAAAGAGTGGAAGAACCGACTCATGCAAAGACTTCCAGAGATGGAAGAAAGTGCACCATAGAGGCTGATAGATTGATGCATTATGCTAGAGAGAATGTGGGAGCACCCACATCATAGTGCAGGTAGAGCAGGTCACTAGATCGGTACACTAGCTACATGGATCTTATGAGCGAGAGTGTAGAGATTAGGTCATCGTCATTCGAGGAAGTAGTGCAACAACCAGTATGAGTTTATGCCATGGTTGAGGAGTATGAAGCCATTATCAAAAATGGTGTTTGGGAAGTGGTCCCAAGGCTAGCAAACAAGTTAGTGGTGAGTTTTATATGGATTTACAAGGTAAAGCAAGCAGTAGATGGGAGTGTGGAGAAACACAAGGCCAGATTTGTGGGCAGAGGATTCTCTCAGGTGGAGGGAATTGATTACGAGGAGAAATTTGGTTTAGTAGCAAGGTACTCATCAATCGGATCTATTCTAGCATTGTCAATGCAGATGGGATGGAAGATACATTAGATGGATGTGAAGATAGAATTCCTCAACGGTATGATTGAGGAAGAGGTGTATATTGAGCATCCAGAAGGATTTGAGACCTTCAACATAGCGTCACATGTGTGTAGACTCAAGCAAGCATTGTATGGACTAAAATAAGCACCACGTGCTTGGTACACTAGGATTATTTCATCGGGTTGGGCTTCACTAAAATTGAGTCAAATACGAACCTTTACCATATTGTGGTTGAAGTTAAATTGTTGATTATAGTATTATATGTCAATGATTTTATTCTAATAGGTGATGAGAAGCCAATAAAATGTGGCAAAGAGGATCTTGTAAGAGAATTCGAGATGAAGGACCCGTGGATCATGCATTACTTTCTTGGTATGGAATTATGGCAAGGAGATGAGGAAATGTTTGTCTCAGGGAAAGTATTCCAACGCAATACTGAAGAATTTCCACGGATAGCAGTAAACCCATGGAGACTCCTCTAGCAGGTAACTGGAGGAAGGAAGATGCTACTTCAGGTGAACTAGTGGAGACTATTATTTATAGAAAACTTGTGGGTTCACTATTGTATTTAGTGAACACACAACTATACATGTTTTTTTCAGGTAACCAACTTACTCAAGCCATGGGTAAGCCAACCAAAATTTATTGGAAGGCAGCTAAACATGTGTTAATATACCTTAGAGGCACCACTCACTTTGACCTTTGGTACAAATAGATAGAGGGAGTGAAGCTTCAAGGCTTCATAGATGTAGATTGGTTAGTGATTGCATCCAATAGAAAGATCACATCAACGGGAATCTTTAGTATTGGGTTAGCAATAGTTTCTTCTTACAGTAGGAAGCAGAGATACTCAGTTCAACAGAAGCAGAGTACATGGATACTAGTCAAGCATCTTGTGAGGCTATATGGATGGGAAGATCCTTGTTGGGTTATTTGGTCAGCAGATGGATACTACAGTAATTTACTGTGACAATTAGAGTTGTCACAGTATGGTTCGAAACGTGTCGACATAAGTTTTTCTATGTGATTTTCGCCGAAGATTCTCCAAAAAAATTGATATGGATCACAGAAGTCTCAGTTCAATAATTAGAGTTGTATCAAACTCTCTAAGAATCTCGTTTTTTATGATTGATCCAAGCATATCGACATCTGGTATCACCATCTACGAGATTGTGTACAAAGGAGAATCATGTTGCTAGAGTACATTCCTACAGAGGAGCAGGATGTAGATACTTTGACAAATGCATTCTAAAGATGAAAATTCGAGTTTCATAGAGGCAAGATCGGGGTAGAAGATAATTCCTTTCCTGTTGAGAGGGAGTGCTGAAAATGCAACAAGAAAATCCTAATTTAATTTTGTCCTTAAATTAAACTGTAATCTTAATTCTCATAGAAACTTGTAATAGTTAACTAAGTTAATTTGACTTAGTTGGCTTAGTTAATTTGAGTTGGGAGTCTATCTATAGTCGTGTAGAATCGTTCCTAAATTTTAGGGGCTGAGGTTGAGTTCTTTTGAGTTGTAATTATTTAATTCAATTTAATAGAGTTAAATTCATTTAAACTAGTTCCAACTAATGGAGGAATTAGTGGGAGATCCAGTAGTGCGGTGTAACCTGCAGTAGTGGGGTGTAACTAGCACTGCTCAACCAATAAACTGAAAATTCACTCATAATTAAGTCATGCATGTCACATTAGAGAAAGACCCAATTAAGACTAGAGTTGAGGGGCAATGTACTATCAGTTGTATAATAATTTGAATTGTACAGGTGGTGCAAGAAATCAAAGGAAGGCATATAATGGATTGTGCAGTTATTGTATGAGGAATTTCCCAATTAAATATGGATTAATTACCTAGGAAACTATGCAAGGAAATAGAAGCTTGGAAAGAAGCAAATTTGGCTAAGTATTGGTTGGAGCTTGTTTGTGATGCAGTGAGAGTCAAGACATATTGATATAGTGCAGAGGTTGCTCGGCCTTAGAAAAGAATTGTAATCTTCACAAAAAAATTTATTAATGAAATATACAGATAGAAAGGGTTTTTAATTGGGGCTTTCCCCAAAAATTATTTTATTATATATGATTGAATTATTTCTATTTTATGCTTCGTGATTTCATCAAGAAATCATTACTTCCATTGATGAGTAGTGTAGGTTCAAGTCAATTTTTTTAGCATATTACAATCTGGAATTTGAATCTACAAGGAATTTCTACAATTCAGAAGTTTGTGGTCAATTTCACTACCTATAGTCAACTGCTGAATTTTGTAGTCCACTGAAAAGAAAACCTTAGTTTCCAATCACACATAAAGAATGCACGTGTGAGCAGATGAAACCCTCCAACCACACTCATGAGTCTTCATGCCTATGATTACAACTGAAAAATGGTTGGGTCATCCCTGTAGCTAGAAACAAAAACCACAGATCTCACGTGTCATCTTTGGACCCTGCAATTTCAGACCTGTATGAACCAATCTCTGCAAACCACCTCAAACTTGTGCGAGTTGTTAGCACTCTATAAATTTTCCTAGGTTGAGGAGAGAAATTCCAAAGGTAACCATAAACCACTTTTAGGCTAGAATCTAGCCCTTCTACCCTTTGAGAGGGCTCTCTAACTTAATGTGTTCAACTAATATGATATTAGGTTACGTATATAGCTCAATAAGGTCTATTTTTTCAAAGGATTGCCAATAAGAAAGGAGATAGATCCAATGGGCATGGATTCATGTCAAAGTTATAATTTGTTCAGTGATGTGATGAAGAGAGAAAGGACTTTTCCACAGGGGCAAGGTAGGCATTATTGGTGACAGAATCAATTTTAATCATTGTAGAAGGGTTAGTGTAAGTGTTTGGCACCAAATCTGCTTATCTTTTCCTCACATTTCCACCCATTCTTTCATCCTTTTTGCACTAATTGACATGCATTTATTATGATAAACCTATGAGGTAACCCTCCTTTCTAATGTCTCTTTGGATATTTAATTGATGAAGTAAAGTCACAAGGGTTCTACCTATGCAAACTACTAAAACTTGTTACATTTGCAGATTCCGGTGAACAGGTATCACTTTTAGAACATGTAGCAACATGTTCGGCAATGCTGAGATAGCATAACCAACTCACAACTATTTTCAAGCCTATTTTGGATCGTTTATATTCTTTCTCTCTCAACAACTAGTGCTTTCTAAACTGTAGTATATTTTGGGCATTTAGTTGCTAGGTTTGGGATGAACCCCGCTCTAAAAAACATTTTCAAGGAAGAACTTCAAAAGTTGCTGGATGTAGGATTTATTTACCCCATTTCGGATAACCAATGGGTCTTACCATTGTTGATTGTCCCCAAGAAAAATGGTAAATGGCAGATATGTGTGGATTACAGAGAATTAAATAAGGCAACATAGAAAGACCATTTTCTGTTACCGTTCATTGATCAAGTCTTGGATACTTTTGCTGGGAAGAATTTCTTCTCCTTCCTAGACAGATTTAGTGGGTACTACTAGATCTAGATAGCTCCTAGAAGATTAGGATAAAACCACTTTCATATGCCCTTGGGGAACCTTCGCATACTGGGTCCTTCAATTTGGTCTTTGTAATGTGCCTGCAACGTTCCAAAGGGCAATTTTGGGGATTTTCTCTAATCTAGTAGATGACAGTGTTGAGATTTATATGGATGATTTCACTTCATACGGGGACTCATTCGAAGAAGGTTTAGAGAATCGAGAAAAAGTTCTTGAAATATGTAAACAGGCACATGTCTCTTTGAGTACAGTAAAATGCCACATGATGATGGAGGAAGGAATAGTGTTGGGGCATTTACTTTCAGCTGCTAGAATTCGAATGGATCCAGCTAAGATAAAGGTAATATTGCACTTCCCAATACCCAAAACACCCACACAAGTACATAGCTTTATTGGTTGTGTTGGTTATTATCAGCGCTTTATAGAAATTTTTGCTAAAATAACACATCCACTTTTTCAATTGCTGAAAAAAGATGCAGATTTTGTGTGGACAGGTGACTATGATGCAGCTTTTGTGAAGATCAAGGAACTTGTCTGTAGCACATTACCATTCCATATTCATGCTGATGCCTCTTAAACAGCAGTTGGGGCAGTTCTGGGACAACAAGTGGACGAGGTACCATATGCAGTTTACTATGTTAGTAAGAACTTGGCTCCTATTGAGTTAAACTACATAGTGACTGAAAAAGAATTCCTTATTGTCATCTATGCCATCAACAAGTTCTGGAATTATATTACCGGGTATCCCACCTTTGTACATACTGATCATGCAGCAATCAGGTATCTGATGAATAAACCCATTACTCTTGGTCATATTACAAGATGGATTTTGTTACTTCAAGAATTTGACATTACCATAGTAGATAAACTAGTAAAGGACGATGTGGTTGTTGATTTTCTGTCTAGACTAGAAAATAATGTTGAAGGTACACCCATAGAAGATAGTTTTTCAGATGAGCATCTCTTTGCAATTTCTACTAACACTCCATGGTATGCAGATATTGCTAACTATCTTGCTACAAGGAAGGTACATCGTCACTTGACATACAGGGAATAGTGGAAAATTATTCATCATAGTACCTAATATTCATGGATGGTAGGGTACCTTTTTCACACAGGGATTGATCAGCAATTTCGGCATTATGTATCTAAGGAAGACATCTATGAGATATTGAAGGCTGCCCATGATGGCCCTTGTGGAGGACATTTTTCAAATAAAAGAACATGCCATAAGGTGCTGCGAATGGGATATTACTGGCCTTCTATCTTTTGTGATGCTTGAGACTATGTCTGAAGATGTGAGAGTTGTCAATGCATGGGACAACCTAGAAAATCAGATGAGATGCCACTACAACCCCAAGTAGTCCTTGAAACTTTTAAGAAGTGGGCAATTAATTTCATTGGAGCTTTCAACCAACCTTCTCATCAAAAGGTTCACATTCTAGTCTGCACTGATTATGTGACTAAGTGGGTGGAAGCCAGAGCGGTTGTGAAAGCAACAGAACTGGTGGTTGCAGATTTTCTTTTTGAAGAGATTTTTGCTCGATACGGTACTCCAAGGGAGATTATTTCAGATGGAGTGGAACATTTCACATCCCACATGATAGCAAGGCTTATGCAGAAATATGGGGTTAAACACAGAATGACAGCTTCTTACCACCCCCAGGCGAATGGACAGGTAGAAAGTACAAACAAGGTATTGGAAAATATCTTGATCCAAAAATGGATCCTGGATAAACCTCTAAGTCTAAAAGACTTCATATAAGAGGTGAAATGTGCCAAATGGCACACATCATTTGTAAATCATAGGAAAATGAAAATCACAGGCTGCTCTCAAAAATAGTCTCATTGTAGAGATCTCCTCATTCTGAATCCAACACAACTTGAAAACGGACATTAGATGAAGGAGTTATCATAAAAAGAAGCTCCCCTTGTTCTTTGGGGAAAGAAGCTAAAAACATGAGAAAACAACAAAAATCGAGCCTATTGGAGGTCAAAGGGACAATAGACAGGAGCCGTCGGATTTGGCTGATCAAGGGTCCAGATCCGATCGGCAATCGCAATCAGCGGTGGCATTTGACGGGCAGTCAGAAGCATAACATGTGATGGGACCAGGTCGATCCAATACCACGATCGCCGATATTGGCGAATTGCAATCGGCGATACCACAAGGCAAAGGCAGGACCTCGGGTGATGCGATGGTGTGATTGCTGAAATCGGCAGATCGGAATCAGAGCATTACAGAGGAGCAGCCATATGTTATATATATATATATATATATATGCGTGATGCGATAAACCGGACCCAAAAGGGTTCCTGAAGGGAAATATATATTGTTTCAAGTCTGGAGGGAGCCCTTTTTACGTCATTTCCAAGTTTTAACATATTTTAAAAATACTAAGGGAAACCTTGGAACAGGCCAATTGCGACTTGCGACAACAACTTACGGGTGTACCCGATAGAAATATAAGGTAGGATTTAAGGACTTTTGAAGTCTGAAAGACTTTGTCTTGGGTAGGCTTTTCCCGTGTTTACAGTGTTCTCTGTGAAAACATAGAACAATTGCTTCTAAGGATTTCAAGTGCCGATAGTACCCTTCTTTTACAGTATAGGTGGCATTCATCCCTGAGGGCATTTAGCAATGATTGCTAACTCTTAGAGAAGGGATTTGATTGTACCAAAGCGGGAAGACAGAGAGCTCGAGAGGGAAACCAAACAGATAGTACCGATTTGGCTTAAGAAGCCATAGAACAGTAGAAACTAAGGCTCTGTTAGTTGCTGAAGTTGAATGCTGAAAGCAGTTGCAAAGAGCAGAAAAGCTACTATGTAGAGCATCTGAGGGAGCCTTTGGGGTCACTTGAAGTTCAAGATAAAAGCCAAATATCTAAAGGTTGTAGAGGGCCAAGAAGCCAGAGCTTCAAGAGCCAGGGGATAAAAATGGTGTCTGAACCCACTATTTTTGTGTAAACAGCAAGAGTTAAGCCAAGAGCTTGTAAAAAAGACTTACCCCATAATACTAGAGAGCCTAGTTGAGTTGACTAGAGATCGCGGAGATGTAGCCCAAGAGTTGTGGGCGAACTCCTAATTAAATTGTTGTCTTATGTGTTTGTTTTTACTTGCTGCATTATTTACTATTCTTTGTATTTAAAATATCAACATAAGCAACAATAATTACAACACTTAATAGTAAAAAATAAACACAAGCATACACCTATTTCAAGCGCACTTTTTAATTCCGCAATTGTTTAATCAAAGCACTTGGGAATAAACAAGCTTTGGAAGTGGGAGAGGTTCTTGTAAGTTAGACAAGAAGCCTTAAGAGCCCCATTTTCATATCAGGTGGTATTAGAGCTTACGTTTGGTTAACCACACCTTAAAGAAGGTTATATCAGAATGCTTGATTGACAGAGCAAAGATTGCTTGTCTAAAAGGTGTTTAAACAGCAAAAGGCTGATTTGTTGGGTTGTGTTATATTCTTTCCATGACTAACCTATGTAGTGAACTGGGGGGTTGGGGGGGGCAGAGTCCCCCCTTTGTTGCGCCAATTGTGCAGCGGGGGGGTCACAGGGGGGGCGGCAACCCCCCCCCCCTATCCGGGGGGTTTGAGGGGAGTGGTTAGCCCCCCTCTACGGGGTTCAAGGCAACGCCACAAGAAAAAAAAATTGGACCCTATATTGGGTTGGGCGAACCTACCTATGGTTTTCTGTCCATGGTTTTGGACGTGATGGTTTTTTGGTCCATGGTATTGGATGCTTTGGCATGTATATCTATGTATTGTAACATTGAAAGGAATATAATGAAAAATCAAGCTAGTAGTCCTAGTTTTGGGATCCACGGGAAAATCTCTGTGTATATGTGTTTTATTTGTTATGCTCTCGTATTGTTTATTTTTCATGTTTTAGAATTTGTATGCAGGTAATTTCTGTAAGAGGTTAAAACCTACATTTGGTATCAGAGTTGTTTTGGCTTCAAGGGCATGCCTTTGTTGTTGAGGGGTTTTTCTCGAGCCTGTGGTAGACCTTGTTCAGTGGGAGATCTACGAGATCGATTCTGGTGGTGAAAGAAGATGGCGAGCAGTGGAAAGATAGAGGTCAAGAAATTTAATGGTTAGATTTTTGAGTTGTGGAAACTCAAGATGGAGGATCTGTCGGTGGATAAAGATTAGTGGATCGCGGTAGATCCGGGTACTAAACCAATGGCAGTTTCTGATGAAGAATGGAAGAAGTTGGATCGAAAGGAAAAGAGCACAATATGATTGTGTGTCACAGATTCAGTATTGTTGAATATATCAGGGGAAGCTACGGGGAAGGCTTTGTGGAACAAGTTAGGGACTTTGTACCAATCTCAGTCTCTGGTGAATAAACTATTCTTGCGGAAAAAGCTGTAAAACCTGAGGACGAAAGATGGACACTTGGTGACAGAGCATCTGAACAATTTAATATTGTGGTAAGTTAGTTAGCGTCTGTTGATATCAAAATTTTAGATGAAGATAAGTGCATCAGTTTGTTGTGTTCTCTACTAGATTCATGGGATAGTCTAGTTATTGCAATAGGTAGCAATGCAACTGCCTTGCATTTTGATGAAATAGTCTCATCCTTGTTGACGGAGGAGATGAGACCAAAAAATATGGAGAACGAGAATGGTGATGCCTTGTCTGTACAAGGACAGTCCCAAAATAGAAACAAAAGTAAGTCATCGAGTGGTAGATCTAAATATAGAGGGAGATCTAAATCTCCAGGAAACCTGTAAAGGTGGTGTGCTGTAAATGTAGAAAGGAAGGGCACTACAAAAGGGACTGTAAATCTAAAGCTCCTGTTAAAGGAAAGGGATCTAATGTTGCTCCTTCTACAAAGGTGAAAACCACCTTAGATGAAGGTGGGGATGTGTACTTGGCTTCATCAAGCACAAATGTAGATCATGAGGCATGGTTGATTGACTCAGGTGCATCCTTTCACTTCACTCCCCATAGAGAGTGGTTCTACGAGTATGATAAATACGATGGTGGTGATGTCTTCTTAGGGGATGATAGGAAGGCTAGAATCATTGGTCGTGGAAAAGCAAAGTTGAAGTTGCAAGGTGGAAGGGTTAGAACACTTTCGGGTGTTCTGCATATTCTTGCATTAGCCAGAAATCTGATTTCTGTAAGCAAGCTGGATGATGCAGGTGTAAAAATAGTGTCCGAGAAGGATACCTGCAAGATGGTTCGGGGGGCACTGGTGTTGATGCGGGGAGTTTAGACTAGAACTATGTACAAGCTCCAAGGTAGCACTTTTGTTGATGGGCGCAATAGTTCTGTGGTTACTAAAAGTGGAGCATAAAATCTAGTGGTCTCTGGAGAGAAGACCATGTTGTGGCATCAAAGGCTTGGACATATTAGAGAGAACAGCCTTCGAATACTTCAAGGTAAAGGTATGGCAGAAGGTATGAGTAATAGCTCTCTGGATTTTGATTTCTGTGAAAATTGTGTATATGAGAAGCGAAATCGGGTGAGTTTCCCCTATGGTGGTAAGAGGGCGAAACAGATATTAGAGCTTGTGCACCTTGATGCATTTGGACCTGTGAAGATTCCATCACTGGGTAAGTTTGTGTACTATGTATCATTTATAGATGACTTCTCAAGGAATACATGGATATACTTCCTTAAGAAGAAATCTGAAGTCTTTGACAAGTTTAAAGAATTTAAGGCTCTGGTGGAAAACCAGACAAAGAAGAAGATAAAGGTACTGAGGACAGATAATGGTGGAGAGTTTTGAAGTAAGGAATTTGAAGAATTTTGTAAAATGTGTGGTATGGCATGGCAGAAGACTACTCCATATACACCCCAACAAAATGGAGTTGCAGAAAGAATGAACAAGACGTTGATGGAAAAGGCAAGAAGCATGCTCAGTGGTGCTGGGTTAGGACAGGAATTCTGGGCAGAGGCGGTGGAGACAGCATGTTACCTGGTCAACAGATCATCTTCATCAGCGTTGGAGGATAAGACTCCACAAGAGGTATGGACTGGTAAGAAACCCTCTCTTTCACATCTAAGGGTATTTGGATGTGATGCATATGTACATGTTCCAAAGGATAAATGAACCAAGTTGGATAGTAAATCTGAAAAGTGCATCTTTATTGGGTATAAGGATGGTTTAAAGGGTTATAAGCTTTGGAACCCAGCAACAAGGAAGGTTGTGTACAACTGAGAAGTGGTGTTCAAAGAGGTGAAAGATGTTATTAAACATGAAGTCCAACCAAATTAACCTAAGAAGATAGAGTTTGAGCTAAAGGAGGAAGAATCAGACTGTACAACAAAGGAGGAATCAGAAGATGAAGAGCCACAAAATCCGGGTGTAAGAAGATCAGTTCGAGAAAGAAGGAAGCCAGAAAGGTATAGTCCATCTAATTTTTGTTCAAATTTTGCTTTATCTATTACTGATGATGATCTCAGAACTGTGAAGGAAGCAGTAGATTCAGAGGATGGAAAACTCTGGAATGAGGCCATGGTTGATGAAATGGCATCTTTGCACAAAAATGAGGCTTGGGATCTGGTGGAGTTGCCGGCTAGAAGGAAGCCCATTGGCAGCAAATGGGTGTTCAAGAAGAAGACAAATGCAGAAGGAAAGGTGGAGAAATACAAAGCTCAGTTGGTAGCAAAAGGTTATTCCCAAGTGCCGTGAATTGATTTTGGTGATATTTTTTCTCCTGTTGCAAAGGTAACTTCTATTAGATTACTTTTATCTGTTGCTACTGCTTTTGATTTTGAGGTAGAACAGATGGATGTGAAGACATCGTTTCTTCACGGGGATCTAAAAGAGGATATCTACATGAAGCAACCTGAAGGCTTGGCGATGAAGGGTAAGAAAGAACATGTATGCAAGTTAAAGAAGTCTCTGCATGGGTTAAAATAGTCACCAAGGATGTGGTATCAGAAATTTGATACATTTATACGGGGACTTGGCTTCACCAGAAGCAAAGCAAATCACTGTGTGTATTTTAAATTAATTGGTGACCATGTTATTTATTTGGTCTTGTATGTGGATGATATGTTTCTAGTTGGAAATGACAATGAAACTATCCAAGATTTGAAGACCCACTTGTCCTCCAAATTCGACATGAAAGATCTTGGTGCTGCAAACTATATTTTGGGCATGGAAATCAAAAGAGATCAGGCAAAGAGGAAGCTCTGGTTAAACTAGAGGAAGTATGTCGAGAAAATATTGCAGAGGTTTAATATGTAGGATAGAAAACTGATGAAGGTTCCTATTCCTATAGGTGTAAAGTTATCTGTTGAACGATGTCCCAAGACACAAGAAGAGGAAGAGGATATGTCTCGTGTTCCATATGCAAGTGTAGTCGGTAGCCTGATGTATGAAATGGTCTGGATTAGACCAGACATTGTGCATGCAATGGGAGTATTGATCTGAAAATGGGGCTCTTAGGGGTCTTGTCTAACTTACAAGAACCTCTCCCACTTCCAAAGCTTTAAATTTTCCCAAGTCTATTTGGTTAACCAATGCGGAAATAAGAAATGCTTGAAAATATGGGTGTATGCTTGTATTTGTTTTCAGCTAATTATTTACTTTAAAATTTTTTGTTTGTGCTGATATGGGAAGGTACTTAAACTAATATATAAATGCACATAACAGTAGTTAAAGTAGCAGTAAAAACAAACACATAAGGCAATAGTATAATATGGAGTTCACCCTGATATCTTGGGCTACATCTCCTTGATCTCTAATCAACTTGATTAGGATCTCTGGGATTATGGCAATAGTTTTTTTACAAGTGCGTACACTTAACTCCAATGTTTTACATAAGAACATTGGGCTCAGAACACCATCTTATCCCTTGGCTCTTGGAGCTCTTCAGCTTTCTAGCTCTGGCTCTTGGCTCTGGCTCTGGCTCTTGCTCTAGCTCTGGCTCGCGACTCTCTGCTCTGAATTTTCTAAGCTCTTTTGCTTGGCCTTTGCATGCCTCTGTGAGTCGCTCGACTTCCAAGCAACTCCAACAGCAATATGCTTCTGTTAGTTGAGCTCTCTGGTTTTTCCACTCGACCTCTAAGTGACTCCCAAGACTCTCTGTGCATTCAGCGTCTTCTCGTTGTTCGCTCTTTTTCCTCCTCCTTTACTCTCTCTCTATTCATGGCTCTTAGAACCATTCCATCCCCAACTATTTGTTTCCTCTCCTGGCTCTTCGGATCGCCTGCCTTTGTGTTAGAATTCCCTGCTCTGCATCATCATCACTGTAACACTTCACAGAGAGGCAGCCACTTGTCTCCTCATGAGCTGAGACAAATCCTCCTCAACAATTCGTTACTTCAGTTACTCTGTGAAATGATTCATCCGCCAACTCAGTGGTCCAAACGGACTTCAACCTTTATGTGTCGAAGCTTAATTTCTCTATCGAATCTAGTTTCCCATCGGGTGCAATCTCCACCATTAGATTTCGGGCCTCCAGATCCTACGATTATCACTCTTATCATGTGGTTGAATTGCTTGGGTGTTAAACTGCGATGAGAGGCATTTTTCTCTCTCATCCGCCTGACACATGTCAATCACTATATGGCATCGCTGGGTCCTCTGACAATTCTGCTTACTGCCTGAAACACCTCTGATATTCCGCCGGTTTTGGAGCGTGGGAGCCACCTATTGCTTTAGCGCTTTCCCCACGGTTTTCTAGCTTTCCTTGTGACCAAGGGCTTTTCCTTCTCGAGGGGTTTTGCCCAGAGATGTGCAATTAGTTCTTTGCACTAACCACACATCAGAAACAGCCTTCGTTTTCTGGTCTGAGCCTCCTAACTGCTATTTTTGCACCATGCACAGTCCCCATAGGCCACTGGTCAATGCGCTTTGACCGAAGGTCCTCATTTCTCTATGTTGGCAGCAAATTGTCGTTGTCCAGAGGTTATTTCTGATAGGCTTTGACATCCATAAGACTTTAAACTCTGGTATGAGCTTTTACAGAGTTCGGGTATCTTTAAGAGAGTTTAAGGATCCAATTTCAGATCACGCCTTCCCACTACGAGAACTTTTGGTCCACCAAAAGACTGATATACTGATCTAAGTAGTAAATGAGAGTAACAACACCCTCTTCTTTCAGCCTCCCTACACTTTCCTTTGCATAGTGCTTCTGAGCCAAAATCTTCAACCGCTCCCCTTCTTGGATGGGTTGGTCATCTCGGGAAGAATGATTTTCCTCCTTGACTTCATGCAAAACTTTTGCTGTGAAGTTTACAGAAGGTAGTTTGAGCTTCTTTGCCTTGATCCTTGATCCAAGGTGGCTCAAACAAATGTGAAGTACATTTGCTCCACAAAGCTTTCATTTGTACCTGTTTGAAAAGATGTCAACAACAATTGTTAAAAACAACAGGCATACAGACAACAACTGCATGGGCTAACTCCTGCTTCAACAAAGAAATAGATTTCACAGCTTATGAACCCTTCCATGTCTTACATCTACTCACAAATGATTAGCTAGATAACAAGAGATTAAAACATGCCTTTACAATATATGACCCTTCAAGTCAAGCATGTAGGGAAAAGACCTTTAGGACTCTTTTCCAAAAGATGAAACACTTCATCCTTATCTCCATTTTAGGAACCAAGTTAACTTCTCTCATTCAGCATCAAAAGCATCTCATGCTCAAGCATGCATTCCATCTTCCAACTTTCGATTAAGTACATTGTACTTTCGAAGCTAAAATGAACATATTGTTGCAGCAATAAAGTGAGTTTCCTACTCAACTTCTTTCTATTTAACATTTTGGTAAGACTCTGCAACTTGCATTTATTCCACAAAGAAATGCAAACAGATGCATCACTAGACATGCAGCCTTAATTGGATAAGAATTCTAACCATTTCTTAACAATCCATTTCAAAGGTCCCTCCTTTGTTTGCATATCAGCATCAATATGTGAATCATCCTGAACCACATCAATCATGGAATCTTTATTTCCATCCCTGCCGTTTTCTTTTTCCACCTTCTCCTTCAGCTTTGGTGGAAGCAGCGCTGGATTCAAAGTCCAACACCTTTCAGCAAGATGCCCTTGCTTATGGCAGTAAGTGCAACACATGTGCATCCTTTTGATAGCATGATTTTCCTTGTCCTGTGGACCTTTGGCTGCTTGCTTCTTTTCCTTCAAAAGTTTCCTATATGCGGCCATCCTCTTCCAACATCTAGAAACATAATGGTTATCCAAACCACAAAAGGAACATGTAATTCTTTTTCCATGCTTTACAAAATCAAAAGGAAAGAGTTTAGAACCAAATTTATACCTACCTTTTTCACCTTTATTGCCTTCAGGAGGAGGTGAAACAAATGAAGAAGTAGCTCCCTTTGGAACACTATCACTTTCTTCAAGGCTGTTAGAGTTTCCAAAACTCTCTGGTTCAAGTATGTGTTTCTAAACACTTGCATCATGTGAATGATGTTTCGAGCTATTGCATTCCTCCTAAACACAATCCTCACACTTCTGAGGTAGAGGACCTGCAACGAAACTCCTTTTTGAAATGGTTTCAATGGCCTTCATAGCAGCTTTGGAACTCTCTCCATAATACTATCCATAGCCAAGACCAAAATACTTAGGCCTTTCCTCAACCATTATTTGCTCAACAATACCTTGTGCAAGTTTGCCCAATACTTTTCCTTCATAGCCCATCTTGGACATTAGCTTGGAACCTATGCCTCTAGTATGTTTTTCAAAAGAACCAATATAAGCATTCTTAGAAGAATTTGAAGACAAACAGAAATGGTTTACCTCTTCTTCAAGCTGATACTTGGCCAAGGCTTCTTTTGCAACAAAGAGTTGTGACTCCAATTTATGCATCCTTTTCAGGTTCATGCTTGCAATATGAAGTTGCCTCTCCATTTCTTGCAATTTGTCAGAAAGCATCTACTTCTCTTCTTCCAAGGAATTCAACTGCTCTCTAAGTATGCTACTGTTCCTTCCATCCTCATACATTTATCTCACCATATCCAACATGGTGGAAAAGTCTTGCTTCATGTCTCCATCAAAGGAACTTCGGGAGCAAGAAGAAGTTGAGAACTCACTTGTAGAAGTTTTCATTTTCAAAATGCATAAAAGAACTTCAAACAAGATTAATAAGGATCTTATTCCACAACATTTTCCAACAAACCTCTTGTGCTTCAAGGGTTTCTTTGAGGTCCTTTGGGATAGAAGAATTCCTTCAGCTCTTCTTCCTTCTTTTCCTTCTTGGACTGAGCTATCACTAGCTTTCCCTTCACCTCTGCAAACTCAAGCAATATTCAATCTGCAACCAAGCATACAATCGATGAGGGAATCAATCCTTGACTGTCAAAACACCTTTCAGACAAGCAATCTTTGTCCTGTCAATCAAGAATTCTGATACAACCTTCTTTGAAGGTGGGGTTAATCAATCTTAAGCTCTGATACCACCTGGTCTAAAAATGGGGCTCTTCGGCTTCTTGTCTAACTTACAAGAACCTCTCCCACTTCCAAAGCTTTAAATTTTCCCAAGTCTATTTGATTAACCAATGCGGAAATGAGAAATGCTTGAAAATATGGGTGTATGCTTGTATTTTTTTTCAGCTGATTATTTACTTTAAAATTTGTTATTTGTGCTAATATGGGAAGGTACTTAAACTGATATATAAATGCACATAACAGTAGTTAAAGTAGTAGTAAAAACAAGCACATAAGGCAAAAAAATAATATGGAGTTCACCCTGATATCTTAGGCTACATCTCCTTGAGCTCTAATAAACTTGATTAGGTTCTCTGGGATTATGGAAATAGTTCTTTTACAAGTGCCTACACTTAACTCCAATGTTTTATACAAGAACATTGGGCTCAGAACACCATCTTATCCCTTGGCTCTTGGAGCTCTTCAGCTTTCTATCTCTGGCTCTTGGCTCTAGCTCTTGCTCTGGTTGTGGCTCATGGCTCTCTACTTTGGCTTTTCTAAGCTCTTTCAATCAACCTTTGCATGCCTCTATGATTCGCTCGACTTCGAAGCAACTCCAACAGCAATATGGTGCTGTCAATTGAGCTCTCTGGTTTTTCCACTTGACCTTCGAGTGACTCCCCAGACTCTCTACGCATTCAACATCTTCTCATTGTTCTCTCTTTTTCCTCCTCCTCTAATCTTTGTCTGTTCGTGGCTCTTAGAACCATTCCGTCCCTGATTGTTATTTTCCTCTCTTGGCTCTTCAGATCACCTGCCTTTGTGCTGGAATTCCCTACTCTGTGTCATCATCATTGTAACGCTTCACAGAGAGGCGACCACTTATCTCCTCCTAAGCTAAACCAACTCCTCCTGAATGGTTTGTTACTTCAGTTACTCTTTGAAATGATTCATCTGCCAACTCAGCGGTCCAATCAGACTTCAACCTTTATGTGCCAAAGCTTAATTTCTCCATCGAACCCGGTTTCCCATCGGGCGCAATCTTCACTGTTAGATCTGGAGCCTTCAGATCCTACGGTTATCGCTCTTATCGTGCGATTGAATTGCTCGAACATTAGCCTGTGATGAGAGGCGGTTTTCTCTCTCATCTGTCGGACACGCGTCAATCACTGTATGGCATCGCTGGGTCCTCTGACAATTCCACTTATCGCTCGAAACGCCTCCAATATTCCGTCAATTTTGGAGCGTGGGACTCGCTTGTTGCTTTAGCGCTTTCCCCATGGTTCTTTGGCTTTCCTTGTGACCATGTGCTCGGGGCTTTTCCTTCTCAAGGGGTTTTTCCCAGCGATGCATGATTAGCGCTTTGCGCAAATCCTACAGCAGAAACAACCTCCATTTTCTGGTCTGAGCCTCCTAACTGCCATTTTTGCACCATGCACAGTCCCCATGGGCCACCGGTCAATGCGCTTTGACCAAAGGTCCTCGTTGCTTTGTATTGGCTGCAAATTGTCATTATCCAGAGGTTATTTCTTATAGGCTTCGACATACATAAGACTTTAAACCCTAGTATGAGATTTTACAGAGTTCAAGTATCTTTAAGAGAGTTTAAGGATCCAATTTTAGATCAAGTATTGAGCAGGTTTATGTCATAACTAGGGAAGAAGCATTGGACAACAGTGAAGTGGGTTTTCAGGTATTTGCATGGCACTAGTGATTATGGTTTGTGCTACCAAGGAAGACGAGGATTGGGAAAAGTGTTGGATATTCGTGGCTTTATTGATGCAGACTGGGCTGGAGATCTGGATCAGAGAAGATCTACAAATGGGTATGCATTTAACCTATTTGGAGGTGTCCTCAGTTGGATGAGTAAGAAACAATCTATAGTGGCACTATCAACTACAGAGGTAGAATACATGGCATCCACTCATGCAAGCAAGGAAGCAGTTTGGTTGCAGAGATTGTGTTCAAGTATGGGGTTAGTATAGGGAGCTATAAGGATAGAATGTGACAGCCAAAGTGCAATTTTCTTGGTAAAGAACCCTACTTATCATTCAAAGACAAAGCACATTGATGTTCAGTATCACTTTGTGAGGGATATGATAGAAGACAAAAAGGTGTTGCTGGTAAAGGTGGACACTTCTAAGAATACTCCAGATGCATTGACAAAATCTGTGAGCTCTGAGAAGTTCTCTTGGTGTAGAGAAACAATGGACATTTCAGGGCTGGAAAAATGACTAAGCTCTCCTATGGCCCCCTGTGGAAAGAAAAAAACAAGTGGGAGATTGTTGGTTCTTTCCACGACTAATCTACGTAGTGAACCGAGGGGTTAGAGGGGCGACGGAGCCCCCCCTTAGTTACGTCGATTACACAATGGGGGGGTCACAGGGGGGGGTTCCAAACCCCCTTTTCCGAGGTGTTTGAAGGGGGAAAGTAGCCCACCTCTACGGGGTTCAAGGCAGCGCCTCGAGAAAAAAAAAATTGGACCCTATATTAGGTTGGACGAACCTACCTATGGTTTTCGGTCCATGGTTTTGGACGTGATGGTTTTTCGATCGATGGTATTGGATGTTTCGACATGTATATATATGTATTGTAACATTGAAAGGAATATAATGAAAAATCAAGCTGGTAGTCCCAGTTTTGGGATCCAGGGGAAAATCTCTGTGTATATGTGTTTTATGTGTTATGCTCTCGCATTGTTTATTTTTTATGTTTTAGAATTCGTATGCAAGTAATTTCTATACTAAAACCTACATGATTGTATGCGTGTTTTGCAGACTGACTATTTTCTGAGTTTGCAGAGGTGAAGGGAAAGTTGTTGATAGCTCAGTCTAGGAAGGACAACAAGGAAGAAGGGTTGAAGGCATTTTTATATCCCAAGGACCTCAAGGCAGTCCTTAAAGCACAAGAGGTTTGCTACAAAGGGTTGCTGAAAAAGCTCTTTATTGATCTTGTTGCAGTGCTTTTGATTCATTGGTATAATGACAACTTCTACAAGTGAGTCCTCAAATTTTCCTTTCTTCATCGCAAGTCTCTTTGATGAAGACATGAAGCAAGAATTATCAATTATGATGGATATGGTGAGAGAAATGTATGAGGATGGAAGGAAGAGCAGCATGCTTAGAAAGCGGTTGAATTCCGTGAAGGAAGAGAAGCAGTTTCTTGCTGACAGACTGCAGGAAATGGAGAGGCAACTTCATATTGAAAATATGAACCTGAATAGGATGCATGAGCTGGAGTCACATCTCTTTGTTGCCCAAGAAGCCTTAGTCAAGTATCAACTTGAAGAAGAGGTAAGCCATTCTATTTTGTCTTCAAATTCTTCTGAGAATGGTTGTATTGGTTCTTTTGAAAAACATACTAAAGGCATAGGCTCCAAGCTAATGTCCAAGATGGGCTATGATGGAAAGGGCTTGGGAAAGCATGCACAAGGTATTTTTGAACCAATAGTGGTTGAGGAAAGGCCCAAGTATTTGGGTCTTGTCTATGGATAGTCTTATGGAAAGTGTAAGTGCACATGCAGTGCACTTACTGCCATAAGCAAGGGCATCTTGCTGCAAAATGTTGGACTTTGAATCCAGCAATGCTTCCACAAAAGCTAAAGAAAGTGGAAAGAGAAGATGGCAAAAATGGAAGTGAAGATTCCATGAATGATGTGTCTCAAAATGATTCACATGATGATGTTGATGTGCAGAAAAAGGTAGTACCTTTGAAAGGGATTGGTAAGGAACAGTTAGATTTCTTATCCGATTAAGATTGCATGTTTATTGATGCATTTACGTTATATTTCATTTCAGCTTTGAAAGTACAATGTGCTTAAGTGAAAGTTGAAGGATGAAATGCATGCATGAGCAGGAGATGCATGAACACAGGGATGTTGATGATTTCCATGTTTTTGAACATGTATGTGTAATTAACTTGCAGGGTTGATTGCTTTGACATGCATGTGATGCCATGTTGACTTGGAAGAATTTAACTTGGTCTCCAAATGGAGATAATGATGAAGTGTTTCATCTTTTGAAAAAGAGTCCTAATGGTCTTTTTCTACATGCTTGACTTGAAGGGTCATTTGTTTGAAGGCATGTTTTGTGGGCTTGTATCTAGTCCATCATTTGTATGTAGATGTAATACATGGAGGTGTTCACAAGATGTGAAAATCTGTTTCTTTTCTTGAAGCAAGAGTTTAGTCCATCCAATTGTTGTCTGTATGCATGTTGTTGTTAACAGTTGTTATTAGCAGTTTGTCAAACAGGTACAAATGAAAGTTTTGTGGAGCAGATGTACTTCACATTTGTTTGAGCCACCTTGGATCAATGATAAAGGCAAATAAGTTCAAACCACCTTCTATGACCATCTCAGCAGAAGTTCTACAGGAAGGCAAGGAGGAAGAAAGTTGTTCCCAAGAAGACTAGCCCATCTAGAGAATGGAAGTGCTTAGAAACTTTGGTTCAGAGACACTATGCAAAGGCGAGTGTAAGGGGCATGAAAGAAGAGGGTAAGTTACTCTCATGTACTTTTTAGATCAGTATGTCAGTCTTTTGGAGACCAAAAGTTCTTGTAGTGGGAAGGCGTGATCCAAAAATGGATCCTAGATAAACCTCTAAGTCTAAAAGACTTCATGTAAGAGGTGAAATGTGCCAAATGGCACACATCCTTTGTAAATTAGAGGAAAATGAAAAATCGTAGGCTACTCTCGAAAATAGTCTCATTGCAAAGATCTCCTCATTCTGAATCCAACGCAACTTGAATGGGCGAAAACGGACTTCAGATGAAGGAGTTATCATAAAAAGAAGCTCCCATTGTTCTTTGGGAAAAGAGGCTAAAACATGAGAAACAGCAAAAAGAGAGCCTATCGAAGGTCAAAGGGACAATAAACAGGAGTCGTCGAATCTAGCTGATCAATGGTCCAGATCCGATCAATAATCGCCATCAGCGGTGGCAATCGATGGGCAGTCAGAAGCATAACATGCAATGGGACTGGGCTGATGCGATACCGCGATCGCCGATATAGGCAGATCACAATTGGTGATACCATAAGGCAAAGGTAGCACCCCAAGCGATGCGATGGTGAGATCACCAAAACCAGCGGATCGCAATCAGAGCATTACAGAGGAGGAGCGATATGTGATATATATATATATATATATATATATATATATATATATATATATATATATATATATATATATGTGTGTGTGTGTGTGTGTGTGTGTGTGTGATGTGATAAACCAGACCCAAAAGGGTTTGTGAATGGAAATATATATTGTTTCAAGTCCGGAGGGAGCCATTTTTACATTATTTCCATGTTTTAACATATTTTAAAAATACAAAGGGAAACCTTGGAACAGACCAATTATGACTTGCGACAACGACTTGTGGACGGACCCAGTAGAAATATAAGGCAGGATTTAAGGACTTTTGAAGTCCGAAAGACTATGTTTTGGGAAGGTTTTTCCCGTGTTTATAATGTTCTCTATGAAAACATAGAACGACTGTTTCTAAGGATTTCAAGTGACGATAGTCCCCTTCCATTACAGTATAGGTGGCATTCATCCCTGAGGGTGTTTAGCAATGATTGCTAATGCTTAGAGAAGGGATTTGAGCAGACCAAAGTGGGAAGATAGAGAACTCGAGAGGGAAACCAAATAGACAGCGCTGATTTGGCTTAAGAAGCCACAAAACAGCAAAAATGAAGAGACTGTTGGTTGTTGAAGCTGAATGCTAAAAGCGGTTGTAGAGAGCTGAAGAGCTACTACGCAGAGCAGTTGAGGGAGCCTTTGGGGTCACTTGAAGTTCAAGTGAAAAGCCATAGAGTTGAAGGTTATAGAGGGCCAAGGAGCCAGAGCGAAGAGCCAGAGCTAGAGCCAAATCCAAAGAGCCACAGTCAGAGCCAAGAGCTCGAACCAAGAGCCAAAGAGCCAAAGTCAGAGCCAAGAGCTAGAACCAAGAGCCAAGAGCCAGAGCTTCAAGAGCCAGGGGATAAAAATGGTGTCTGAACACACTGTTTTTGTGTAAAATAGCAGGGGTTAAGCCTAGAGCTTGTAAAAAGGACTTACACCATAATCCAAAAGATCCTAGTTGAGTTGACTAGAGCTCACGGAGATGTAGCCCAAGAGTTGTGGGTGAACTCCTAATTAAATTATTGTCTTATGTGTTTGTTTTTACTTGTTGCATTATTTATTGTTCTTTGTATTTAAAATATCAACATAAGCAACAGTTATTACAACACTTAATAGTCAAAAATAAACACAATCATACACCTATTTCAAGCACACTTTTTGATTCTACAATTGGTTAATCAAAGGACTTGCGAATAAACAAGCTTTGGAAGTGGGATAGGTTCTTGTAAGTTAGACAAGAAGCCTTAAGAGCCCCATTTTCAGATCATATCTTGACAAAAACTATAGTGAGCCATCACCGGGATTGGTCTCAGAAATTTCTAGAAACTCTTTGGGCATATAGGGCAACATGACATAATACAACCAGGCTTTCACCATTTAAGTTAGTCTATGGGAAATTCCCCTTGTTTCCAATAGAATTTGAGATCAGCAGGCTCATAATAGCTTTGGAAATAGGATTAGACTTATCAAAGGCCCAAAAACACTGGCTGGAACAGCTTAACAAATTAGATGAAATCCGTTCAGTGGTTGTCCAGAAAACTAGTGCTATTCAATAGCAGAGAATGAAGTGGCATGATAAATTCATCAAGAAAAATGTGTTTCGTACAGGAGAT
Organism: Pinus tabuliformis; assembly: GCA_031772625.1. Taxonomy (NCBI): domain Eukaryota; kingdom Viridiplantae; phylum Streptophyta; class Pinopsida; order Pinales; family Pinaceae; genus Pinus; species Pinus tabuliformis. The sequence continues at coordinate 30,040,106 of CM062810.1, read as the reverse complement.
TGGGCATTGCTCTATGATTCCCGGTTCAAATATTTTAAAGGAAAACTCCACACTTGCTAGATGGGACCCTATGAAGTGGATGTTGTGTTTGACAATGGAACAGTCAGATTGGTTACAATAGATGATACTCGTACTTCTTTCTTAGTGAATGGACACCATCTGAAATTATACCACCATCCAACTTCTAAGGGTGCCTTCATCAAACATCTCTCTCATAAATCAAGTTTGATGGTTGTTGGTGTATAGAATGCTCTCTCTACCTTTTAATATAAATATAAATATATAAATATCTATATCTATATATATATATATATATATATATATATATATATATAGAGAGAGAGAGAGAGAGAGATAGATAGATAGATAGATAGATAGAATATGTTGTTACTACTTACTTGTTTGTCTTTTGCAGGGATAATGATCAAAATATGACAAGGAGGAGCTTAAAGAAAAATTTCCAAGTAATAGTTGATGTTGTTACTATGTCGGTGTTGTTACTCTACCACTGTTGTTACTCCGCCAGTGTTGTTACTCCACTAGTGTTGTTACTCCGCCAATGTTGTTACTCCGTCAGTGTTGTTACTCCACCACTGTTGTTACTCCGTCGTTGCTATTACTCTGTCAGTTACTTTGTTGTTACTCCACCACCAAGTAGGCTGCCAAGTACACCTCCATTGATTTTTACGGATTCAATTAAAATATTCTATTAATGAGACATATACGTGCCACGGACAACCACATTTAAGTTAGGGGTTTCCATCATAAATAAACAACGGCGTACTTAAACTACAATAATGATATTGTTATCACCCCAAGAAACTCTCCTAGGTTGTAGCTCGAAGATGCTCAGGAACATTACAAACTCAACTTAATGTTGGAAATGGATGAATGGAAGGAATGATGCTTGTTCAATCCAGATAACGACTTCTACTATGCTTAACTCCAGACATGTGAGAACACCCCCGAACTACACGGCTTTAGACCACCAATTTTGGTAGTTTTGGGTGTTTAAGTATGGCGATGTGCGATTGCGATCAAATCACATCGGCAGAAGCTGAGGGGCGCGGCCTTTATACACGCATGGATGCGATTTGTGATAGCGATTAAACTGGACCTGATAAAGGAATTAATCACTTTTAGAACTGATGAAGGGAGGATGAGTGGTGCAAGGGAAGGAGAAGGTGGCCTTTATGAGTCTTTTTCGAGCATGAAATATACGGCCAAGCTTGTATTTGATCCTCAAATTATCAAAATATGTAGTAGAGCTAACACTGGCTCCTTCTGGGGATGAGATCCCCCCTGCGAGGCCTCTAAAACTACAGACCAATGCCTTTCCTATGAAAATCAGATTAGAAAAATTCCCTAGTGTTCCATTGGGCATGGAGTCTAATTGAGTCTATTCTAAAACTGACAAAATAACATATTTACAACTTTAAGGCCTGAAAACCTTAAACAACATATTTTTTCAAAAACCGCCCATTAACTAGGCCATCAAAAGCTGTCACTCCTTCCATACTTTGCAGTATGAAGGTATTGTTTCCTTGGATCTCAGAAATGACAAAAGGCCTGTTATAGACATTTTTGGGCACTGCAACCCCAAGCATAAATGTCCATAAACCAAGGGCTCCTAAGTCCCTAAAGGTGTTGTTCCAACCCCTAAAAGAACAAGGTCAACTGATTACAGCATCTCCCAGAAGTTCTCCATGAAAAACTACTCAGAACTGGTCAAAACTGGACCATTTCACCTACTCCATAGGCAAAGTGCATTGCATCCCACCTAAATACACACAGTAGGTGCGATGCATGTCAAAAAGCCCTTCTATGGGGTGCGATGGGCGAGAAGGCACAAATGGCAGGGTCAATCCGCAAGGTGGAGGAGCATGGAATCTTCCAGAAACCTCTCCTGTGACACTTGCCTCTCTGAATTCAACCAGGGATGAGTAAGAGATCATCAATATCCAAGTGGAATCAAGAACTATCAAAGAGAAGACACTAATCAAATCTCAAAAGCTGACTCACCTCCCTTGTAGACATCTATATATGGATCCCTCATCCCAGAGATCCAGAGGTTGGAATTTTGTATCTTGTAAGGAAGTGTTGTTGGTTTCTTGGTGAATATCATAGTGTTGGGTGATCTAAGCTTTTCATGAGGTGAAGAAGGGCTTACCTGCTGAGAGGATGATGCTGGGTCAGAACAATCGGTTGTAATCCTCTTTGCTCTTTCTTGATTATCAATAAAGCTATTCAAGTTTTCCTCCATATTCTTGTATGATTGATGATTTATGCATTTGTGTGGTCAATGTACATCTGATCCTATATTGTTTATGATAATAGATCTATGTTCTTGGATAGTGTTATGCTGCTTTGATTCTACAAGTACTCTTTGAAGCTGGGTAGACAAGGAAGCGAGTGACAAAGACCTACCAGAAGAGAGAGGAATCGAGCAAGGAACCAAGTGCAAGATAGAGGTTGGTCTCCTTATTCTTCTCTTATCTATTTCTCATAAAGGAAAACGAAAGTAGTTTTTAGTGTGTTTGTTTCTAAGGTAGATACCAGCCTTAGTGGGATTAGCAGCTCTGCATAGACACTATTCCTGATAACAAAATGGCGACTCCGCTGGGGAGTGAGTAGATTGTTTGTTCATCTACATTTGTTTACTTTATAAACTTACAGATGGAGCCTGAAGTCAAGCCAGCTAGCCTTCAAACTGCATTTTATATGCAAGTGAAAAGTAGATCAACGCTGCTTCAGTCAATCTCTGGGTTTTGTTTATGAATTAAACAATTGATTTACAATCTTTCTAATTGCCCTCGTGGTGGCTCTAGTAACCTCCTTAGATCTACCCATGTGATTGATTTACTGATTACCACTTGCTCGGCCTAAATCCCTGAACTGAACTACAAACTGTGACCCAGAACCCAATCAAAGTCTCGTCCCTGGTCCAACGCACTGTCTGTTCTGTAAACTTCAAATGCAACGCACTTCCCGAGTGTAGTAGGTGCGTTGCATTTCAGTTTCACTGTGTTACAGGTGCACTGATTAGACAAGGCCTTGTTCCTAAATTTTTGTTTTTTTGTTCACTCTTTTCAGCTCTATTCAGGAGTTTTGCTGCCTGTAGTCAGTACACCTCTATTTGAAACCCCTTTCCTTGCTGTTATTCCGCCTCCATTGTGCAAAGAACTGTAAATGTTTTTATGTATTTTTGAGTCATTTTTAGTTCTCCTTTACAAAGAAGTAGCGTAATTGTATTGTCGTTTCTTGATTTGAAAGTGTCGCAAGTGTCGTTTTCAGTCATAGAAGAGAATCTGATTGTTCTTGATAGTCGATTACACTGTTACTCTTGTATTTGATCTGAATTAGTAGTTTTTTCTAGTGTCGAAAGCATGTTTTCAATTCCAAATCGCAAAGTGTTGTCATTGTCCTCATTTTGTTTTGAAAAGAAACTTGTTAGTAATTGTCGCTTTGGAAAATAATTCAGATTTGCGCTTAGCTTTCTTTTTATCATTCACACATTAAGAAGGATAAAAACAAATACATGCATGTGCATTTGCATTTAGACTATTTGTCTTTTTTATTTAGGACAATGCATATAGTGTGTGCTCTATGCTCTTTGTTGAAAGAACGCCATCTCTCTTTCCTTAGTAACCAGGATTTTCATTGCAGAAAGAAGATTAAATGACTGTTTATCATCTTAGATTGCATTTTAGGAATTGTTCATCTACATCACGCGGTGAACCTGAAAGGAAAATTTCTTAAGCAAGATCAACCATAAAATAAATTTAATGAATCTAAAAACGCTTTGGAACCTAACGCACAACATCTAGAAGTATAGGCTAGAGACGTATTCTGACGTCGTAAAGCCTGGTAACTATCGTTTTCACTGTTGGTTGGGTGATTCCTCCACTTTGAGATGATAAGTGCCAGTACGGACTTGTGCTCCCACGTACCGTCGAGTATATTTTGGGAGACCACAATAGGCTTTATTCTTTATCCATAGGAAGCCGTGTCTGTCGCCCTATCGATCGCAATGCACTGAACACAACATTCAAGAAGATTGACTGTCGTATCGTAAAAAGTATTCTGCAGTTTTGTGATTGGTTTGGTAATCCCTCTGTCTAGATTTTCAGAGAAGTCCCTTTCGTTCCTTTTAAGACTCCTTAATGGAAAAGGTCCATCTGAGCACTTGTCACTTCAGGCTCATTAAAAATAGAAGGCAACTAGAGTCATCTTTTGTTTTTTCTAGACTCTTAAAAATTGAGAAAACAAGTTGTGTCAAAGCGTCTAAAATTTATTTTAAACGGAATAATCATCACCTTTCCTATGTTGATCTTAAGTTCAGAAAAATGGAGTCCACCAACCAAGGAGTTCCCCTTGGAGGAAATCCTAGTCCTTTCTCCTCTTGGGGAGATGTTGGTGCACCCCATATGGCCACTTTGTCTCTTCTAGGATTGACAATCAGCTTGCCCGTATGGCTCTTCTCAACTTCTGTCGTTCAGAACACCGTAATTCCTGAACAACAATTCAGCAACTAAACGATATTAGAGTTACCCCCCAACCCTCTACTTTGTCCAATTCTTCCTCTCCTCCTTCCTCTTCGCTTGATGAAGCTGGTAAAACCCAAAATCAAGTAACTGAGAAGAAGAAAGCGAAGAAGAAGAAGGAGCCAAAGGCGAAAAGGGGCAACCAAGCATCGTCTAGCGAAAATCCACACACTGCACCGACCAGGCCTAAATCGCCATGTGTCATTTGCAAAGGAGACCACTATCATCGAGATTTTCCTTGCATCCCCCGGATCTTAAGGGACTGGTCTCCTCGTTTGCACAATCCGGTGTCATCAACCTCTGACGATCATGTTGAGCATACAGCGTCAACCAGTGAAAGTGAAGCCCCTGGACAAAAAGGAAAATATAAATTTCCTTTTAAATTGTGTGAAAGCAATCACACAGTCCACCGTTGTCCCTTCTTAGACGAAGCTAAAAGAGTTTTGGACAACCATCTGGTTTCACCGTTACGGCTTCCTCCTAGATACAAGAAACTCTTTCCGATTCCGTCACTAGTTGAAGATCTGGCTGACATGCCCTTGTGGTCGGCTAAAGCGTCTATCATTGAAGATAAAACATCTGAATCCATACCAGATGAAAGTCAAAAGGTCGAGGCAGCAGTTGACCCGGTCGTGCCTTCAGAGGATCAATATTCAAATGATATAGTCACTGAAGAGAACAAGAACGACACCGTTCAAATTCTCTTCGTAAACACAGACTCCGATGAACATGGGGGCAGTCTACCCGTTCCTTTACTGCAGGAAGGAAGTTTGTCAGAGTCATACCCGACCGTCTATTCGGTCCCACCTCCAAGCAACCTGGATGTTTCCTTTGACTGGAATCTACTAGGCAGACCCTATTTACCGGCTAGTGTACCATTCCGAATCATTGCTCAAGTATATAGAATGGTTATGGCCGGTACCATCATAGATGAAGGGGCTTCTATGAGTATCCTTTCCTCAACTGCTTGGAAAGCGCTTGGTTCGCCATCACTTTTGCCTGAAATGAGAAATCTAACAGGCTTTGAAAAAGGAACCAGTCGACCGTTAGGGATCCTTCCTGATGTGCCGATAACATTGAGAAGGAAAACTGCTCACATGAACGTAATGGTAGTCCAAGGACCCCTGGATTATATTCTACTCCTTGGACGAGACTATATTTATTGCATGGGAGCCATTGTCTCCTCACTCTTTAGAGTAATGTGTTTTCCGCACGAAGGAAGAGTGGTCAAGCTCGTAGACCAGCTTTCATTCCCCGGTTCACACATAGCAAATAGTCATATACCAACCCTGAATGGTCTTTTCACGCAAGGAATGTCTCATCAATCCCCAGTCCATCCTCCTGATGAGCGCGAGTGATTCGGAGGGCATGACTGAAACCCACGGGGCATGCACCCTGGCCTGTTTTGACAGGAAAACTTCAGGTATAGGGTAGGTTTCCGTGAAGGATATCTGACTAGTCTGACACACCCGTCCGTTTAGGAAAAGGAGATTAGGCTAGAATAAGATTCCCTCATCAAATTTATGTGAGTGGAGGCGTCTATGCCACTCACCTTTGTCTATTTCGGTAGACATCGCCGAAGAAGTGTTTTGTTTGTGGCACAAATAGAACAATGTTTGGTGGTAACCTGAAAAAGGTAGGCCTTTCCTGATAAAACAAATGTTTTGTCTGCAAATTGAGGGGTAACCTGAAAAGGTAGGCCTTTCTCGATAAAACAAATGTTTTGTTTGCAAATTGAGGGGTAACCTTGAAACTCTATTTCACTATACCTGGGGGCATGCAAACCTTTGGGCATGCAAGCGAAGAGTGACCATTTATTTTTTAAATTTATAGGTCCCCTAACCCTTTAAACTCATAGGATTGGTCTTTTCCTAACTTTCATAAAGAAAGGATGTGGGGCAAACGTTTGAAATAATGCCGTTTTTGTATATGAGACATCCTTATTATGCGACTGGATTAATCAAGCAGTTTTAATGCAGAATTCAAGCTCGTTAAAAAATAAACATAAGCAATGAGCAAGTGTTTATCCCAGCATTTAAGCTCATTAAAAAATGAACCAATTTCTGGTAAATAACCATCATGAATGTAGTACTTCAGCCTTTGAAGCCTTGGTCGTGTTCTCATCATCACCTCCACTCTGTATTGGCCGATCATTCACCTCCACTTGATTGTTTACCCCTTTTGAGGAATAGCTGTGAAGAGTGATCTTGTTATCCATCCTTGTGACATTGCCATGATTTGAAAATTCCAAACCTTACCTAGAATCAGCTGCTACCCGAATCTATCACTCGTTCCTCAAAAACGAGTCTCCTTTAAGCTCCTTTCAACTGAATCATAAAATATGAAAAGATTTTCGAGCCATTGGCCTCTCCAGCTCGTTAAAGTGACCGGAAGTGATATCCCTCCTTTAGATTTTAATCTTTTTGGACCTGAGGGATTATTACACAAAAAGATCGAGCGCTTGTTTTGTTCGGCTCGTTAAAAGTACCGAAAATTCATCCCTTTTGTATTATTTTATACCTTTTCAGACTTAATGGATTAGATGACGAAAAAGGATTTTTGGAGTTTCCTTTACATCCCTTTTTAGACTCTCTAAAATTGAAAAGGGCCGAGTTATCTTTGTCATTAAACTCGTTAAAACCTAATAGCGACAAACTTGTCCATAACAGACAAGAACAAGTTTCACTATCGCTAGGCTCGTTAAAACATAGCGATGGGTTTGCCCGAATGGAAAATTATAGAACAATCATATGTTATCCTCCTCAAGCTTGAAAAAAATAAAGAGGTACTGGTCAGCAATGACTGGGGAAAATTGGGAAGAAAACTTGAAGAAACTTTGTTGGTAGCAAGTCGCTCTTGAACAAGACACTTTCACTCTGCATCCGAGTCGGGTTGGGTTGTTCCATTCACTGGTCACATCACCATGGTTCCATCACACCATCCATATTTGGGGTTAATGCTACCAATCCATCATGTCAGTGTCGCCGATATGTTCAAGAGAATTCGCTCAGAGAATTCACCTGTGTCTCACCCACTATAATACATTTTCGCTCCATTCTTTCATGACCGCCACCCTGAACCATATATCACCAGATTGTTTTTACCTCCATTAAAATCATTTGCTCCATTCCGTGTAATTGATGTGGGATTCACTAAGGCCCTCCTATGATCGATCGCTTCTTGTTGACATCAGTGCATTATCCAAGAAGTCGATCTAGGAACAACCCTTTCAGTACTTTGAAGCTTGCATGCCTCAATGGCAAGTTTCTCACTTCCGGTGACAGGTTTACATCAATGGCCTTCGACCGAAAGATTTTGCGTGGTGTTCAACACCAAGTCCCTTATTCACACCACGTGAATTGTACTGCAGTACCTTGAGGGTAATTATCATTATCGGTGATTCCTCTCACGCCTGTTAACAGCTTACATCATTGGCTGGTAATCAGGCGATGTCTTTCCATGTTCGAATCCAGAACATCTCTCACATGGATCGACTTGTACTTTGAGTGAAGATCGAACAAGATTGAAGACCCCGGATCTAGTTTCATCCATCCGGGCTATGATATATATTCAGAAACGTAAAGACATCAAATGTACATCATTGCTGCACAGATAATCATCCAATCTAAGGGATGATGGCTCTACGAGAATCATCAGTCTACACTCAGACGATTGTCTGTCCTATGTACATGAAAATGAATTTATAAAGTTGAGCATGGGAATGCCCACCTCAGCTAGATCATGAAAATAATATGAAGATAATGTATTGTATTGTATCTTATTAGAGGTCGCCTTCCAGCTCGAAAAAACTTCGGATCCTCATGATAAAGCATTTAACCCGACATCAAAAGATTAACGACCTCATGCTTTAGGGGGAAACTGTTATAGACATTTTTGGGCACTGCAAACCCAAGCATAAATGTCCATAAACCAAGGGATCCTAAGTCCCTAAAGGTGTTGTTCCAACCCCTAAAAGAACAAGGTCAACTGATTACAGCATCTCCCAGAAGTTCTCCATGAAAAACTACTCAGAACTGGTCAAAACTGGACCATTTCACCTACTCCATAGGCAAAGTGCATTGCATCCCACCTAAATACACACAGTAGGTGCGATGCATGTCAAAAATCCCTTCTATGGGGTGCGATGGGCGAGAAGGGACAAATGGCAGGGTCAATCTGCAAGGTGGAGGAGCATGGAATCTTCCAGAAACCTCTCCTGTGACACTTGCCTCTCTGAATTCAACCAGGGATGAGTAAGAGATCATCAATCTCCAAGTGGAATCAAGAAATATCAGAGAGAATACACTAATCAAATCTCAAAAGCTGACTCACCTCCCTTGCAGACATCTATGTATGGATCCCTCATCCCAGAGATCCAGAGGCTGGAATTTTGTATCTTGTAAGGAAGTGTTGTTGGTTTCTTGGTGAATATCATAGTGTTGGGTGATCTAAGATTTTCATGAGGTGAAGAAGGGCTTACTTGCTGAGTGGATGATGCTGGGTCAGAACAAGTGGTTGTAATCCTCTTTGCTCTTTCTTGATTATCAATAAAGCTATTCAAGTTTTCCTCCATATTCTTGTATGATTGATGATTTATGCATTTGTGTGGTCAATGTACATCTGATCCTATATTGTTTATGATAATAGATCTATGTTCTTGGATAGTGTTATGCTGCTTTGATTCTACAGGTACTCTTTGAAGCTGGGTAGACAAGGAAGCGAGTGGCAAAGACCTACCAGAAGAGAGAGGAATCGAGCAAGGAACCAAGCGCAAGACAGAGGTTGGTCTCCTTATTCTTCTCTTATCTTTCTCATAAAGGAAAACGAAAGTAGTTTTTAGTGTGTTTGTTTCTAAGGTAGCTACCAGCCTTAGTGGGATTTGCAGCTCTGCATAGACACTATTCCCGATAACAAGGCCCTGTCTAGAAAGCATCAAACTTCCCATGGTTACCTTTGTTCTCTTTCAGTACATCCCACTTTAGAACCAAATCTCCAACCTGAAACTTATCTGCTTTTGTTCTTCTATCAAAAGCTTCCTTGATCTTCTTCTGATGTGCTGTAGACTTTTCAACTAGTTGTTCTCTAATCTGATGTACCTCTGTTAAATCAGTGATCCTTTTGGCCATGTCTTCTTCCTCATTCTATTCTTCTTGTAGGAACTTTGCCACAGGGAGGGTTAACTGAATCGGGAATACAACCTCAGTGCCATATACCAGCTTGAATGGAGAATTCCCCGTGGATTTCTTGGTGGTCACTCTGTCAGCCCACAGTGCATACTTGAGCTTAGAATCCCAATTCTTTTTGTTTTCTTCCAATAGCTTTTTAATTATCCTTATCAAGCTCTTGTTAGAATATTTTGCTAAACCATTGCCTTGAGGATAGTATGAGGTGGAATGAACCAGCTTAATGCCCATTGAGTCACACATGTCCACCAACTCTTTTTCCCTGAAGGCTACTGCATTGTCCGTGACTAATTTATGTGGACAACCAAATCTAGTGAAAATATTCTCTATTAAGAACCTCATGACCGCATGATGATCAACCTTTCTGGTAGGGATTGCTTCAATCCACTTAGTGAAGTAATCAGTGGCTACTAAGATCCCTCTGTGATGGCCACTAGAATGTGGATTGATTTCTCCAATGAAATCCAAACCCCATTGCTGAAAAGGGCCACTAGCGTGTATGGGCTTTAAGGGAAGGGACTTCAACTACTTCTTCCCTTCAAATATTTGGCACATGTCACATGATTTAACAAATGAAAATACCTTAGAAAATAAGGTGTGCCAATAGTATCCAACTCTGAGGATCTTATGGGCTGTAGTTTTCCAATAGTGGTGTCCTCCACACATGCTGGATTGAAATTGTTGCATGACTTCCATTGATTGTTTTTTATCCAGACACCTCAAAAGAATTCTAGAGGGGTCCCTCCAGTGGAGAATATTTTCATAAATGCAATATCTAGCTGCTTTGAGCTTAAAAGTTCTAGCTTCTCTTGGACTAAGGCCTGGGGGGATTTCTAGCTTCAGCAAGAATTGAGCTATTGCAGAGTACTAGTTAAAAGAAGCTAGATTTTCTGCCAATGACTACTTTTTTCCTTGTTCAGCTGTTTCTTCTTCTATTTTACCATTCTCTGAAATTGTGCCCATGAGGTTTATATCCAATGTTCTACAATTTTCTTCTCCCATCAGTCTGGCAAGGCCCTGAACTCTGACAAGCTTAGTGGGTTTCAATTCTATGTTAAATTCAATAAGCTTTGCAATCCATTTAGCCCTTCTTCCATCAACATCAGGCTGGGTTAGGACATCCTTTATTGAAGTAGAGGGAACATATGCAATTACCTTGGAATGCAGAATGTAAATTCTGAAAGCTATCAAAGACTTGATAAGGGCATATGCCTGTTTCTCAATGATATTGTATCTCAGCTCGGCATCCCTTAAGGTTTTGCTGAAAAGTGCCACTGGATGCTCTAAGCCTTCCTCATCTGCTTGCAACAAAACTGCAGCAAGGGTGTCTTCTGAGGCAAAAGAAAATATATGGAACTCCTTGTTATAATCTGGACTGCTTAAGGTAGGAGCTTCCATAATAGCTTTGTTAATGGACTCAAAGGATCTTCTTGTTGAATCAGTCCACTTGATCTCTAACCTGTTTCTCAACATGGAGGTGATGTGTTTTCCCAGTTCTGCAAAGTTCGGGATAAACCTCCTCACAAAGTTTATTTTTCCCAGAATGGACTGGATACCTTTCTTTAATCTCAGGACAGACAAAGTTTGTATTGCTATTACTCTTTCTGGGTCAATTTTGACACCTACAGCAAAAACCACATGTCCTAACAACTTGCCTTCTTCTAAAGAAAACTGTGACTTTTTAGGATTGACTGAAATCCCAAACCTTTTGCACTTCAGGAACACTTTCCTCAAATGTTGCAAATGGTCTTGATGGCTACTGGAGTACATTGTTATATCATCTAGGTAGATGAGGACAAACTTATCCTTCTCTCCCAAAAATGCTATATCCATAGCTCTCTGAAAGGTGGCTCTAGCATTCATCAGCCCAAAAGGCATCTTGGAATACATAAAAGTGCCCCAAGGAGTGGTGAATGCAGTCTTCTCTTGGTCATCTGGATGCATAGCAACCTGATTACACCCTGAAAATCCATCCAGGAGAAACATCACCTTAGCCCCTGAGACTTTCTGTAGCAAATGCTCCATCTTGGGTAGAGGATAATTGTCTTTCTTAGAGCATTTGTTTACGTTTCTGAAATCAGCATAGAGTCTGATTTCTCCACTTTTCTTCCTCACCACTACTAGGTTGGCTACCCACTATGAATATCTGAGAGGGACTATGATTTCGGCAGCCAGTAATTTCTTGATTTCTTTTTCAATCATAGGGAGGAGAAAAGGGTTTATGGGTCTCAGCTTCTGTTTGCAAGGGATGGTGTCTTTCTCTAGAGGAATTTTATGCTGAATAATCTTTTTGTCATATGTTTTTAGGTCACTATATTCCCAGGCAAAGACATCAGCAAATTGCTTCATTAGATTGCAATACTCAGAACTTTGGTCAGCAGACAGATGAGTGGACAGATTTATGTATCTTGGCTGACCTAGACTCCCTATATTATGCCTATGGACTGTAGATTGGTCTTCTTTTTGGATAGCCTTATAAGGCATATCATTCTGGTCAAACAACTTTTCTAAAGGAACTAAACCCTTAGGTATATGATTGGTGGGAACTTGGACAATGCTATCTTTGCCAATTTTGTTTCTAAGCTGGGATTGGGGGCTTTCTTCCAAGGTTTCATTCTCTTGGTCAATTTTCATTTCAGAAAATTCATCAATGACTTGCAGGAACCTATTCACTTCCTCATCATCTTCAAAAGCTTTCCAATGCTGGACATTGTCAGGCAAGGATGGTCTATATTTCATTTGAACCTCATAAACTAGTTTGGGAGGCATGGGAGGGATAAACATGCTAGTAGACACAGTAAGGGAATCAGAAAGTTGATTTTTTACTCTAGAGATGTATGAGATACATAAATTATCAAAAGAATCTTTGAGTCTCCATACCTCATCTCTGTATGCCTTCAGCCTTGGGTTCTTTGCTTGAAAAGTTCTGTTCACTTACTGAATGATAAGATCAGCATCTACAAACACCTTTATGCTTTTGATTCCTCTGTCTTTTGCTGTGTTAAGGCCCAATATCAAGGCCTCATACTCTGCTATATTTTTGGTGACTTGAAAAGCCAGCTTAAAAGATAGATGTGTGCTTTCTTGTTTTGGAGATATCAGCACCACCCCTACTCCTACGGCCTCCCTGCAACATGATCCATCAAATAACATCCCCCAAACATGAATTCCTTACTCTTCCTCGGCCTGAACTATTGGTTTCTTGAGCTGCAATGAGGCCTTCTAGGATTCTTCAATTTGGAGGATACATGCTCCAAAATCAGTGTCCATAGCGTAAACGGGATGATTAGAAGGATTCTTCTCATCACTGACGATGTATGCCAGTTGTGCTTCTCTGTACAATCTCCTACTTTCCCCTCCAAAAACTGGGACAGTGGCATAAGATATATCATTCTGCAATGTCCCACCTAGTCTCTTAATCCATCCTCTAGACAACAGCATGCCAAACTTAGGAGGGACATCTGCTACCACAATATCCATCATCATACTCTTCATGGGCAACTGAGTTAGGGTGATGGCCAGGTCTTTGATTAATCCTAGGCATTTTACCTTCCTTGAATCAAAGGAGAATAGATCATGATACGGTCTGGTGACATCAAGGTCTAACTCTTTCATGATAGCTTTAGGCATCAAATTGTAGCTGGCCCCTGTGTCTAGCAGGCAGTTATGGAGGATTTTATCATGAATGGTCAAGGAGACATAAAATGCTAGAGAATTATCATCAACAGGATCAGTCATTGGGCTAAGAAAAACTACAGGCTTATCATCTTGCAAATTGACAAAGTCAGTGGAGGTTTGTGTGGCTTTCAGCTCAAGAGCATCAAGGATAGGCTTTCTAAAAACTTCACTCTTTACCAGTTATATCAGAGGCACAAATATCTTTAATTTCTAGACTTATGATTCAAAGCTGAAAGGGGAAGGGGACTTGCTAGAACCTCTTACCTCTTGAGTTGGTGCTTTGAGGATGACTGGCTCAGCTGCTGGCCTTTTGTGTTTGATGTTCTGAGGCTCTGTTGGGACAGTAGCTTTTTGGTCAGGATTCTCCTTGTCATTGTTTACTTTTGACCTTAGATTGTTTCTTTGTTGCTCATCAGTTTGCAGAACAGCCTCTCTGTCCCACCTTTGCCTGGTTTGGTCCTACAGCAATGATTCTTCATAGGCTACCAATGTCAAAAAGGTAGCATTGTCTTTATCTTCCATACAATGAATTTCATCCTCTTCTTCAAACTGCTCCTCCTCCATGACTACATTCTAGAAAGGAGCCTTAACCATTTGATCTTCATTAGCTTCTCTACCCCTCTGAATGATCTGCAATTGTTCATTTTCTCTTCTGAATGGATTTGAGTTTCTTGGAGCAAATGTATTTGGAAACTTGGTCTTTCCAGAGCTCTGCTCAACCTTCAGCTTAGATATCTTAGTAGCCAATGACTCTATCATTCTAGTCATTCTGTCTAACTTCAGTTCTGAAGATGAAGCAGAGGAAGAAGAAGCCTCGCCTCTCTACCTCCTTCTGTCAGCATGACTTTTGAGCTTTTCCGCAGCCATAATATTAGACTCTACTTCTAGGGCTGCATCTTGCATATCAGCTAGAGTAGCACATCTTCTTTCTCTAAGAAGTAGGCAAAAATCAGAGTCAAAAGCATTAGCATAGGTGAGTTTAGTAGATGTGGGGGTAGGCTTTACTTCAGCTAGTATCTTACTATACATATGGTTAAATATTTTGTTAAAATCAGGCAATGACTCCCCATTTTCCCCCTTCAAGTTACCAAACTCAGTATGATAATATAGCAAGTCTTTTTTATCCCCCCAATGCTTCAAAAATGCATCTTCTAAGCCTTCAATGTCTATTATAGACCTAGGGGTCAATTCTCTGAACCACTTTCTAGCCTCTCCATCAAGGCTCTAGATAAAAACTCTCATCCATACATCATCTTCACTAATGTCTAAGTTATCAGCATAACTATAAAAAGACTCAAGGTGCTCTTTAGCTGTTACTCCCTCTATACCAGTAAACTTAGGCATGTATTTCTGATACTCTCCTACATGCATGGCATTCAGAGGAACAGGCAAGACCAAGGGTCCATACCTAGTAGCTATGATTTTTTCCATCTTTGTGGGAGCTTGTTGGCCTGCCATCACTCGGGTAGGTGAAAGGATACTAGTAAATTGAGTGGTATGGAACAATGCAATGGATGACAAAGACAAAGGAATGTGATGGAATGTATGGGATGTTTTCTTTGGACTGAGATCCAAAGGGGAACTGAATGGACAAGGAGCTTTATGAATCTCTGAAGGTATTTCTTCACTAGCAATGCTAGGCTCTAGACCTTCAAACAGTATATTCTCAGCTATAATCCTTTCTTGCAGAGATACATAAAATTTCTTGGGCTTACCTGATCCTGATGCTCCTTTCTGCGATGTTTTCTTCTACTTAACGATCTTCTCAGGGTCAGGCACTAGGTCAGTGAGTGATTTCTGAGGATTTATCCAAGTATGCCTCACAAACTAAGCCAGGACTGTGATGTGGGTCACCAAAGGATGGTCTCCCAGTAGAGTCACCAGATAGATGATTACAACCAGAAATGTGTCCAGACTTTATCTATCATCAAAGCTCGAATCGTGTCATTTTCCCAGGGAAGTTGAGCTTCAACCTCCTCTCCCCGGTAACGGTGCCAATTAATGTTATCACCCCAAGAAACTCTCCTAGGTTGTACTCGGAGATGCTCAGGAACATTACAAACTCAAATTAATGTTGGACATGGATGAATGGAAGGAATGATGCTTGTTCAAGCCAGATAACCACTTCTACTATGCTTAACTCCAGACATGTGTGAACACCCCCAGAATACAAGGCTTTATACCACCAATTACTCATAGTTTAAGGATTAGGTGAATATGGAGAATATTGACCACACCAGTGGATGCACAAGACCATGTGATGGTCGGCTGCAACTAGTAAAGAGGTCTGCAAATCTAATTCCCTAAGACATAGACAGGATGACAGCTCTCTGGCATTAGATGAAAATAACCTGAATAACACATTCAATGATACCTACAAGATTTCAATGCAGAGGTAGGATAACAGCTCCTCTAATGCTAAACATCAAGAGTTCATGAAAACTGCATAACAGGCATAGCCTAGAACAAAATAGAAATGAAAAGTGAGCAATTAACAACAAAAGAAGCTTGTATTAGCTGAAAATGAAGACGAGACACTACAAGTATCAAAGTACTTACAGTCTCCAGAAGTTGAACCTTACATCAAAACAACAACCATCAACCCTAATTACATCTTGTTTGTGGGTATATATAGAGTTTGAATACAAAGGCACTCGGCCATTCTAAGTATGGAGGCGTCATAATTGACCAACAACCGCTTTAACTGCTTGATAGAGTTTGAGTGCAATTGCTTGCTTCAGTGGATGGATTTGATCTCCTCAGGTGCTCTGCTGTCCTCTCAGATGGCTGGAGTATCGTATGGGATGAAGTCCAATAACTGTTAAATGCATTCACCTACTCGGGCTCTATCCCTTTCTTTCTCAGCCATACTATCTATTGAAAGCGGTTGTCGAGGAGGAAATGCACCTGGTACTGAAAACTGGTCACCTTCGTCCTTTCAGGAGCATGGAACGGTTAAGGTATGTGGACTGCACAGTGGGTGGAATAGTCGAATGGCGGAGCAATATTAGCTGTTGGATCAAGGCGATAGACGGTGGAGATGAGTCAACAGGGATATCAGAGGAGACGTGAGCGGGGTGATCATGGGTCGTTGGATCTTGGGTAGACAAATCCAACGGTCGTCAGGCGGCGGAAGCGTACGAAGCTTGGCAAGTGCAAATGGGTGGTAAGTGGTATTGATCGCACCGCGTTGGGGAGTTTGGTGGTAAAAGGGTGCGGCGCGCGATACCATTCATAATGTGACACGTGGCGGTGGAGGGGAGGGGAAAACCACCCTCCATCACGCGTTAAAGTGGCATTACTTCGCGGGCGCAGGGGGAGTGGACACCGTCCGATCATGATGGGGCTGATCGAATGACGGAGGAGTAATCAGGTGAGTCGCTTTATCGGGCGCAATGGGGGTCGTCAGATCTGGTTTTTGGTAGTTTTGGGTGTTTACGTATGGCGATGTGTGATTGCGATCAGATCGCATCGCAATATCGCATCGGCAGAAGCCGAGGGGCGCAACCTTTATACATGCATGGATGTGATTTATGATAGCGATTAACCTGGACCCGATAAAGGAATAAATCATTTTTAGGACTGATGAAGGGAGGATGAGCTGTGCAAGGGAAGGAAAAGGTGATCGTTATGAGTCTTTTTCGAGCGTTAAATATACGGCCAAGCTTGTATTTGATCCTCAAATTATCAAAATATGTAGTAGAGCTAATAAATACATCATTACTAAATCTAATGCGAACAATAACCCAAAAATATCGTGATTTTGTAATAATGGCTACAATGCATTGGAATTTAGATTATGTACGCAAATAACCTATCGGTCTTTTCCCAATGCATCAAAATTAAATACTATAATTATTCCATTGTACTGTCATAATTCTCCATCATTCTTTGCAATTTCTGAAATATACTAGCCATTTTCACTGTCCTTTTACCTCACGCCCCCACCATGTTGTTAGCATTGATGCTATCAGTGTGGATTGCTGCTACTCTCTCCCTAACAGCCGACCGCATCCACTATGTTGTTATTGTTTCTACAGTGATGGGTGGGTTGGTTATGCATCACGAGCTGGAGGATACCATATTGGTCCGCAACAACAAGGAAGTGTGGCAGATCTTCGTCAATGCAGGTTGGGATGTTTATCTTGACAGGTTGCAGGGGTTCAACAAATGAATTGCAGTAGAATTCGCACTTAACTTGGGTGAAGAGAGCTTATAGGTTAGAGGGATAGAAATCCTGTCATAGAGGAAGCCATCGCAGAAGTTAGTGGATTACCCCTGCAAGGACAGAGCTGGTTTTCACGAAGAACATTCCTCCTGGAGTTCCCTGAAAAATTCCTCCAAGCTAGTGAGAGCATCATCCAAAAAGGTCAGAGGTATGATCGGAATTCATTACCACATCTATGGGGTGATGTAGCAAGTTTTGTAATGAAATACATAACTTGCGAAGGGAGGTACACCACTATATTCAAGTATCACTTCAGGGTGTTAGCTCGCCTCCGATTTCCACAGTCGGAGGCCTTCTCATTGAACATGCCTTTCTTTTTGTTAAAGAGCCTCCAACTGATGGCGCAATCTTCTCGGTGCTCGTGAAAAGTTGCAGTAGTCATTACCAACCATGGGCTGGTTCTATTACTGGTTATGCATGCACTATCCTGGTTTCAAATTCTATGGGAAACATTCTGGGAATCAACAGAAGAAGAGATAGCAGTTGTTATAGCAGCTAGGGAAGAAGAGCTGGAAATAATGGAGGAGGAACCAACAGCAGAGGATGAATACGTAGACAAAGAAGAGCCAGAAGAGATGGAAATGGAGGCCAAAGAATCAGAGCAAGGAAGGGAGCTTGAAGTGGAAGAAATAGTTGAGGTTGTTACACAAGAACCAGCCTCGATTAGGGAGCCAATGGAAGAAGAGGTACCAGAGCAAGGAAGGTCGAAGATGGAAGAAATTTTTAGTATCACTGTCAAAGCTGTCCCATAAGAACCAGACTCGACTATGGAGCCAATGGAGGAAATTGTCAACACCACAGTCGAGGCTGCTCCACAAGAACCAACCTCGACCGTGGGGCCAATGGAGGAACTCTCAAGCCACAGCGGAATTGTTGCCAATAAGGGAAAAGAGCTCGAGGTCATAGTTGGGACTAGTATAGACTAGGAAGAGAACATTTTTTCAGTTTTCTTTTTGTGCCTCCATTCCAAAAGGAGCAAGGGTATCTCATTCTCCCTGACGCTCAGAGAAAGAGGTTGTTGTTCCTCCTATTCTAAAGTTTGATGTGTCTATTAAAGGTCTAATTGCTACTATTCTGTTGACTATGGACTCCCAGCAAGACCATCCCGAAGGACAGGGGAAGGGAGAACACCCCACAGAACCACAAGAACTGCAATTGGGTGACGAAGGTGTTGCTCGAGCAGATGCCCCGAAACCTAGAAGAGAGGAAGAAGTTGGTGCTTCTAAAACAGGGGAACCAGGAATGGATATTCCAGTCGAACTTCCAGTGAATACTCCTCTGGTCAATCCACCACCTTCTGAAACAACTCCAGAGCAGGTCGAGGTAATTATTAAGAAGGAAGCAGTTGCTTCCGAGGAAGGGGGACCAAGCAAGATGGTCTTAATAGATGAACCAGTTGCAAGGCTAGTTGAGGTGGTTGTCAAGCAAGAAGTAATCAAGGGAGAGAAACCGAGGCAGGAGAACCTGGCAGAAGGCCCAGAAGACATTCCTCCAAGTAATCCACTACCTGCTGAACTAGCTGCAGAGCCAGACGAAGTGGTTGTTAAGCAGGAGTGGATAGAACTATGCGAGCAATAGAGGCCACCCCATAAAAATAAATACTAGCTACAGTTCAAGGATATAATGCGGCTGAAAACAGAGGTTTGGAGGCTAAGGAAGCAAGTGCATCAACTCAAGAAATAGGTAAGGAAGTATAAACAGCAGGCTAAGGAGCCCAAAGTTACGGTGGCCAAGGCAGAAACATAGGCAGACAATGTGTCGACAAACTCTATTGCTACTCAAACAGACCCTATCGAGCACTTGTTCAAAGGCCGTGAATTCTCCTTGATAGCTAAGATTCAAACTTGGAAATCCACCACAACCCGCTACCAGAATGAGTTAAAAAGAGTCCAGGAGTAGGCATCCAAGGCTATTTTTTAATATGTAAAGCATGTGGACATATTATGGCTAAGGTATGTGAAGCAGTAGCTCAAGGTAGAACGGGTGGAAGCACAAGTGAAGGAGTTGAAGGCTAACAAAGAACAGATGTTCAGCCTGGCACAAGACGTAATGGAATGTTTCCCTCCTGCTTCTAATTATGCCTTGTTCTTGCATGCGAAATTTATTTTCTTTTGTTTAGAAAGCATTAAGAAGGAGATTAGTCATGAGATCGAGGATGGTGTACATTTCCTTTGTATAATGAGAATCCATGACTTAGCAACCCAACACTTGATGTGTGAGCTCTATCTGTATGGATACCTCTTATGTGCAGACAAATAATTTAATCTAGTTCCATATGTGGGGGACATTCATTTAAGGGCTCTTACCTCCTACACTCTCAATCAGATAAACTGGCAGAAGGCTTCTAATAGGTTTGAGTCAAATCAAAACATGAAGCCCCTTATGATGAGAGGAGAGCACGAATGGTCAGTAACTATGTACAATAAGCACACCACCTTTTTAGTGATCGAAGGAAATAGTGAACGGCTGCTGAGGAAACAAAGGTGGTGCATTGATCTTTGTGTCAAACAAATAGTCATGTTCCAAGATGAGGCCCTTGACAATTGCCAGAAAAGGTGGATGATGTCACCCAAATTTGTCTGGAATAGGGAACCTTTTGGAGCACAAAATTTTGTACGAGCACTAAGTTGGGTGCCAAGATATGTGGCATGCATCCAAACATGCGGGGTCTGATGGATGGGAATCCAGTTCAAGTTCCCCGTCATTTGGTTTCCAGCAGAGCATTATACCCCAACATATAATGTACTAGATGGTTGGTGGAAGGAAGTCCTTCTCTTAGAGGGATACAAGGTCCCAAGAACAAACATGGTAGAAGAATATGACCTCGCCCAGCTCCACGAGGATCATAGCCGATCTAACCTAGACCTGCGGAGGCGGCGAGCTGCATGAGAGCATGCAAAAGGCTAGTTGGGGGGGAGATGTTGGGCACCAAATATACTTATCTTTTCTTCACATTTCCACTCATCCTTTCATCCTTTTTGAACTAATTGACATGTATTTATTATGATAAACCTATGAGGTAACCCTTCTTTCTAATGTTGGGATATTTAATTGATGAAGTAAAGTCACGAGGGTTCTACCTATGCGAACTACTAAAACTTGCTATGTCCGTAGATTCTAGTGAAAAGGTATCACTTTCATAGCATGTAGTAGTAGTTCCATAATTCACAGTAGTTGTTCGGCAACGGTGAGATAGCATAACCAACTCGCAACTGTTTTCAAGCCTATTTTGGATCGTTTATGTTCTCGCTCTCTCATAAACTAGTGTTGTTCTAAACAGTTGTATATTTTGGGAATTTAGTTGCTAGGTTTTGGGGAATATGTTATTACCCATGTATTGTATAAAAAGGGTTTTATTCCTGTGCGAAGGGTTAACCATGCAGAGATATGTATTGTAACAACTTCTTTATAGATTAATAAAATACAAGCAATTTTGTTGTTCTATCTCTAGCTGTAAATTAACATAGCCCTGATCAAAGAGTTGGGCCCACTCTTCTGATCAAGTGCTGCATATTTCCATTTATGTATATTGTTTTACTTGTTGTGTTCATTTCTTTATTGTTGTTACAAATCTATATAGATTGTTGTGAATGGATTTTAAGTTCTACAATTTTAATTTCTATTACTGTTACAACGATGTTTTGATTTCTTAATCACGAATCCTTGGTTGATGTAAGGCTGTAACCTTTCCCTTGCATATACCTTGCACATTACCTTGAAAATTGTACGCACCCGGATTGATGAATTAATGTAGAAAAGTGTTGAATATTTTATTCACACTCAGACACAAACAGTAAGAAAGGTGAAAAAAACACTTAGAGCATCAAAATTGTAGATGAATTCTAAATATTTATTTTAGAGGAAAACAAAGATTACTTGGGAGAACTAAACCAGAGAACCATTAAGATGAATTCTAAATTAAACAATTGGTTCTTCCAAGCATGAAAACATACATTCAATAGATGTAAACACATAATTCAAACTTACAAGTAGAAATAAACATAACGCCATCAAGGTTTGACACATGAATCCCTATAAGTCACTTTCTGTCTTTCATTCACTAGTAAAAATATTCAGAAAATACAATGCACTCAAGGAATCTCTCTCTCCAATATCACCAACCGGTGAATCCTATTGAGCTAAAATTTTGACAAAAATTTACTATCATCATGATGCTTCTCCACAAAAAAATTGAGCCAAATCCAACTCACGAATTTCGAGAAAATACAAAAATGGTTGTAGATGACAGTGGCCCATTTCTCAGAAACGATGAATCCTTTTAACCTAAAATTAAGTGGGTTTATTCATCTTATTTCCATACATTCCCTATAAATATTTAATGGAAATCAGGTATATTATTTAAGAGATATGGTGAAAATATAGTGATTATGTGAAAACGTAGCACAAAAGCGTAAACCTCCATGGTTCAGATAATTTCTGCCAATCTTTGGGTTTCATGATGTCTTCAATGTGTGTGAAGAATCTTGTACATGAACAAATTCCTCCTTATAATATTTCTTCCATCGTACAAAACCTTCAAATTTAACCAATTCTTCTGTAGCAAAAAATGCAACGCTAGTGCAAAAGCACAGCACTACCTGTTCTTAATAAGTTTTTATCAAAAATCATGTCTTTGAACAAGATTCACATCCTTTTCATGATGATGACATAATTCTAACCATGTTGGAGACCCCTTTCAAACCTATTTTCACCAAAAATGACAAAACTTCCACATTTACACCAAAAATGCTAACCCTAATGGCTTGGCTAGGATACAAAATTGTTGTGTAAGCTGCTTCTTTTGGAAGACCTCTTAGGAAAGCAAGGAATAGGTAAGAGGTTTTAATTCACTTGAATGGAAAGTCGAATTTCGATATCAAGGTGGCAGACAAGAGTTTGGGTGTTTGATGAAGCTAAAAACATAAAAACAAAACACAGAGGCAATTGGGTTTCAAACAAGCACAAACGGTTAGGGCGAGGGGCTTCAACACGATTTCAACACATAGGAAACTTTACACATGGAATCTATGCAAAGGAGAATGCAGGCTTGGCAACAAAGAAATGCCAAATACAAGGACTTTATAGTAGCATAGCAATTAGGATAATTCGCAGTGATTTGAGAAAGTGTAGCAAATTATAAAAACACAACGAAGATGAATTTTACCTTTTTACGAGTTTTGAATGGTTCTAGATGCCTCATTCATGCAATTTAAAACTATTCACAACCAAGGAAAAATAGTTTAATTAGATTTTTCACATGTGAAAGAGTTTGGTCTTCAGATTGACAAGAAAAGTAGCGTTGTGTGGAAACGCAATGCCCCTACCTCCTTTGTGCAGCACCTTAACACGACCACACCACAGGTTTCCAATGAGAATAAATAGGAAATGAGCGATCTTGGTTGAAGGTAAGAGTTCAAATAATATCCCAAAATGGCCTGGAGTGGAATTGATAGCAATGATTGTGATTTGAAAATGGGAATGATGAATGCATAACAATTGGTTCAGTTTCATAGCAAGTCTACAAATTTGACAGCAAATCCTCCTCTAAGCCTATAACCTTCTTCTTCGAACTTCAAACTACTCAAGGATCAATTCTAATTTCGAGTGACAAAGAATGAGAAACTTTCAAACAAATTCAAACACTCCATGTCAAGAAAACCTCCTTTTGGAATGATAATGGGCCACTTGATGATGTGAAAGAAGTGATGAGAGGGTCAATTTCTGCAATATTGAGCTTGACATGACACACTTAACCAATAACTAACTCTCAAACTAAATTTCATGACTGACATGACATCATCATAACAAACTTATGATTGACCAATTCTCTCATGACTCCTTATGACCTTACAATTCGAATTATGGAAAAAAGACTCTTTTTTTTACTCAAAATATTTACAATGACACTTTGACAAATTTGACCTCTTTGTACAAAAACCCCTTTAGACCATGACACTCATGAAACCAAGACTAATATTTACAAAAATGACCTCAAATGAAATACTAAGACAAAAGTGATTGTGATTCCTATATTATAGGACCCCAACATTGGCTCCAATGGCGATGGCATCCTCCTTGTGAGGTGCCAATAACATCGTAGACTAGTAGCCTGGTCCATTGGATTGTTCCCAATATTGAAACTTGCAAATGGATGTTGAGACCAAAACCACTGCATATTCTTAAAATCACAACCACACACTGCTCAAAAAATATGTTCAAACTACAATCTGAAAAGACACATGATGAAAGAGATGCTTGCCAATCAACAATATTTCACACCATTTTATACTTATCCTACTTTTTTAAGCACAAGTGTTGAATCAGGTGATCTCCAAATTCCAGTAAAACCAATCATGTAGCTGCTCACATAATTTGATTGCTTAAATGTGCTTCAACAAGATAAAACCTAGAACATTAAATGGAAGAAGCAACTCAAACTTCAAACTGAATCCAATCTTTACACTGGTGAATAAAATAAGATCTACCTTGTTGAAAGATCTACCTTGACTAATGATTCCAACAAGCTTGTAAAAGGATCCTCAAATGAAAATAGAGTACAATCATATTGTGGCAAGTCAATTGCATCTTTGCTTCACACAAAGCTAATTTAGAGTTTTCATGAAAGGAATGAAAGTTTGCATAAAACAACTACAATAAAATCATTCCTAGTAGTGTTTTTTATAGTAGCTGACTATTATTTACATTTGCAAACATACAACTAATTAAAAGATGCAAATCTTGACTGTTGAAATCTTTCATATAATCAGCTACAGGATCAAAGAAAGCATATTTTGTTTGTTGATCATCAAGAAGTTCTATAATTTGATTTCCATGATAGGATTGCTCATATGTGTTGTTTAAATCATACTCGAGTTTCAAGTATAAAAGGTCCTCAAAAAACTGATTTTGATCTTGATAATTGTAAGACTGAATTTGAGCATTTAAGACATGAATGTCCTTTTCAAGTTTGTCAGCAAACTCCTCTAAAAAGTGATTTTTATCTTCAGATATATATTTGCATGACTAGAAATAAATAGGTAATAAATTAGAGAAATCTTAATCAATTTAATCATAATCAAAATTATCCCATAATTCTTTGAAACCTTCAATAGAAATAGGGTCTGCCAAATACCCTGTCATTTTGATAGTTTAAGCAATTCCAGCTCTGAATTCTTATAACAATGGAGTCACCATAAATGCTCTGGAATCTGAATTCTTTGAAATAGAAATTCTTGGTGAATAATACACAGCCTTCTCACATCTGATCACTGTTCACTATCAGTATTCAAATATGAAACTTGATGATTATTTCCTAGGGAAAATGGAACCTTTCGCTCCCTGGAAATGGCGCTAGAATGTTACCATTCTGTAAATTTCCCTAGGTTGAGGAGAGAAATTCCATAGGTAACCACAAACCACTTTTAGGCTAGAATCTAGCCCTTATAGCCTTGGAGAGGGCTCTCTCACTTAAGGTGTTCAACTAATCTGATATTAGGCTAGGTATAGAGCTCAATAAGGTCTGTTTTTTCAAAGGGTTGTTGGTAAGAAAGGAGACAGATCCATTGGGCATGGAGTCATGTCAAATTTATAATTTGTCTAGTGATATGATGAAGAGAGAAAGGGTTTTTCCACAAGGTCAAGGTAGGCAATCTTGGTGATGGAATCAAGTTTAATCGTTGTAGGAGGGTGAGTGTAAGAAAGGTCAAAACAAAACTTAGAGCATCAAAATTGTAGATGAATTCTAACTATTTATTTTAGAGGAAAACAAAGATTACTTGGGAAAACTAAAATAGAGCACCATTAAGATGAATTCTGAATTAAGCATTTGGTTCTTCCAAGCACGAATACATACATTCAAGAGATGTAAACACATAAGACAAACTTACAAGTAGAAAGAAGCACAAAACCATCAAGGTCTGACACATGAATCCCTGCAAATCACCTTTTGTCGTTCATTCACTGGCAAAAATATTTAGAAAATATAATGCACTCAAGGGTTCTCTCTCTTCAATATCACCAATTGATGAATCATATTAAGTTGAAATTTTGATAGAAAGTTACTATCATCATAATGCTTCTCCACAAAAAGTTGAGCCAAATTTGACTCATGGATTTCGAGAAAATATGAAAATGGTTGTAGATGAAGGTGGACCATTTCTCGAAAACAGTGAAGCATTTTAACTTGAAATTAAGTGGTTTTCTTCATATTACCTCTATACATTCCTTATAAAAATTTCATGGCAATCGGGTATATGTTTTAAGAGATATGGTAAAATTACAGTGGTTGTGTGAAAACGCAGTGCAAAAGTGCAATGCTCCATGGTTGATATGCTTCTAACTAATCTCTAGGTTTCCTGGTGACTTTAGTGTGTGTGAACAAGCCTGTACATGAACAAATTACTCCTTAGAAGATTTATTCCATCATACAAATCCTGCAAATTTGATCAATTCTTCTGTAGCCAAAAGTGCAATGCTAGTGCAAAAGTGCAACACTACTTGTTCTTAATGGGTTTTGATCAACAGTGATGTCTTTGAAAAAGAGGTGAAGCTTCTCTTAATAGAAGCCTCGAGAATGATGAGCTAGATGTTGTTGAATGAAGATATGGTCAAGTTATCCCATTTTGAGTCCTTGATCCTACCTTTAGGTATCTTGCCCTTGAGATGTGGACCTTCCTCCCTCTTTTATGGATCCCTAACTCCCTCTCCTTTCCTATAAATCAAGTCCCTTCTATACCCAAATGGTTGGTCATTGCTTAGTTGCATTCCTATGTTGAAACTATGCCTAAATGCTACCCATCTAACTAAGGAGAAGGATTTTTTTTACTGGTCTTGGCTTGGATTTGGAAATCCACCACAAAGGAGCTTCCAACATCAAGGCACCTATGGTTGTATGCTTCCCTCATTTATATTAATAAATACATCTGGTGTTTACATTCCATAAATGTATAAATCATTATTCATTTATCATGATGCTCCTTCATCTATCATGTAGTTTATGTTAGAATGAGCTATGATATGTATGCTTTTGTCTCTCTTGGTTGATCTTCTTTACAGGTACTCATCTGTGACACTGTAAATAGGATTGAACCTAGAATCAAGAAGGTCGAGAATGACATTAGCAAGCACTTAGCATCAGAGTGAGGTAGGTTATCTGTCTTACTTTTCATTTTCCAACATAAACTAGGAACTCTTCACTTGTTCGTCTAGTTTGTTGCTAGATCCTCTCATAGGACTAGAGAGATTTCTTATGTCCATAGAAGGGATTGTCTTCACAACAAAATGGCGACTCTACTAGGGAGCCTATAACCCTTTCAACCTATTTCTTGGACCGATTTTCTCCTTCCTATAGCTTGTTAAACTTACTAGGAAGGATCCATCTGAAGGATGAACTTATATTACAAGCATATGATATCCTCTTCAAGCTTGCAATAAAAAATAATGAGGTAATCACTAGAAATAGTGGGGAAAAATGAAAGTGAACACGTCCTGTGTTATGAAACCAACTCACAAAAAGATAGAAAAGATAGATCAACACCTTAGAAACCAACCTCTTCAAAGGGGAAACCTCCTTTACATTACACAAATGAAAAAATCTTGGATGATACAAATACCAAGACCTCCTTTCTATATATAGGATTTTAAGGGGTCCTAATATAATCAGAGCCGACATAACAATAATAATGTAAGGAAACAATAATAATAATAGTGGGCTTCTATGGGGCACAATAATAACAATATGGGGACTACATGGGCATAACAATATAATAAGGGGGTTGTACTAATAACAATAAGGGGTTACACTAGTAGTATAGGGACCTAACATGCCCCTCTCCTTCAAAAAGTGTTGTCCTCAATGCTTGAGTAGTTCTTGATGCTTTGGTATAAAATTATTTTCCTCCCATGTGGAATCTTCAGTGGGTAAGTTCTTCCACTTGATGAGATACTCTGAAATTGATCGATTTCCTAGCTGTCAGTTTCTTGTTTCTGTGACTGCTCCAGGTTCCAATATGATTTTTCCTTCATTATCAAGTTCTGGCAATATTGTTTGAATTGGGATCTTCTGCAACTTTTGAATGAGTGGCTACACTTCTTCGTCCTTCTTCCATTCATCCCTTGCTTCATTTATCCAATCTGGTTGGATAATAGAAATAACACAAAACAATGTTTCCACATCCTCATCCTTTCTTGAGAGTGCATCTGCAACAAAATTTTGCTTCCCTTTTTTGTAGATGATTTCAAAGTCATGACCCAACATATTTGTGACCCATTTTTATGTTCTTCTAAATATAATCTTTGTTATAAAAAGTATTTCAGACTATCATGATCCATTTTTACCTTGAAGTGTCTTCCCATTAGGTAAGGTCACCATTTCTTAAGTGCATGTAGTATTGCCAACATTTCCTTCTCATAAATAGCTTGCTTCAGATGTAGCCGTAAAAATACCCAATCATCTACATCAAAATGTCTTTCACTGCTATGTTGATCTGCCTCTTATTTCATTCGATTCTGCACCAAAGTGGTGTTATCCTTTAAAAGTTGGAGAACTTGTTGTTGATGCTCGATTTGATCTTTCACTACTTGAACCTTTTTCTTCTTGATATGACCTTCTATCTTGAGATTTTTATGAGTGGTAATTTCTTCCAATGCATTACAAGATACAGTCAGATTCATTTATTGATGCTCGATGTGATCTTTCACTTCTTGAACATTTTTCTTCTTGATATGTCCTTCTATCTTGATAGTTTTAGGAGTGGTAATTCCGGCCAATGCATTACAAGATATGGTCGGATTCTTTTCTTCTTTCTCAATGTGATCTTTCACTTCTTGAACCTTTTTCTCCTTGATATCTTGAGAGTTTAAGGAGTGGTAATTATTTCCAATGCTTTACAATATATGGTCGAATTAATTTCCTCTTTCTCTGGGGTTGGTTCCTGGTGTATATCCTCTTCTTTTGATGTTCCTTGATGTTTTTATTCCTCTTCTTCATAATCTATGTAAAATAATTTCTTCTCAGCACACTTATGGCATTTAGTGTATTTGTTATCACAATTGTAACAAAACCCTTTTGCTATTTTTTCTTCCAATTGTGGTGGTGTCAACCTTGTAGGTTGTGGAAGGCTAGTAGAAACAACACTTCCAAATTTATATTTGTGAGGGGTATACTTCCTTGTTTCCATAATTATGTTTTCCACTTTTCTTGCCAACTTGAATGCCCTCTCCAATGAATCAAGTTCCCAAAGACGAACCTCATGTTGAATGTTATCCTTTAAAGTCCCTATGGAAACATCAATCCTCTGCTTCTCTGGCATATCATTTTCCCTTGTATTTAATTTTTGAAAGTCCTCAATGTGCTCTTTCATTGAAAACTTTTGTTTGAGATTTATCAATTAGCTAAAGAAGGTGTTTCTCTTTGTATCCTCACAATGTGTTATCATTTCCTCCATGAAAGTTGACCACGTAACAAGTTGTTTACGAGAAAAAATTCCTTTATACCATAAAAATTGATCTGATTCTAAATATGAATATGTAATACATACCTTTTGTAATAGTTGCACCTCATGTAGATCAAAATATTTCTCCATCTGTAGTATTCAATTTACCGGATCCTTGCCATCAAACTTCCCCATATCGCCTTTTCTTGATTTTAGGAGCTCGATCTTGAAATGAATGTAACTTTGTAATTTCAGATCTCCAAGTTCTAAAATTGTATCCTGTAGTAATCCTCGGAGTCCTCTTTATAACCCCACAAGGATGATCATAATTGGATTCCCAAAGAAAGAGTTATGTCCAATCTCCTGCGTTGATCTAATTATAGACTAGTTCAGTAGAGTGAATTTGTACCACATGCCACGTGTCACTGTTTCGACCTTAGGTTCTGAAGCTGATATCCAACAAAATTCAATATGTCTTCTTTCTATCACTTTTTGTGAACTTTGAATCAGATGCTTTGAGCGAGAGTTATGATGATTTTCCCCAGGTCACCTTCTTGGGATGTAATTCAGGAGCCTGCAGAAACCCTAAATGTATTGACATATATCTCTGAAAATATAGTGAAACAAGATCTAAAATTTGCGCTGAACTACATCAAAATTGAGGCTCAAATGGGTTTTAATTTCAGAGTTTGAACCTTCATAGGAAACAAATTATAGTGAAAATTCCACGATGACTTGTTTCAGATTGAATTTTCGATATTGAAAAAAACCCTAACATCCTCAGATCATATCTCCAAAAATATAGAGAGAAAAGATCTAAAATTTATATCTGAAGTTCAGACTGATTTTAGCTCAAATGGGTTTTTGTTTTAGCTTCTGAAACTTCATAGCAAAAAATTTATAGCGAAAATTCCATGATGTCCTGCTTGGAGCAGTGAAACCCTAGAATCCAAAGCTCTGATACCAAATGTTATGAAACCAACTCACAAAAAGATAGAAAAGATAGATCAACGCCTTAGAGACCAACCTCTTCAAAGGGCAACCTCCTTTACATTACACAAATGAACAAATCTTGGATGATACAAATGGCAAGACCTCCTTTCTATATATAGGAGTCTAAGGGGTCATAATATAATCAGAGTTGACATAACAATAATATTGTAAGGATACAATAATAACAATAGTGGGATTCTATGTGACACAATAATAACAATATGGGGACTACATGGGCACATAAATATAACAAGGGGATTGTACTAATAACAATAAGTGGTTACACTAGTAGTATAGGGATCTAACATCCTATATCTTGTGTAAAGGAAGCATGTCGTTCTTGAACATTGTTGGGTTGTGTCATAATCTTTCCACGACTAGCCCAGGTAGTTAACCGGGGGGTTAGAGGGGGGGTCACATGGGGTTTGAGGGGTACCCGTAACCCCACTTTATGGGGTCCAAGGCAACGTCCAGAAAATTCTGATTTTGAAACCTATGTTAGGTTGGGCAGACCCACCTATGGTTTTGTGCATGATTTTCGCACATGTTTTTTGGACATGATGGTTTTTGGTCCATGGTATTGGACGTGATGGTTTTCGGTCCATGGTATTGGATGCTTTGGCATGTATAAATATGTATTGTAACATTGAAAGGAACATAATGAAAAATCAAGTTGGTAGTCCCAGTTTTGGGATCCAGGGGAAATCTCTGTGTATATGTGTTTTATGTGTTATGCTATTGCATTGTTTATTTTTGTGTCTTAGAATTCGTATGAAGGTAATTTTTATACAGGGTTAAAACCTACCTTTGGTATCAGAGTAGTTTTGTCTTCAAGGGGATGCCTTTGTTGCTGAGGGGTTTCGCTCGGGCCTGTGGTAGAACCTATTCAGTGGAATATCTGTGAGATCAACTTTGGTGGTGAAAGAAGATGGCGAGCAATGGAAAGATAGAGATCGAGAAATTTAATGGTTAGAGTTTTGAGTTGTGGAAACTCAAGATGGAGGATTTGTTGGTGGATAAAGATCAATGGATCGCGGTAGATCTAGGTACTAAACCAATGGGAGTGTCTAATGAAAAATGGAAGAAGTTGGATCAGAAGGCAAAGAGCACAATACGATTGTGTGTCTTAGATTTAGTATTGCTAAAAGTATCAGGGGAAGCTATGGTGAAGGCTTTGTGGGACAAGTTAGGGGCTTTGTACTAATCTAAGTCTTTGGTAAATAAATTGTTCCTGCAGAAAAGGTTGTATAACCTGAGGATGAAAGATGGAGACTCAGAGACAGAGCATCTGAACACATTTAATACTATGGTAAGTCAATTAGCATCAGTTGATATTAAAATTTTAGATGAAGATAAGTGCGTCAGTTTGTTGTGTTCTCTACCAGATTCGTGGGATAGTCTAGTTATTGCAATAGGTAGCAATGCAACTGCCTTGCAATTTGATGAAATAGTCTTAGCCTTGCTGATGGAGGAGATTAGACGGAAAAGTATGGAGAGCCAGAATGGTGATGCCTTGTCTCTATGAGGACAGTCCCAGAATAGAAACAAAAATAAGTCATCAAGTGGGAGATCTAAATCTAGAGGGAGATCTAAATCTCCAAGAAAACCTCTAAAGGTGGTGTGCTAGAAATGCGGAAAGGAAAGCCACTTCAAAAGGGACTGTAATTCTAAAGCTTCTAACAAAGGAAAGGGATTTGATGAGGCTCCTTCTACAGAGATGAAAACCACCTCAGATTAAGGTGGGGATGTGTACTTGGCTTCTTCAAGTACACATGTAGACCATGAGGCATGGTTGATTGACTCAAGTGCATCCTTTCACTTCACTCCCCATAGAGAGTGGTTTTGCGAGTATGAAAGATATGATGGTGGTGATGTCTTCTTGGGGGATGACAGCAATGTTATAGACATATTTGGGCACTACAACCCCAATCATATATGTCCATAAACCAAGGGCTTCAGAGTCCCTAAAAGTGTTGTTTCATACCCTAAAGGAACAAGGTTAGCTGCTTACATCATCTCCCAGAAGTTCTCCATGAAAAACTGCTTGGAACTGGTCAAAACTGGACCATATAGGCTGCTCAGTGCTAAGGGTGCGATTCATCTCACCTACCACATGCAAAAAGTGTGATGCATACTGAAAAGCCCTTTTGTAGGGTGCGATGGGCGAGAGTAGACAAATGGCAGAGACAATTTGCAAGGTGGATGATCACGGAATCTTCCAGAAACTTCTCTTGTGACACTTGCCTCTCTGAATTTTCCCAGGGATAAGTAAGAGATCATGAATCTCCAAGTGGAACCAAGAACTATCAGAGAGAGGACACTAATCAAAATCCCAGAAGTCGACTCACCCCCCTACAAACATCTATATATGTATCCCTCATCCGAGAGATCTAGAGGCTAGAATCTTGTATTTTGTAAGGAAGTGTTGTTGGTTTCTTGGTGGAATATCATAGTGTTGGGTGATCTAAGATTTTTCATGAGGTGAAGAAGGGCTTTCATGTTAGGAGGATGACGTTGGGTCAGATCAATGGGTTGTAATCCTCTCTTCTACTATTTCTATTAATAAAGCTATTCGAGTTTTCCTCCACATTCTTGTATGTTTGATGATATATGCATTTGTGTGATCAATATATATCTGGTCCTATAGTTTTTTATGATCGTAGATCTCTGTATTTTGAAGATATTATGCTGCTTTGACTTTACAGGTGTTATTTGAAATGGGGTAAGCAAGGAAGGAGCAACAAATATTTGTCAAAGGGGAGAAGAAACAAGCAAGGAGCCAAGCGAAAGATAGAGGTTGGTACTCTCTACTTCTCTCCCATCTACTTCTCATAAAGGAAAACGAAAGTAACTTTAGTTTGTTTGTTTCTAAGATAGGTACCCGTCTAAGTGGGACTAGCAGCTCTAAATGGACACTAGATTTCCCAATAACAAAATGGTGACTCCGCTGGGGAGTGAATAGCTTGTTTTCTTGTCTATATTTGTTTGCTTTATAAACCACAGACGGAGCCTGAAGTTAAGCCACCTAGCCTTCGAACTGCATTTTCTATGCAAGTGCAAAGTAGATCAATGTTGCTTTAGTCTATCTCCAGGTTTTGTTTATAAACTAAACAATTTATTTCCAAACATCCTAATTGCCATGGTGGTGGCTCATGTAACCTCATTAGATCAGTCCCTATGATTTTTATTTACTGACTATCATTAGCTCGACCTAAATCCATGAAGTAAGTTGCAAACTATGACCAATGACCAAGTTAAAGTCTCATCCTTGTACCATCACACCTTCTCTTCTAGGAAATCTAGCTGCATCGCACCTCCCATATGCAGTAGGTGAGATGCATCCCTATTTCCCTATGTTACAGGTGTGATGATCAGAGAAGACTAATTCTGCCTCTAGATTTTGGTTTTTTCTTCACTCTCTTCAGCTTTATTCAAGAGTTTTTCTATCTGTGATCAGTATACCACTGTGGAAACTCCCTTCCTTGCATTATTCGGCCTTTATTGTACAAAGAATTGTGAATGTTTTTATGTATTGTTCGCCATTTACAATTCTCTTTTACAAAGAAGTAGCTTAATCGAACTATTGTCCTTCGATTTGGAAGTGTCACAAGTGTCATTTTCGATCAAAGAAAAGAATACTACTATTCTTGATGGTTGATTACACTGTTACTCTTGTATTTGATTTGAATTAATATTTTTTCAAGTGTCAAAAGCAGTTTTTAGTTCAACATCGCAAAGTGTCGTCATTGTCTTCCTTTCGTCTTTTGAAGAGAAAATTGCTAGTACTATCGCTTTGAAAAGATAATTCAGATTTGTACTTAGCATTCTTTTGTCATTCACACATTAAGAAAGTAGAAAACAAATACATGCATGTGCATTTCATTTAGACTGCTTGTTGATTTTGGTTTGGGATAGTGCATCTAGTGTGTGCTCTCTGCTCTATGTTGAAAGAATCTCGCTTCTCTTTCCTTAGTAGCTAGGATTTTCATTGCAAAAAGAAGATTAAACGATTGTTTATCATCTTAAATTGCATTTTAGGAATTGTATATCTACATCACACGGTGAACCTTAAAGGCAAACTTCTTAAGAAAGATCAACTGTAAAATAAATGCAATGAACATAAAAACTCTTTGTAACCTAATGCACAACATTTCGAAGTCTAGGCTAGAGACGTATTCCAGCGTCGTAAAGCCTGGTAACTATCACTTTCATCGTAGGTTGGGTGATTCCTCCTCTTTGAGACAAGAAGTGCTAGTACGGAATTGTGCTCCCACATACCGTCGAGTATATATTGGGAGACCACAATAGGCTATATCCTTTATTCTTAGGAAGCCGTGTCTGTCGCCCTATCGATTGCAATGCACTGAACACAACATTCGGGAAGATTGATTGTCATACCGTAAAATGTATTCTACAGTTTTACAATTGGTTTGGTAATCCCTCTATCTAGATTTCCATAGTAGTCTCTTTCGTTCCTTCTCAGACTCCTTAAAGGAAAAGGTCCATCTGAGCACTTGTCACTTCAGGCTCATTAAAAATCGAAGGCGACTAGAGTCATCTTTAACTTTTTCTCGACTCTTAAAAATTGAAAAAGAAAGTTGTGTCAAAGCGTCATAAAATTTATTTTAATCGGAATAACATCACTATTCCCTCGTTGATCTTAGGTTTAGAAAATGGAGTCCACCAATCAAGGATTTTCCCTTTGGGGAAATCCTAGTCCTTTCTCCTCTTGGGGAGATGTTGGTGCACCTCATATGGCCACATTGTCCCTCCCAGGATTGACAATCGACTTTCCAATTTGGGTCTTCTCGACCTTTGCCATTCAAACCACCGTGATTCCTGAGCAATCAAGTCAGCAACTAGATGATACCAGAGTTACCCCCCAACCTTATGCTTTGCTTGTTTCTCCCTCCCCTCCTTCCTCTTCGCTTGGTGAAGTTGGTAAAGCTAAAAACCAAGTAACTGAGAAGAAGAAGAAAGGGAAGGATAAGGAGAAGAAGAAGGAGCCAAAGGAAAAAAGGGGAAACCATGCATCATCTAGTGAAAATCCATACACTGCACCATCTAAACCTAAATCTCCATGTGTCATTTGCAAAGGAGACCACTATCATCAAGATTGTCCTTGCATCCCTTGGATCTTAAGGGACTCGTCTCCTTGTTTGCACAATCGGTTTCGTCAACCTCTGACGATCATGTTTAGAGTACACCATCAACTAGTGAAAACGAAGTCTCTGGGTAGAAAGGAAAATATAAATTTTGTTGTAAACTGTGTGAAGGCAATCATGTCGTCCACCGTTGTCCCTTCCTGGATGAAGCTAAAAGAGTCTTGGATAACCATATTGCTTCACCACTACGGCTTCCTCTTGGGTACAAGAAACTATTGCCGAGTCCATCACTAGTTGAAAATCTGATTGACACACCTTTTTCATCCGTCGAAGCATCTATCATTGAAGATAAACCCTTTGAATCCACACCAGACCAAAGTCAACAGGTCGAGGCGGCAGTCAACCTGGTCTTGTCTTCGGAAGGTCCATCTTCAAATGATATAGTCACCAAAGAGAACGAGAATGACATCGTTAAAATTCTTTTCGTAAGCACAGACTCCGATGAACATGGGGGCAATCTACCTGTTCCTTTACCACAGGAAGGAAGTTCGTCAAAGTCGTATCCGGCCGTTTATTCGGTCCCACCTCCAAGCAACCTAGTCGTTTCCTTCGACTAGAATCTACTAGGCAGACCCCGTCTACCGTCTAATGTACCATTCTGAATCATTGTACAAGCTTACAGAATGGTCATGGTCGGTACTATCATAGATGAAGGGGCTTCTGTGAGTATCCTTTCCTCAACTGCTTGGAAAGCAATTGGTTCGCCATCGCTTATGCCTGAGATGCGAAATCTGACAGGCTTCGACAAAGGAACCAGTCGACTGTTAGGGATCCTTCCAAATTTGCCTATAACTTTGAGAGGGAAAACCGTTTATCTGAATGTAATGGTAGTCCAAGGACCTTTAGATTATAATCTACTCCTTGGGCGTGACTACATTTATAGCATGGGAGCCATTGCCTCCTCACTCTTTCGAGTAATGTGTTTTCGGCATGAAGGCAGAGTGGTCCAGCTCGTAGACCAGCTTTCATTCCCTAGCTGACACATAGCTAATAGTCAAATGCCATCCCTAACTGGTCTTTTCATGCAAGGAATGTCTCATCAACCTCCAGTCTTCCCACCTTATGAGCACGAGTAATTCGGTGATTGTGACTGAAACCTAGGGGGCATGCACCCAGGTCTGCTCTAGCAGGAAAACTTTGGGTATAGGGTAGGTTTTCGTGAAGCATATATGATTAGTCTGACACACCCATCCATTTAGGAAAATGGGATTAGACCGAAATAAGATTCCTTTGTCAAGGTTAGGTGATTGGAGCTAGAATCACCTTTTTCCAATGGACTAAGCCAAGGAAGTGTTTTTGTCTGCTATGCGGATGGAATCATCTTGCAAATGCAAGAACTTCTATATGGTAGCTTGGAAACTCTATTTCACTATACTTGGGGGCATGCAAAAACTTTTGCATGCAAGTGAAAAATGATCATTTATTTTATTAATTTGTAGGTTTCTAACCCTTTAAACTCGTAGGATTGGTCGTTCCTAGCTTGCATAATGAAAGGATCCAGAGAAAAGTTTCGAATGGGGAAAGCTCCTTAAAAATTGATCCTATCGATGAGACATCCTTATTATATGACTGGCACGAGAAATTTTATGCAAAGTTCAAGCTCGTTAAAAATTAAACCTAAGCAATGAGCATATGTTCCACCAGAGTTTAAGCTCATTAAAAAATGAACAAACCTCCGGTAAATAACCATTGTGAATGCATTATCATCAGCTTTTGAGCCTTGGTCGTGTTCTTACCATCACCTCCACTCTGTTTTAGCCGATCATGCACCTTTGTTTGATTGTTTACCCTTTTGAGGAACACCTACGACGAGTGATTCTATTAGCCATCCTCTTAACACTGCCGTCATTGGAAAATTCCAAACCTTACCTGGAACCAACTGCTACTTGAAAATATCACTCGTTCCTCAAAAGATGAGTCTCCTTTAAGCTCTTTTCATCTGACTCGTAAAATATGAAAAGATTGTCGAGAAATTGTCCTCTCTAGCTCATTAAAGTGATTGGAAGTGTTATCCCTCCTCTAGATTTTAATATTTTTGGACCTGATGGATTATTACACAAAAAGATCAAGCGCTTGTCATGTTCGGCTTGTTAAAATTACCAAAAATTCATCCCTTTCATATTATTTTATACTTTTTCGGACTTAAGGGATTATATGATGAAAAAGGATTACTGGAGTTTCCTTTCCATCCCTTTTCAGACTCTCTAAAATTGAAAAAGGACTGAGTTATATTTGTCATTAAACTCGTTAAAACCAATAGCAATAAACTTGTCTATGCAGAAAAGAATGAGTTTCATTGTCACTAGGCTCGTTAAAACATAGCGACGGGTTTGCCCGAAGGGAAAATTATAGAACAAGCATATATTATCCTCCTCAAGCTTGATAAAAATAAATAGGTACGGGTCAGCAATAACTGGGGAAAAATTGGGAAGAAAACTTGAAGAAACTTTATTGGTAGCAAGTCGCTCTTGAACATGACACTTTCACTCCATCACCATGATTGAGTCGGGTTGGGTTATTCTGTTCACCAGTCATCTTACCATTGGTCCACCTTACCATCCATCTTGGGGGTTAACGCTACCAATCCATTTCAGTGTCACCGATATGTTCAAGAGAAGTCGCTTAGAGAATTCACCAACCCAGCTTGTGTCTCATCCATTGCAATACCTTCACACTTCATTCTTTCATGACCGCCACCCTAAACCTGTATCATCAATTGTTTTCACCTCCACAAAATCATTTGCTTCGTCCCTTGTCGTAGATGTTGGATTCATTAAGGCCCTCCTACGACGGGTCACTTCTTGTCGACTACAACTCATTATCCAAGAAGTCGATCTAGGAACAACCCTTTCAGTACTTTGAAGCTTGCATGCCTCAATGGCAAGTTTCTCACTTCCGGCGACAGGTTTACATCAATCACCTTCGACCGAAAGATTTTGCGTGGTGTTCGATGCCAAGTCCCATTTTCACACCACGTGAATTGTACTGTCGTACCTTGAGGGTCATCATCATTATTGATGATTCCTCTCATGCCTGTTAACAGCTTACATCATTGCCTGGTAATCAGGCGATGTCTTTCCATGTTCGACTCCAAAACATCTTTTCACATGGATCAACTTGTACTTCGGGTGAAGATTGAATAAGTTTGAAGACCCCAGATATAGTTTCATCCATCCGAGCTATGATATATTCAGGAAAAAAAAGACATCAAATGTACATCATTGCTACACAGATGATCATCTGAATCAAAGGATGATGGCTCTATCAGAATCATCAGTCTGCCACACAAACGGTTGTCTGTCCTATGTACATGAAAATGAATTTATAAATCTGAGCATGGGAATGCCCGCCTTAGCTAGATCATGAAAATGTTATGAATATAATGTATTGTATTGTATCTTATTACAGGTCGCCTTCCAGTTCGAAAAACCTTGGATCCTCATGACAAAGAATTTCACCCGACATTAAAAGATTTTTGACCTCATGCTTTAGGGGGCAACTATTATAGACATATTTGGGCACTGCAACCCCAATCATATATGTCCATAAACCAAGGGTTTCTGAGTCCCTAAAAGTTTTGTTTCATACCCTAAAGGAACAAGGTCAGCTGATTACATCATCTCCCAGAAGTTCTCCATGAAAAACTGCTCAGAACTGGTCAAAACTGGACCATACAGGCTGCTCAGTGCTAAGGGTGTGATGCATCTCACCTGCCACATGCAAAAAATGCGATGCATACTGAAAATCCCTTTTGTAAAGAGTGATGGGTGAGAGTAGACAAATGGCAGAGACAGTTTGCAAGGTGGATGATCATGGAATCTTCCAGAAACTTCTCCTGTGACACTTGCCTTTCTGAATTCGCCCAGGGATGAGTAAGAGATCATGAATCTCCAAGTGGAACCAAGAACTATTAGAGAGAGGACACTAATCAAAATCCAAGAAGCTAACTCACCCCCCTACAAACATCTATATATGGATCCCTCATCCTAGAGATCCATAGGCTGGAATCTTCTATTTTGTAAGGAAGTGTTGTTGGTTTCTTGGTGTAATATCATAGTGTTGGGTGATCTAAGCTTTTTCATGAGGTGAAGAAGGGCTTTCATGCTGGGAGGATGATGTTGGGTCAGATCAATGGGTTGTAATCCTCTCTTCTACTCTTTCTATTAATAAAGCTATTCGAGTTTTCCTCCACATTCTTGTATGTTTGATGATATATGCATTTGTGTGGTCAATATATATCTAGTCCTATATTGTTTATGATCGTAGATATCTATACTTTGAAGGTATTATGTTGCTTTGACTTTACAGGGGCTCTTTGAAATGGGGTAAGCAAGGAAGGAGCAGCAAAGAACTGTCAAAGGGGAGAAGAAACAAGCAAGGAGCCAAGTGAAAGACAAAGGTTGGTACTCTCTGCTTCTCTCCCATCTACTTCTCATAAAGGAAAATGAAAGTAACTTTAGTTTGTTTGTTTCTAAGATAGCTACCCGTCTTAATGGGACTAGCAGCTCTGAATGGACACTAGATATCCCGATAACAAGGAAGGCTAAAATCATTGGTTGCGGAAAGGTAGAGTTGAAGTTTCAAGCTAGAAGAGTTAGAACACTTCTGGGTGTTCTACATATTCCTACATTGGCCAAAAATATAATTTTTGTAAGCAAGTTGGATGATGCAAGTGAAAAAAATAGTATTCGAGAAGGATACCTGCAAGAGGAGCACTAGTATTGATGCGGGGAGTTGAAATTAGAACTTTGTACAAGCTACAAGGTAGCATGGTTGTTGATGGGTGCAATAGTTCTCTGGTTCCTGAAAGTGGAGCAAAAAATCTAGTGGTCTCTAGAGAGAAGACCATGTTGTGGCATCAAAGGCTTGGACATATTGGAGAGAAAGGCCTTTGAATACTTCATGATAAAGGTATGGTAGAAGATATGAGTAATAGCTCTTTGGATTTTGATTTTTGTGAAAATTGTGTATATGGGAAGCAGAATCGGGTGAGTTTCCCCTCTCGTGGTAAGAGGGTGAAATAGATATTAGAGCTTGTGCATAACGACGTGTTTGGACCTATGAAGGTTCCATCACTGTGTAAGTCTGTGTAATATGTATCATTTATAGATGACTTCTCAAGGAATACATGGATATATTTCCTTAAGAAGAAATCTGAAGTCTTTGACAGGTTTAAAGAATTTAAGCCTCTCGTGGAAAATCAGACAGAGAAGAAGATAAAGGTGCTGAGGAAAGATAATGGTGGAGAGTTTTGCAGCAAGGAATTTGAAGAATTCCGTAAGAAGTGTGGTATAGCATGGTAGAAGACTACTCCATATACACCTCAGCAAAATGGAGTTGCAGAAAGAATGAACAAGACGTTGATGGAAAGGGCAAGAAGCATGCTCATTGGTGCCGGGTTAGGATAGGAATTCTAGGAAAAGGCGGTGGATACTGCATGTTACCTGATCAATAGTTCACCTTCATCAGCAATGGAGGATAAGACTCCACAAGAGGTATGGACTGGTAAGAAACCCTCTCTTTCACATCTTAGGGTATTTGAATGTGATGCATATGTACATGTTCCAGAGGAGAAACGAACCAAGTTGGATAGTAAATCTGAAAAGTGCATCTTTATTGGGTATAAGGATGGTTTAAAGGGTTATAAACTTTGGAACCTAGTCACACAGAAGGTTGTGTACAGCCGAGATGTGGCATTCAGAGAGGTAAAAGATGTTATTAAACATGAAGTACAACCAAAGGAACTTGAAAGGATAGAGTTTGAGCATAAGGAGGAAGAATCATACTCTACAACAGAGGAGGAATCAGAAGATGAAGAGCCACAAACTCCAGGTGTGAGAAGATCAATTCGAGAAAGAAGGTAGCCAGAGAGGTATAGTCCATCTGCTTTCTGTTCAAATCTTGCTTTGTCTGTTACTGATGATGATCCCAGAACTGTGAAGGAAGCAGTGGATTCAAAGGATGGAAAACTCTGGAAAGAGGCCATGGTTGATGAAATGGCATCTTTGCACAAAAATGAGGTGTGGGATCTGGTGGAGTTGCCGACTGGAAGGAAACCCATTGGCAGCAAATGGGTGTTCAAAAAGAAGAAAAACGCAGAAGGAAAATTGGAGAAATAAAAAGCTTGGTTGGTAGCAAAAGGTTATTCCCAAGTGCCAGGAATCGATTTTGGTGGATGTTTTTTCTCCTATTGCCAAGGTAACTTCTATTAGATTACTTTTGTTTGTTGTTGCTGCTTTTGATTTTGAGGTAGAACAGATGGATGTGAAGACAACATTTCTTCACAGGGATCTAGAAGAGGAGATCTACATGAAGCAACCGGAAGGCTTTGTGGTGAAGGGTAAGAAAGAACTGGTATGCAAGTTAAAGAAGTCTCTGTATGGGTTAAAATAGTCACCAAGGATGTGGTATCAGAAATTTGATACATTTATACGGGGACTTGGCTTCACCAGAAGCAAAGCTGATCATTTTGTGTATATTAAATTAATTGGTGACCATGTTATTTATCTGGTCTTGTATGTGGATGATATGTTGCTGGTTGGAAATGACAAAGAAGTTATCCAAGATTTGAAGACCCAATTGTCCTCCAAATTCGACATGAAAGATCTTGGTGCTTCAAATTATATTTTGGGCATGGAAATTAAAAGAGATCGAGCAAAGAGGAAACTCTGGTTAAACCAGAGGAAGTATGTCGAGACAATATTGCAGAGGTTTAATATGTAGAATAGTAAACCGGTGAAGGTTCCTATTCCCATAGGTGTGAGGTTATCTGTTGAACAGTCTCCCAAGCCACAAGAAGAGGAAGAGGACATGTCCCATGTTCCATATGCAAGTGTAGTCGGTAGCCTGATGTATGCAATGGTCTGTACTAGACCAGACATTGCACATGCAGTGGGAGTATAGAGTAGGTTTATGTCAAAACCAGGAAGGGAGCATTGGATAGTAGTGAAGCGGGTTTTCAGGTATTTGGGTGGCACTAGTGATTATGGTTTGTGCTACCAAGGAAGACCAGAATTGGACAGAGTGTTGGATATTTGAGGCTTTGTTGATGCAAACTGGGCTAGAGATCTGGATCAGAGAAGATCTACAAGTGGGTATTTGTTTAACCTATTTGGAGGTGCAGTCAGTTGGATGAGTAGGAAACAATTTTTAGTGGCACTATCAACTACAGAGACAGAATACATGGTTGCCACTCATGCAAGCAAGGAAGCAGTTTGGTTGCAGAGATTGTGTTCAAGTATGTGGTTAGTACAGGAAGCTATAGGGATAGACTGTGACAGCCAAAGTGTAATTTTCTTGGTAAAGAACCCTTCATATCATTCAATGACAAAGCACATTGATGTTCAGTATCACTTTGTGAGGGATATGATAGAAGACAAAAAGGTGTTGCTGGTAAAGGTGGACACTTTGAAGAATATTGCAGATGCATTGACAAAATTTGTGAGCTCTGAGAAGTTCTCTTCATGTAGAAAAACAATGGGCATTTCAGGGTTGGAAAAATGACTAAGCTCTCTTGTGGCCCCCTGTGGAAAGAAAACAACAAGTGGGAGAATGTTGGGTTGTGTTATATTCTTTCCACGACTAGCCCACATAGTTAACCAGGGGCTTAGAGGGGGGTCACATGGGTTTTGAGGCGTACCCATAACCCACTTTATGGGGTCTGGGGCAGCGTCCCCAAAAATTTTGGTTTTGGAACCTATGTTAGGTTGGGCGGACCCACCTATGGCTTTGTGCATGATTTTCACACATTTTTTTTGGGCGCGATGGTTTTCGATCCATGGTATTGGACGAGATGGTTTTTGGTCCATGGTATTGGATGTTTCGGCATGTATAAATATGAATTGTAAAATTGAAAGGAACAGAATGAAAAATCAAGCTAGTAGTCCCGGTTTTGGGATCCAGGGGAAATATTTGTGTATATGTGTTTTATGTGTTATGCTCTCGCATTGTTTATTTTATGTGTTTTAGAATTCGTATGCAGGTAATTTCTGTATGAGGTTAAAACCTACAAACATGACACTTATTTGTCACTCGTGTTGGGTTTGGGTTATCCTCACTTCATCACTTGCCTTCATGGGTTTTGGGAATCCATTTGCCTTTCATATTATTATATTGTCATCATGACCTCTGATCTTATGTTAATTCAAATGTTTCTAAACTCTGGAGTGTTATGAAACCAACTCAAAAAAAGATAGAAAAGATAGATCAACGCCTTAGAAATAAGCCTCTTCAAGGGGGCAACCTCCTTTACATTACACAAATGAACAATTCTTTGATGATATAAATGATAAGACCTCCTTTCTATATATAGGAATCTAAGGGGTCATAATATAATTAGAGCCGACATAACAATAATAATGTAAGGGCACAATAATAACAATAGTGGGCTTCTATGGGGCACAACAGTAACAATATGGGGACTACATGGGTACAACAATATAATAATGGGGTTGTACTAATAACAATAAGTGGTTACACTAGTAGTATAGGGGCCTAACATGCCCCTCTCCTTCAAAAAGTGTTGTCCTCAATGCTTGAATAGTTCTTGATGCTTCTGTATAAAATTCTTGTCGTCCCATGTGGAATCTTCAGTGGGTAAGTTCTTCCACTTGATGAGATACTCTAAAATTGTTCGATTTCGTAGCTGTCAGGTTTTTGTTTCTGTGACTGCTCGAGGTTCCAATATGATTTTTCCTTCCTCTTCAAGTTTTGGCAATATTGTTTGAATTGGGATCTTCTGCAACTTTTGAATGAGTGGCCACACTTCTTCATCCTTCTTCCATTCATCCCTTACTTCGTTTATCCAATCTGGTTGGATAATAGAAATAGCACAAAACAATGCTTCCACATCCTCATCCTTTATTGAGAGTGCATATGCAACAAAATTTTGCTTCCCTTTTCTATAGATGATGTCAAAGTTATAACCCAACATACTTGTGACCCATTTTTTCTGTTCTTCTAAAGATAATATTTGTTCTAAAAAGTATTTAAGACTATCATGATCCATTTTTACATTGAAGTGTCTTCCCATTGGGTAAGGTCACCATTTCTTAAGTGCATGTAGTATTGCCAACATTTCCTTCTCATAAATAGCTTTCTTG
Organism: Pinus tabuliformis; assembly: GCA_031772625.1. Classification (NCBI taxonomy): domain Eukaryota; kingdom Viridiplantae; phylum Streptophyta; class Pinopsida; order Pinales; family Pinaceae; genus Pinus; species Pinus tabuliformis. The sequence continues at coordinate 29,995,782 of CM062810.1, read as the reverse complement.
AGATGTAGCCGTAAAAATACCCAATCACCTACATCAAAATAATTTTCACAGCAATGTTCATCTACCTGTTGTTTCATTCGATTCTGCACCAAAGTGGTGTTATCCTTTAAAAGTTGGAGAACTTGTTGTTGATGCTCGATGTGATCTTTCACTGCTTGAACCTTTTTCTTCTTGATATTTCCTTCTATCTTTAGAGTTTGGGGAGTGGTAATTTCTTCCAATTCTTTACAAGATATGGTCGGATTCATTTCTTGATGCTCGATGTGATCTTACACTTCTTGAACATTTTTCTTCTTGATATGTCCTTCTATCTTGATAGTTTGAGGAGTGGTAATTTCGGCCAATGCATTACAAGATATGGTTGGATTCATTTCTTATTTCTTGATGTGATATTTCACTTCTTGAACCTTTTTCTTCTTTATATGTCCTTCTATCCTGAGAGTTTGAGGAGTGGTAATTCTTGCCAATGCTTTACAAGATATGGTCAGATTCGTTTCTTCTTTCTCTGGGTTTGGTTTCCTGGTGTATATCCTCTTCTTTTGATGTTTCTTGATCCTTTTCTTCCTCCTCTTCATAATCTATGTAAAATAATTTATTCTTAGCACACTTATGACCTTTAGTGCATTTGTTATCACAATTGTAACAAAGCCCTTTTTCTCTTTTTTCTTCCAATTGTTGTGGTGTCACCCTTGTATGTTGTGGAAGGCTAGGAGAAACAACACTTCCATGTTTATACTTGTGAGGGGTAGAATTCCTTGTCTCCATAATTTTGCTTTCCACTTTTCTTGCCAACCTGAATGCCTTCTCCAATGAATCAGATTCCCAAAGATGAACCTCATGTTGAATGTTATTCTTTAAGGTCCCTATGGAGGCATCAATCCTCTACTTCTCTGGAATATCATTTTCCCTTATATTCAATTTTTCAAAGTCCTCAATGTGCTCTTCCATTGGACACTTTTGTTTGAGATTTATCAATTGGATAAAGAAGGTGTTTCTCTTTGTATCCTCATAATGTGCTATCATTTCCTCCATGAAAATTGACCACATGACAAGTGGTTTACGAGAACAAAGCCCTTTATACCATAAAAATCAATTCAGTTCTAAATAATTAGATGTAATACATACCTTTTGTAACAGTGGTACACCACGTAGATCAAAATATCTCTCCATCTGTAGTATCCAATTTACTGGATCCTTGCCATCAAACTTCCTCATCTCGTTTTTTCTTGATTTTAGGAGCTCTATCTTGAAACGATTGTAACTCTATAATTTTGGATCTTCCAGTTCTAAAATTGAGATCTATAGTAGCCCTCTATGTCCTCTTTCTAATGCCGCCAGTCTGATCGAAATTGGATTCTCCAAGAAATAGTTACGCGCAATCTCCCAAGATGACCTTATTATACACCTTTTCATAATAGCAAACTTGTATGACATGTTGTGTGTCACTGTTTTGACCTTTGGATCTGAAAAATACACACAAAAACTACATTTTGTCCTCTTTTTGAAACTTCTTACGAAATTTCAATCAGATGCTCAGAGAGAAAGTTATAATGATTTTTCCAAGGTCACCTGTTTAAGATGTAATTCGGGAGTCTGCAAAAACCCTAACTTCCTCAGATCATATATCCGAAAATATAGCGAGACAAGATCTAAAATTCGGACCCAAGGTTCAGATCAATTGCTTCTCAAATGGGTTTTTGTTTTATCGTTTGAAACTTCGTAGAAAAAACATTATAGCGAAAATGTCGTGATGACCTGTTTTAGATGAAATTTTGGAGCTTGAAAAACTATAACTTCCTCAGATCATATCTCCCAAAATATAGTGAGACAAGCTCTAAAATGCAAACCCGTGGTTCAGAAAGATTTAGTCTCAAATGGGTTTTCTCTTTATCTTCTGAAACATCGCTGAAAAGATTTATAATGAAAATTCCACGATGACCTGTTTGGAGCAACGAAACCCTAGAATCCAAAGCTCTGATACCGAATGTTATGAAACCAGCTCACAAAAAGATAGAAAAGATAGACCAATGCCTTATAAATAAGCCTCTTCAAGGGGGAAACCTCCTTTGCATTACACAAATGAACAATTCTTTGATGATACAAATGACAAGACCTCCTTTCTATATATAGGAGTCTAAGGGGTCATAATATAATCAAAGCTGACATAACAATAATAATGTAAGGGCACAATAATAACAATAGTGGGCTTCTATGGGGCACAATGGTAACAATATGGGACTACATGGGTACAAAATATAATAAGGGGGTTTTTCTAATAACAATAAGGGGTTACACTAGTAGTATAGGGGCCTAATATGGAGTCGTGAAGCCGATATGTTCAAGAGAAGTCCCATCTACAATTTTCACCACCTATACCTTGTTTGACCTTTTCTGCGACAATCTTGAATCGCTCTTACCTACTATGATATATATTTTGTTTCTTGTCGATGATGTGGGATACATTATGGCCCTCCTTCGATGGATCACTTCATATTGACTTTAGCTCATTATCCAAGAAAATGATCTAGAAACTCCCTTTCAGTACCTTGGGGCTTGCATGCCTCAATGGTAGTTTCTTCGCATTTGACGATAGGTTCACACCATTGGCCTTTGATCGAATGATTTTGTGGGTGTTCAACTTCAGCTTCATTTCTTACAATCGTGGATTGTGTTATTGTACCTTGAGAGCCATTGTCATTATGGGTGGTTTCTCTAGTGCCTATTAACGTTTTACATCATTGACCGGTAATCAGGTGGTTTTCTATCATGTTTGACCCCAACCAATCTGTTCACATGGAATAATTCATACATTGCTTGGATTGAGATGGATATGAAGACCCTAGGTCATCTGATAAATCTAGGTTGTGTGGAGTTATGAGTTATTCATGATTTTACACATGATTCCCTCTAGACAGATGGTTGTGACCATATCATGGGTCCATATATATGATCCTTTCTATTCGAATGGTTGCTTCCATGCTTTGGATCCTTACACACGATCCCTTCTATTCGGATGGTTGTTTCCATGCCATGGATTCATGTATTGTTCAATGCCTATTCAAAGATGTATTTTTAGGCATATTTACATCAGAGATGTCAGATATCTATATTGTGTCATGCTTGATTTGCAAGTCTCCTGATGGTGTTTCTTCGGGTCCTTGCCTTGACTTGTAAAGCATTTCACCCATCACTCCCTATTATGCCTTCATGCTTTAGGCGGCATCTATTACAAAATATTTTTTCGCACTTCTCATCCCATGTCCTGAAGTGTCAAAATGACAAAATCTATTAGTGTACTCACCGTGAAACACATATAGAAACATCCCTGAAGAAGAGAAGAAATGTTGCCCTGAGATAATTCTAGAGAAATTTCCCTAAAACCTTAGTTTTCAGGATAAACGTTATTTGCACTACTGTTGGCCTATGTTGATGGCTTGTTGTAGCATGTTGACCTAGCACTTCCACAACGGCTTTTGGTATGAAAACTTGTGTTGAACCTCTTCTGGCAATTTTTCCTAAAGTGGAGGAGAAGCTTCTCTTACTAGAAGCCTCGAGAACGGTGAGTTGGATGTTGTTGAATGAAGATATGATCGAGTTCTCCCATTTTGAGTCATTGATCCTACATTTAGGGATCTTCCCCTTGATATGTGGACCTTCCTCCCTCTTTTATGGATCCCTAACTCCCTCTCCTTTCCTATAAATCAAGTCCCTTCTATCCCCAAATGGTTGTTCATTGCTTGGTTGCATTCCTATGCTGAAACTATGCCTAAACGTTTCCCATATAACTAAGGAGAAAGAGTGACTGAATGGTATTGGCTTGGACTTGGAAATCCACCATAAAGGATGCTTCCAACATCAAGGAACCTATGGTTGTATGCTTCCCTCATTTCTATTAATAAATACATCTGATGTTTACTTTCCATAAATGTATAAATCATTATTCATTTAGCATGATGCTCCTTGATCTGTCATGTAGTTTATGTTAGAATGAACTACGCTATGTATGGTTTTGTCTCTCTTGTTTGATCTTATTTGTAGGTACTCATCCATGACAGTGTAAAGAGGATTGAACCTGGAAGCGAGAAGGCTGAGAAAAACACCAATGAGTGCTTAGCATCAAAGTCAGGTAGGTTATCTATCTTACTTTGCATTTACCAACATAAGCTAGGAAATTCTACACTTATTTATTTGGTTTGTCGCTAGATCCTCTCATAGGACTAGAGAGATCAATTTTATCCATAGAAGGGATTGTCTTCACAACAATCAATGCTAGCTTTGAATGAGGGAGAATGAGATACTTTCAAACAAATTCAAACACGCCATGTCACCGAAACCTCCTTTTGGAATGATAATGGGCCACTTAATGATGTTAAAGATGTGATGAGAGGGGAATTTTTTGCAATGATGAGCTTGAAATGACACACTTAACAAATAACTAACTTTCATGACTGACATGACATCAGCGTAACAAACTTATGATTAACCAATTCTCACATGACTCCTTATGACCTTACAATTTGAATTATGGAAAAAAAAAATTCTTTTTACTCAAAATATTTACAATGACACTTTGAAAAATTTGACCTCTTTGTACAAAAACCCCTTTAGACCATTACACTCCTGAAATCAGACCTAATATTTACAAAAGTGACCTCAATTAAAATGGTAAGACAAAAGAGATTGGGATTCTTATATTATAGGGCCCTACATGAGCCAAACCAAAGAAAGAAGAATGATCATGAAGACAATCATATCAAAATGAGGGTCACTTGTATTTATAGCCATCCATGGGTGTTTGATTTCTCTTTTGGGTCAACCTGACCTTTTGTGCATATGTGGGATTTTCTTCAAAAATACACTTTTCCTTGTCCAAATTGAGTGCTTCAATAGTCAAAATTGGTCCTCTCGAAAAGAGGAATCTAGTCCCATTATTGGAATTTATTGTTGATCTGCCAAAAATCAATACTCCCTCTCTGCTAGGGAGAAATTTCAATATTGTCATCATATCATGTCCCATCTCAAGTATCTTGTCATCAAATGTCGTCATTGTTCATCTTGGTTCATCTCTGCTTGTCCCTTCTAATCTCTTGCTCATCTCCACTCATATGTTGAACAATATCAAATCTAAAAGAAGAATAATTTGATATTGGAGGGGAGCTCAATATACCAACCTCTATTGATTGGGGAGCCACTTCTACCACCTGAAATCATTTCCAACAGGAAGCCAATGTTGCTACTCGGGAATCTCTACCAATGGGGAGTTAATGCTATGACTTAGGAACATTTTCCAGTGTGGAGCCAATGTTATGACCCAGGAAACTCTACTAGTGGGGAGCCAATGCTACGACCCAAGAAACTCTACCTACAGGGAGCTAATGCTACGACCCGAGAAAATATTCTAGCAAGGAGCTAATGCTATGATCCGGGAAACTTTGCCAACAAGGGGCCAATGTTATGGCCCATGAAACTCTACCAGTGGGGAGCCAATGCTATGATTTGGGGAACCAAAAACAATAGGAGGGATGCCACTTACCTTATGAGGTAAGTATCATGCCTATCCCACTACCTAGTGATAATAGGAGGGGTACTACTTACCATAAATGGTAAGGATCATTCCTATCCTATTGTATATTGATCTTCCCAACATGACCTTTAAGAGTTGGTGGTAGAACACCTATATCTCTAGCTTGAGTAGGATTCCACTTATCATAAATAGTAAGGATCATGCCTAACTCAAGCAGTGAGCACCCATTGGCAAGATGGGTGGGAAATATGGATGCCAAATGTGGTATACTCTTGAAAGACCAAGATAGAGTAGAAACATCTTCCACCTTATGGGTAACCTATAGGTGTGATACCCTATTGTCTAGAGATATCTCAACCCCAAGATCCCTACATCTCAATTCCTCACCCTGGGAGCTCATACAGGAGGGAGGAACTGGCTCAGTGTCCTCAATCGGCCCAGACCCTTACTTCAGAGGGTCACATCCATCAATCCATGTTGCTCTCTCTAAAGATAAGAAATATATCAACATGCTCATATATGGTACCAACTTAACCAACTCACTGAAGAGTTGCCTCAAACATCACTAAGAGCAGTAGTCCTTTGTTTCCTTGTTCATGCAAGACATCAAAATCAAATATTATGTTAGAGAAAATATATATCACAAAGGATACCTTATTCATTCACCTTCTCACGAAGGCAACAACCACAAGTCTATTCTTTTCTCATACAACAACATCGTCTCAATCTATGAAGATATCTTTGTCCCAACTACATATAGGATTCCTTGCTAATCAAATTAAACTCTTGTTATCATAATATATCACTATCATATCCAGAACCTGCTCAAACAACTCTCCAAAGAGCTTCCTTAACCAAACTTCCCCTCTAGCCATGCTAGACACAATGTACTCAACCTCGATTGTTCTTAAAGCTATGGACTTCTATTTCCTATTCATCCATGGTATCATTGTAGATCCTAATAAACACTCAGATGTGATCTTCTGTTTTCAACCCAATCATTATAGTATCCATGCAAACTCATATCTCTCGAAGTATATCTTACAAAATGTCACCTTGAACATAGAGGTTGAATCCCTCTTACGCTCAATCATTAGAGGCCCACTACCTGTAAATAATGGATCGCCAATATATAAAATCAAAATCAAAGGAATACCTTGGACCAACTTAGAGGTTCAAATTGGAAGTGCTTCAAGGGTTCGCCATATAACTATCAATGTGGTCATGCTAGGCATGTCGGGATTATTGTTGCATTTATTTATGCAAGGAGTTATTTCTTCACGATCTCATGCCCGATTAAGATCACTAGACATCAAAATATAATGGCTAATACAATCTAATAATGATCCCCAATCAAGATGGTCATGTATGCAGCAAGCAGTCAAATCTATGTTATAAAGATAAGAGATCACACCTCGAATCCTCACATGTCAGGGAAGGGTTTTGAGTTCGATGCAGATCTTGCACTCCACTTGATCAAACCAACACGTCTGCACCAAATCTCTATCCATGCACAAAAACACAACTAAACAAGGACAATAGTTGATCTTCCTACGAAGACCATCATATCAAAAGTAATAGATGTGATCATATAACATACTGAACACAACTTCGTGTAAGGAAGGGAACATATATTTTTATTAACCATACAAATGAAATTATATAAAATGTATACCTTCAACTACTAATATCCTCTCCTGCAACTTGCAGTATGGTCTCCCCTCCAAAGATAGCATAGATCTCGCGCTCTATTTTGGATACTCTCCCCCTTACCCTCTTGGTGAGATTATAAAGGCTCATTCCATCCTCCAGAAGAATGTATCTAAACACCTAGGGGCTTGAGAATTTAGGAAACTTCTACAATAATGGACCCCTAGCCAACTCATACACAAGTGAGTCAAGTTGATCTCCTTGGGAATGGAAAACTCTAGAAACCTTTTTCACAATTATGAGTTTTTCCAATTATATCAATTATGAAATAATTATTATCTCATAATTTAAATATTTTAGCAAATTAATTATGAGAAATAAATCAATCATGTAATTCTACCCTTTTATCATGGGATAAATCTCACATAAGTAAAAGAAAAGGTGAAAAGGGATGCATTTTAGCCAAACAACTGAGGTAAGTTGATATTGGGTTTCTCTCACTATAATGGAGTGGCAAATAGGCCCTCTTACGCTAAAGCATTAGAGGCCCACTACTTGTCAAGAATAGATCGTCAATATATAAAATCAAAATCAAAGGAATACCTTGGACCAACTTAGAGGTTCGAATTGGAAGTGCTTGAAGGGTTCACAATGAAACTTTCGATGCGGTCATGCTAGGCTTGGAGAGATTATTGTTGCATTTAATTATGCAAGGAGCTATTGCTTCGTGATCTAATGCATGATTGAGATCACCAGACATCAAAATATAATGGCTAATACAACCTAATAATGTTCCCCAATCCAGATGGTCATGTATGTAGCAAGAAGTCAAGTCTATGATATAAATATAAGAGATCACCTAGAATCCTCACATGTTGGGGAAGGATTTTTGAGTTCGATGCAGATCTTGCGCTCCAAACTTTCGATCCAGGATGTCTGCACTCAATCTCTATCCCTACAGTGGCTATAGGTCACTCAAAGGATGAACAACTGGTCACTCCAAGGATGAACAACCTAACCAAACCCTGAGTTGGAACCCATTTTATTTGCATTGGGCCCACAATTGCACCACAACAAAGTATGCATGTGGTTATATCCATCCATCCCTCCAACCTTGTGCATAACACTGTATCCGTGTGGTTATATCCCAATATCAATTTTAATTAGCCAGATAAGTGATGCATTAGAATGAATTTTTTTGTATATTGTGTAATAAGAAAGTTTATGTTTATGTTTTGTATTTCCAATATTATGAAGTTAATTCTTAGGGTGGAGTTAGGTTAGTTACCAAGTTAATAATGGACCAACTAGAAGCCCATCAACCTAAGAGGATAAAATTTTTGAACTCTACCAAGTATGTCTACAAAGAAGATGGTAGGCCCCATAAACATGCCCTTCCAAGTCCTTTAGACTATTTAGATGTATATATTGGAAAAACAAAAGAAATTCCTGTCACTAATCTGTAAAACTTCTTTTATAACCCTCAACCTAAGAAGATAACAATGTTGAACTCTAGCAAGTATGTTTGCAAAGAAGATGGCACGCCCCATAAGAATGCCCTTCCAAGTCCTTTAGACTATTTAGATGTATATTCGGGAAAAAAAAAATAGAAATTCCTATCACTAATCTGTAAAACTTCTTTTATAACCCAAATGTGATGTTACTGTAGGAATCTAAGAATGGAATTTTGTCACATACATCCCTTGAAGAGAGCAATGCATAAGTATATAAAGAGTCAATAATGATTGATAACATTATTATAAGTATATAAAGAGTCAATAATGATTGATAACATTATTATAGAAACAAGATGGATTAGACCTATCGTGATCTCTATAACTATATCAGATAAATTTTCCTAAGTAATACACCTGCTAATGGGGAAAGAACAAAATTCTCGCTTCAATATTGCAGCACGCAAACATATAATATAGTTGAGGGTTAAACAATACTCTATTCAATCAAATTAAAATATCAGTCGCGGTAAAAACTGTAGAACGTCATGAGAATCTGTAGCAGAAATAACTCTTTTTCTTCACACAAAAAACAAGAATTCAATGTATGCTCACAATTAATATACAATATACCATGTTACACAGTACGAACAAAATCACATATACTGTTAAATGGAACCCTTGGCCTTAATGGCCACAGGATCGAAGTTAAAAGTTATATAACAACAATTTATTTAAAATTATTTTCGACAGAACAATGCGAAAAAATAGAAGGAAACAAACTTTTAATAGTATGAAACCCTAACAATTCGACAACCCATGAACTGGGTCTTGGTCATGGTTATAAAACCCTAAAAAAGAAAAAAAATACTCGTGAGAACCTAGCATTCGAGGAATAAAAGTCATTAGATAGAAAAGAAACCATCAATGACAGATTTTGTAGAAGTTATTCCTTCTCAAAGAACACTAACCAATGCAGAACATCAGTGCATAACTCAGAGTCAGTGGTCAATCGAAAACATAATAGTCATAAAGTGAATCACAGGTTATAAGACATGACCGTAAGGTCAGATAAACCTTTAAAGGTTATTGAAATCAAGGGAAGTTAGACTATTCTCGTGGAATTCGCAGTACGAAGATAGGAAAATTAGGAACAACATGAAATTGTAAAACAGTAGGGAGCCCTAAAATCCTTAGCTTGCAAAATCGGATAGCCAGAGACCGCTTGGTACGTATCGAACCTTGGATAAACTTTACCTACATCAAGATCCATTACAAAGAAAAAGTCATTAAATTATCACTCTGTGATCAGAAAGAGGGATTAATTCCCAAACAAACATATGCAACATTAACCCTTGTTACAGAAAACAGAATTACCTGACCTGAGCTATCCAATTTGGGCCTGTCGGCTGGTGTTCTCATTGTAAGCCTCAATATTAATGAATGGGCACGATGCGGTCATACTTCATAAAACATAAAAGAAACCCTTGCGCTGCCGAAAGACTGGAAACATGAACTATAGAACTCTTTGGCAAACCTGAAATATTCGTGGTGGTCTATGCCACAAGTTGCAATGTTTTGAAATTAGTGACAATAACCAAAATGTGTGATATGAACAAGACTACATTGTAACACAGTGGAATGCCTGCAGAATAATAAATTCCTACTTGAAATTAATGGAAACCCACCCAATTGTAGGTTGTGAATTGCATCACTGTCACTGCTATAAACATAGGATGGTTATTGATTCCATGCGTTTGACAAGCACTGATAAGCGTAATCGGTATAAGAACAAGCATGGAATAACTATGGGAGAAAAAGTGACATATTTAGCAATACAGGTGTGGAAACCATTGTCCCATCAGACTCTATATACGAGATGCTTGTTTGCCTTGCTTTGCCATTCCCTCTGTTTGTTTGCCTTGCCTTTCCATTCCCTCCCGTGGCAAAGTAGTTCGGATGGCAAAGTAGTGACTGATTGTTCTACTAGTGTGATAACTTATTTCATTTCATAAGCCGTTTAATTCAATGGCCTCCAGAGTAGAGCCGGACTATGGGAATAGTCAGCCAGGAAGCTACCCCTCATAGTAATTGATTAAAGAAGTGGGTCATCTATAAGAAGAAACACAGTGATAAGTGTGGTCAGTCAGGTGCGTACCCATAAGTTCAGCAAGCGCAGATCTTTAGTTATGCTAACCCATTTCCCCTTGAATTGCAGACCAGTGACTTATTAAAAACCTTTTGAAAAGGCAACCTTCAAAACCAATTGTTCAAACTGACTGAAAGGAAGATTAAACCGGATCAGAACCTAATGAGGTGTCTCTTCCTTCTACTAGTTCTTCAATTTGAGATATTACATCTCATCCCCTCTCCTATCTAGATTATATTTCCCACTGCTAGATCAAGCATTTGAAGACAATCCCATAAAAAAATTCTATGGGGATGACGCATTGAAAGATGCATTGTTTGGAGACTAATAAATACAAGTATTAGGGAATCAATTCAAAAGAAAAAAAAAATGCAATGAAGGATATCTAGAATAACGGTGAAGTTTTTCATAAGACCATGGGCAAGTTTCGTAAAATGCCTCAAGAAGCAAGAAGCAATGATGTTTAGAACTCAAATTACTATGATCTAATATCTTATTTTTTAATTTTATTGAGGATGGCATCGATAACTTACATTCCAAGACTTGACACATAGCTGTACACATACAACAAAACAAAATGAACATTCATTATTTTCACAAAATCCCATAATCAAAATCCTTTGAAGGCATTTGTACAGGGTGTTGTTGCGTGATAACACCAAAGGTACGGGTTCAAAAATATAGTTTCATTATCTAGAGTAAAGTTATCAGGCTCAACTAGCCAAAGAGTGAGGATTGACTAGTGATCTGGAAAAACTCATGAGTGACTCGTAAAACTTCAAATAAAACCACCAAATTTCAGAATAAAAGAGATTTTCCATTCATAGTCAGGGTTGCAAAGGTTAATAATGCATATTTTCAATAATAGCTCTTTTCAAAATAGAAAGATGATACTATTTACGCAAAAGGCTGGGGATTTTGGAATGTTCGCACACATCTTCTAGTTGTCTGCTATGATAGAAGGTTAAAAATAGAAGCATATGGACAAACCTTAAATATGAAATCAGAAAAACCACCTCAGAAGCACTTAGCAAAGCAATAATAATGAAATGAGAGTGAAATTCATTCATGATGAATTAAGCAAACACTTTATATAGTAAAAGCTTCAGTGATAGAAGCAAAACTAAAACTATTACCATGAATGTGAAATTAATTCCTGATGAATTAAGAAAACACTTTATATAGTAAAAGCTTGAGTGATAGAAGAAAAACTATTACCATGAATGTGAAATTAATTCTAATGAATTAAGCAAACACTTTATATAGTAAAAGCTTGAGTGATAGAAGCAAAACTATTACCGTGAAATAGATGAAGGGAACAGCGCAAAGCGTTACATGCCATCAAATAACCATGTTAAACGTTCGTAGAAATTCGACATTTGTTTATGGTGAATATTACATTAGATGGAGAACGCTTAGTTCGGTCTGTCTTGATTATCTCTACAACGACATTTGTTTATAGTGAATATTACATTAGATGGGGAACCCTTAGCTTGGTCTGTTTTGATTATCTCTACAACTATAACTCTCTCGATATAACAAGATCACCCATACCGCGGGTGGAAGTAGCTCAACTCCTCAACTCAGCCTTATACATGAACCGAACCTTCTAAATCTATTGTAGCAAACGTGGAAGTCTAATTTGTTGCGACAATTCATGTATTCCAACAAGTATTAGTGACCCAATTCCTTGGTTCCCTTCCAATTCCGTTGTAGCAAATTTGGAAGTCTGATTTGTTGACCCAATTCCTGCACTAAATTTTGATGATGAAACTGTTGAAGATAATGGAGAATATCCTAGAATAGGTAGAGTTGGTTCACATAGCCTCAAGATAGGAATTAGTTTCTATTTCTTAGGATGCTATTCTAACTTCCCTAAAACCATGTATTCTATTTAATGTGTAATGTTGATGAACAATGTAGAGCGTTTTGCAGAGCCAGACTCTCCTAATTCAGACTCTCTTTCGTAGAGCTGACCAGTGGGTTTTATTTCTTAATACAAATATTGCCATTTTTATCATGGTATCATAGCATCAGGGCTAAGGAACCTGTACGTTGGTTGGTGGGTGGTTCTTTGAACCGAAATTGTCGCAGGTTTTGAGTGGATAGCTGTGACGATACACCTCTACACTTCTCAAAAATCTCATTCTTCAATCATCGCACTTTTCTAGTGTACAGCTGCGATGGTTGTGAATCGTCTCAAAAAATTGGTGTTTTTCTGCGATGGTCTCGGATATTGGGTGTTTTTCTATGACTAGTCTCGGAAAATTGGTGTTTATCTGCGACTAGTCTCGGATATTGGGCACGATCATGTAAATCAAAGAAATTGCAAAGGGAGCTAAGAACAAGGTTGTAGCTATTAGAGAAGCTGAGTGGGGAAGCCATGAACAAGGTTGTAGCTAACAACAGGAGGTTTTCTAGAGGTTGAGAAGAAATCCATGGTGATCTTCGCGTGCGTTGCGAGATCAAACAACAGTGATCTGTCTCTATCACAGATCTGGGGTAAATTTAACATCTTTTACCTGTTGAATTTTTTTTTCTAAATCACCAAGATGAATAACAATATATTTGAAGCATGCATGAACAAGCATAACAAACTCGATGGTTCCAATTATGCAAATTGGAAGTTTAAGATGCAAACTCTGCTAGAAGCACAGAATGCTTGGACGATTGTGAATGGGGATGAGCCAAGGCCTGCAGTTGGATCAGCATTGGTCCCAGATTGGGAGAAACGAGAAAGCAGAGAAAGGACAATGTTAAAGATGTCAATGAAATATTGTATTATACTACACACCAGAGAAGGTAAGTCAGCTAACAAGATCTAGGGAACTGTGAAGGAATTGTACGAGATTACAAATTCAAATCGTCTTTTGTTCCTTAAGAGTAAGATCATGTCCATGAAGATGTAGGAGAATGAAATGATTGCTTCATTTGTAGCAAGGATCAAGGATCTGAAAAACAAATTATCAGATATTGGTAATATAATGGACGATACAAATATTGTGACCATTACAATGAATGGTGTCACTGATGATTATCGGATGTTCATCACTGGGATTAATGCCAAAGAAAACATCCCACATTTTGAGGAGCTGATAGGTCTACTGATGCAGGAAGAAGAGAGGAGATCGACTTTGAAGCCCCGGAGTGCCGATCTTGCATTGGTGGCAAGGAAGAACTTCTACAAAGGGAAAGGAGGTCCACAATAGCAAAACGGAGCAAGTTCACATAAACGGCCAAATCTAACCCAAGGTATGCATCCGAATAAAAACTACTCTGAAACTAAATGTTTTTATTGTGGAAAATTGAGTCATATTGCCAGGGAATGTAGGAAAAATAAGTATCATGAAAAACAACAGAAGCTAAAGAGACATGCAGGTCATCTCACGAATGGTGATCAAGTGAAGAATTTGAGATTGTTCATGGCAGATCGTGATGAAAATGTTGATGCAGACATCTAGTATGTTTATTCAGGAGCATCAACACACATGACAGGGAACAAGCACTAGCTGGAGGATTTTAAAGAGATCAACGAAGGCGCACAAATTTACCTAGGAGGTGACAAAATCCATCAAATCAAAGGATGTGGGAAATTTTCTGTTATTATACCTAATGGTAATATTAAACAAATCTATAATGTAATGTATGTGCCTCGCATAACAAAGAACTTGATTTCTGTATCAATGCTTACAGATCAAGATTTGAAAGTTGAATCTTTAAAATTTAACTGTTACATTAAGGATCTGCTAGATGGAATGAAGACAATTGCTACAAGGATCTGAATAGGAGGACTGTACAAGTTGGATGTGAGACCTGCACCGATTCGAGCATTGACAGCAACGAGCCTGACTACAGAAGAGCTTTGGCACCAGAGATTCGGCCACATCAATTACAATGATTTGTTGTTACTACAGAGGAAAGAAATGGTAAGAGATCTTCCTATGCTAAAGCAAGTACATAATGATTGTGATGCTTGTACTTTCGGAAAAATGCATAGAGAAGAATTCCCTGTTAGAGTAGAAAAAAAACAGAGAGATATACTGGAGTTAGTGCACACAGACCTTTGTCATTAGGAGGTGTAGTGTATTTCCTACTGTTTATTGATGACTGTATGAAGTTTTATTGTGTGTATTTCTTAAGTAATAAGAGTCATACATTCAAATAATTTAAGCAGTTTAAAAATATGATTGAAAGACAAATAGGTAAACAGATAAAAATTCTTCGTTCTGATCAAGGGGCAGAATATAGGAAAGATGAACTGATCAGATATTGTAAAGATCATGGAATTTTGCAGCAGTTTACAGTACCCCATACTCCACCGCAGAATGAAGTAATAGAAAGGAAGAACAAAACTCTGGTGGAATGTGCAAGAAGTATGTTGAAAGGTAAGACTCTTTCAAATGGTTTTTGGGCTGAAGCAGTGAGTACTGCGGTTTATTTAAAAAATAGGAGTCTTACAAGAATTCTTGAGTTTAAAACTCCTTTTGAAGCTTTATATGGATATAAGCCTGCAGTAAAAAACTTAAGAATATTTAGATGTAAAGCATTTTCCCACATACCCAAGGAAGATAGAAAGAAATTAGACTCGAAAGCCATCAGATGTACTTTTATAGGGTATTGTTCGTCATATAAATCATACAAATTATTTAATCCCTCTACTCACAAGATCTTTGTTAGTAGAGATGTTAAATTCCATGAGCAGGATAGTGAAGAAACTAATGAGCACTATGATGGATGGGACATCCCATACTTTGAAGAAGAAGATGCAGAGAACAATCAGGATCAACAGCAAACAAAGGCAGAGGATGAACAACAACAACTGCAGCAACAGCAACAACAGTAGCAGCAGGAAGAAATAAGGTTTGAAACCACTACCCCACCACTCAAGAGATCAGGTAGGAAAGCTCAAATGCTTGCAAGATATAGGGAAAATGCATTTATAACTAGTATGATGAACGTTGTTGAACCATCTAGTTATAAAGAAGCAAATGAAAGTCATGAATGGAAAATAGCCATCGAACAGGAATATGATTCAATAACCGGAAATAACACTTGGGAATTGGTAGAACTCCCTAGAGGAAAACAGGTTATAGGTTGCAAATGGTTATATAAACCGAAAATCAATGCAGACGGAACTATAGAAAAACTAAAAGCTAGGTTGGTTGCAAAGGGGTATACACAAAAAGAAGGGATAGATTCTTTGCCCCTGTAGCTAAATTGAATACCATCAGAATGTTAATTTCTTTAGCTACTAAGAAACATTGGATGATGCACCAACTAGATGTAAAGTCTGCATTTCTGAATGAAGAACTAAAAGAAGAGGTTTATTTAGATCAACCGGAAGGGTTTTTCTAGAAGGGAAAAGAACATTTAGTCTGTAGGTTGAAGGAAGCACTCTATGGACTAAAACAAGCTCCCAGGTCATGGTCTGAGAAAATTGATTCATTTTTTCCAAAAGATGGATATAATAGAAGTAAGAATGACCCTAATATTCACACCATGAAAGATGAACAAAGGTGCGTAGTGCTGATTTCATTATATGTAGATGATTTGATAATTACAGGTGATGTTATATATCTAATTGATGAAATCAAGCAGCAGATGTCACAGATGTTTGAGATGAAGCATCTCGGTGAACTCAGATACTGTTTAGGTCTCAAAATCTGGAGAGATTCAGGCCAAACATTTCTGTCTCAAGTAAAGTATGTCAAAGTCCTATTAAAAAAGTTTAGAATGGATCAGTACAAGTCTGCACCTGTACCATTGTAGCAAAACATCAAATTGTAGTGTGAGGATGGCTCAAAAGCGGTGGATGCAACACTTTACAGATAGTTGGTTGGGAGTCTGATCTACCTAACCACCACTAGACATGATTTGGCTTATGCAATCAGTGTGTTAAGCCAATTCATGTCTAAGCCACTTGAAAGCCATTAGAATGCAGCAAAGAATGTTTTGAGGTATCTACAAGGTACTGTAGATTATGGAATTATTTACACTGACTCTTCTAATGTTAGACTGGCAGGATTTGCAGATTCAGATTGGGCAGGAAATGTAGATGATCACAGATCTATAACAGGTTATGCATTCAGTCTTGGATCCGGGGTGATCACTTGGAGCAGCGAGAAGCAAAACACAGTCTCCTTGTCCTCACCAGAAGTAGAGTATCAAGCCATCTGTGCAGCAACGTGCGAGGCGGTTTGGTTTGCGGAGACTTCTCCAGGATGTTGGGGAAGAACAGAGAGTTGCAACAAAAATCAGATGCAACAATCAAAGTTAAATCAAGCTGGCCAACAATCTAGTGTTTCACAAAAACACGAAACATATTGATACTCAGTTCCATTTTGTAAGGGAGAAAGTGCAATCTAAAGAAATTAATCTGGAATATTGTAATACATGTGATAATGTTGCGGACATTTTCACTAAGCCCCTTGGAAAAGTAAAATTTCAAATGTTTAGGGAGATGTTGTAGGAATTTACAGGGTAAGTTCCACAGAAGAATACCAAAAGGACACCGCTCACAACCAGATCTCAAATCAATACACCAGTATTTTTGACGTGGTTAAAACCCTCAGAGTGCAAGGAGGGAAACAGTCCACGGCCTGTCCCAACGTGGGTACAGACAATTTATTAATCAAAGAATGAAAATTTACATAAGCTTCTCTCATGCACGGATTACCCGAACAATGACCCTCCATGCGCTTTAAATAGAACTCATGGACCAATCGGGTGTCAAGCCACGGATCAAGTGTCGGTAATACCGAGGTGAGAGTGAACCGTCGGATCACTACATATCGTGACCGTCGGATTGTAAGTTACAAAATGTACAACGGTAAAGAAACACACTTTACCTAACTCTAACCTAACTCTATACTAGACCAAGTTGAACTTAACTATATCCTATGTGTCGGAATATCCTAACATCCCCCCTTAAGAACAACTTGGGATAGGATTGAAGGATTTACAAATATGACACAATAGGAGAAGGAAGGAGGCACTAGAGCCTATCCCCCCTTAGTGACAACTTCCTGAACTCCAAGCATATATCGAAGTTTAGTGAACTTCGCCTCTGTGAGAGCCTTTGTGAAGATGTCTGCAACCTGATCATCCGTTGGACAATATTGCACTTCAAGAACATGGTCAAGAATGAGTTTTCTGATGAAGTGCATGTGTAGTTCAATGTGTTTGCTGCGCTGATGCTGGACTGGATCTTTGCATAGCTGAATGGCACTTTGATTATCACACCAAAGTGTGGTTGGATGCTGCTGCTCAAAGCCAAACTCTGATAGGATCTGACGAAGCCACAAGGCTTCCTTACTAGCTTCCACGGCACCACGATACTCTGCTTCTGCTGACGAAAGAGAAATGGCAGCCTGTTTCTTACAAGCCCATGTAATAGGTCCTGAACCAAGAGTGAAGACATAACCGGCAGTAGACTTCCGATCATCAGGTCACCAGCCCAATCAGAATCAGTGAAACCAACTAACAGAGGAGCTGCTTTGGCACTGTAATGAATCCCAAACTGTATTGTACCTCGAACATAACGAAGTATTCTTTTAGCTGCTTTCCAATGACTTTCACGGGGTTTTGCATAAAACGAGCAACAAGGCCAACAACAAAGGAAAGATCAGGACGAGTATGGGTTAAATACAAGAGTTTTCCGACAAGTTGACGGTATAAGGTAGCATCAACTTCAGGAGAAGTACAAGAGACTGAAAGTTTGACTCCAGACTGAAAGGGAGAAGGGGCTGGCTTACAGTCTTCCATGTGAAAATGACGAAGAATATCACAAGCATACTTGGACTGGGAAAGGAAAATACCCTCTTGGGATTGCAAGACTTGAAGACCGAGAAAATAGTGTAAGTGTCCTAAGTCTGTCATTTCAAATTTCTTTTTAAGGCTGGACTTCACATGGTTTATAAGGTTGGGATCACTACCAGTAAGAATAAGATCATCAACATAAAGAACAAGGATGATGAGAGTTGCCCACTTTCTTGGTGTAGACAGTATTGTCAGAATGACACCTAGAAAAGCCAGATTCTAAAAGAAAGCTATCCATTTTGGCATACCAAGCTCGAGGAGCTTGCTTGAGGCCATAAAGGGATTTCTTAAGGCGACAAACGAGGCTGGAGTCTGTTTGTATGAAGCCAATGGGTTGTTCCATATAGATTTCTTCCTGCAAGTCCCCATGCAAGAAGGCAGATTTAACATCCATTTGATGTACTTCCCATTTTAAAGAGGCAGCAAGGGAAAGAACAAGGCGGATAGAGTTCATTTTGGCAACTGGAGAGAAGGTTTCAGTGTAGTCAATGCCTTCAACCTGTGAAAAGCCCTTAGCAACTAGACGAGCTTTATGTTTGTCAACTTTCCCATCTGGTCCATACTTGGTTCTGTAAACCCATTTGCATCTAACAAGTTTGCGTCCCTTTGGTAGAGGAACAAGATCCCATGTATCATTTGTCATCAATGAATGATATTCTTCATTCATAGCTGTTTCCCAATGTGGATGGCCTGAAGCTTCTGCAAAAGTGTCAGGATCATGATTCACTGGAGCTTGAGCCAGTAAAGAAGAGGCTCTTTCAAACTGAGAACGTGTACGTCGCTGATCTGTAGGATCACCGGCAAGATCACCTGCTGCATCCCGAGTAGCACGGACCCATCTTGGAAGTTGAGGATCCTGAGAAGGTGGGGAAGGATTATCATCCTCGCTTTCATCATCAGAAGAAGAAATGTTCTCAAAGATAGAAGAGATGGAAGAGGTGGCACATCCGCCGGACTAGGCTCGCAGGCCGATTTATTTTCATCAAATTTTACATCTCTTCTAATGATAACATTTTTGGACTTAAATGGAATAAGTCTATAGCCTTTTACATCTTCAGAATATCCAACAAAAGTACATTTCTCACTCTTAGGTTCTAAGGCTTTATGCTTTTCATCTGGAATATGGGCCCATGCTTCACTTCCAAACACACGAAAGTGACTTACATCTGGTTTAATGGAACTCCAAGCTTCTTCTGGAGTGATATTCTCTAGAACCTTAGTAGGAGTGCGATTGATTATATAATTTGCACAATTAATTGCTTCGGCCCAAAAACTAAGACTGAGTCCTTTAGATTGCAGCATACAATTAGCCATTTCCTTTAAAGTGCGATTTTTCCTTTCAGCTACACCATTTTGTTGTGGAGTGTATGGAACAGTATGTTGCATTTGAATTCCATTTTCGGTGCAAAAGGTGATGAATGCATTTTTAACATATTCTCCACCATTATCAGTTCTTAGCTTAAGAATTTGATGTCCAGATTGTTTTTCAACGAATGCTTTGAAAGCCAAAAAGGTGGTAAATACTTCGCTCTTGAGTTTTAAGAAGTATACCCAAGTGCGTCTAGAGAAATCATCAATGAAAGTTAAGAAGTACTTGCAGCCAGAGAATGAAGCAACAGGAAGAGGACCACATAAATCACTGTGCACAAGCTGTAAAGGGGCTGAGGCGTGCCAAGAGGCACGTTTGTCAAAACTGTCCCGATGATGTTTTCCGAGTACACATCCGGAACAAACACCATCTTTGCAAGATACCATAGGAAGACCTGTCACCATGTTTTCTTTACATAGATGCTGAAGGGAGCGATAGTTTAAGTGACCATACCGCTCATGCCAAAGTTTGCTCACTTCATCATTATGAGCAACAAATACTGAGGGAAGATGGATGACCCAAAGTTGTGAAACTTATACAACCTTTTGGAATCATCAGCAAGACCAGTAGCTAGAATCTGTTTAGGATCTTTTAGATCCTTGATTACAACATCATGAGGTGAAAATTCAACGATTTTACCTTCACCTGAATGAGTTATCTGATAGACAGATAGAAGGTTGCAGGATAAGTTTGGAACACATAATACATCATTGAACTGACCATTGTCTAGATGAACAGTTCCAGTCCCTACAACATTAAGAGATCTATCATCACCAACATATATATTTTTGGTGTTACAATCATTTAAAGAAGAAAACATGGCTTGGTTTTTGGCCATGTGACAAGAGGCTCCAGAATCAATGAGCCACTCATGAGAATGAGAAGAAGAAGAAGATACATTTAATGCATAACCAGACTGAGATGATTGACGATGACATGCAGAAAATGCCGTTCCGGAAGTTGAAGTTGAAGTAGGCTCCAGATGGATGTTATGTTTCTTCATTGCGGCTTCCAAGGCTTCCATCTTCTTAAAGCATTTAGATTCTAAGTGGCCATCTCGATTACAAAAGTTACAATGTCTATCAGTCTTCTTCCATTTGTTTTTATTGGGCTTATCATATTGCTGAAATGATCTTTCATCTTGAGGCTGAGTTGGTTTAGGACCATTCCTTTGAGGATAAGACTTCTTAGGATTCTTTGAATTTGGATACTGCTGGGCGGCTAACGCTTTTGTGGAAGAGTTTCCAAGATTAAGAAGACCAAGGTGTAAGAGTTTTTCTTGTTCTCTTATTAAGGAATCACAAAAGGAGTCAAAGGAAGGGGCTTGTAGTCTTTGCCTTGACAAATGAAAGCTTCCCTGGTAGAATGGAAAGTGGAAACAAACACAGAGTAGGCTGGTCCTAACTTAGTGAGGATGGAATAAATAAGGTTACCATCATCTTTCTTAACTTTAACACCTTCCAAGAGATATCTAAGGTCTTGAATTTTGACAAGAAATCTTCAATGCAAGAAAAATTATTAGGATCCAAAGTAAGCAGCTCATTTTCAAGTTGATGGGATCTAATTTCATTTTTAATCCCAAAAACTTTAGCAAGTTTTTCTAATGCTTCATGAGGAGTTTCAATTTCTGCAATGTGGAATCTAAGATCAGGAGAAACAGACATTCCTATCAAGCCACGTGCTTGATCTTGTCGATTTTCCCATTTTTCGGCCTTGTCTTCATCTTTGGTTTCTTCTCTTGGTCTGTGGCTATTCTGAAGAGACCTTTACTTCTAAGTAAATCTCCCATGTAGGCTACCCATTGGAAGTAGTTAGTGCTGTCAAGAATGACTTGGCATGGACTTTCCATTTTTGAAAAACAACTGAAGCTGAAGATGCTGAAAGTAAGTGGTCCAATGGATAGATCTCGAAAAAATAGGCGGTTTTAAAAAAAACGGCTCTGAAAAAGGCTTCCGGATGAAAAAGTTATGGCTTTTTGAAAAAAAATTGTTGACGTTGCCGGCAAAGTGCGCGAATGTGCGGGAATGAAAAAATCCGCCCCCACAAAATGGAGACTTGAACCCAAGACCTCTACTCTCTTAAAAGGTCTTTGAACCAATTGATCTATACAAAATATTTGAGAGAGAGAGAGAGAGAGAGAGAGAGAGAGAGGGGGGGGGGGGGCCTCGATTTGCGTGCTTGCCTTGGGAAGACTCTTTTCCCCTACAAAACACAAAACACAAAACCCAACACGAATATCCAAAGAAAAACGAACCTTACGGCTCGAAGTTAGCTTTAGCAAAAAAACTAGAAATTTAAAAAAAAATCTCAAAGTTAGCTTTTAGCCGAAAAACTAAATATTTTCCTCAATGTTTCTGATTTTCCGAGATCACACTAAGGTGCAGGGAAAAGAGCATACGCATGAGAAAAATCCTTTCTTTCTGTTTCTGATTTGCCCAGATCGCACAGAGTCGCAGGGCAAAGAGCATACGCAGAAATGAAAGGTATAGATCCGGGAAAAAAAAAGGCTAAATAAATAAACCGAAACCGAAATAAGCAGAGAGAAAATGACAGTAAACTGCAAAAAAACACTGTATACCTCCCGATCTGAAAAATGACGCAGCTAGGGCTACCGAAACCTTTTCGCGTGAAACGAAAGGGGTTCCTCACTGAAACAGATGCTCCGAATGCAACAGAGCAGTCCTCTCGGCCCGAAAGCAGTCAGAAACAACAGATCTAGGAAACGACAGCCGCATGCAGTTCTACCGGCTTCAGATTTGGATCACCAACGGACGCGGCCCTCAAATAGCTCTGATACCATGTAGGAATTTACAGGGTAAGTTCCACAGAAGAATACCAAAAGGACACCGCTCACAACCAGATCTCAAATCAATACACCAGTATTTTTGACGTGGTTAAAACCCTCAGAGTGCAAGGAGGGAAACAGTCCACGGCCTGTCCCAACGTGGGTACAGACAATTTATTAATCAAAGAATGAAAATTTACATAAGCTTCTCTCATGCACGGATTACCCGAACAATGACCCTCCATGCGCTTTAAATAGAACTCATGGACCAATCGGGTGTCAAGCCACGGATCAAGTGTCGGTAATACCGAGGTGAGAGTGAACCGTCGGATCACTACATATCGTGACCGTCGGATTGTAAGTTACAAAATGTACAACGGTAAAGAAACACACTTTACCTAACTCTAACCTAACTCTATACTAGACCAAGTTGAACTTAACTATATCCTATGTGTCGGAATATCCTAATAGATGTTAGGCATATATGTGAATCCATTCTCCATTAAGGGGGAGTGTTGAAGATAATGGAAAATATCCTAGAATAGGTAGAATTGGTTCACGTAGCCTCAGGATAGGAATTAGTTTCTATTTCTTAGGATGCTATTCTAACTTCTCTAAAACCATGTATTCTATTTAATGTGTAATGTTGATGAACAATGTAGAGCGTTCTATAGAGCCAGACTCTCTTGGTTCAGACTCTCTTTCGTCGAGCTGACCAGTGGGTTTTATTTCTTCATACAAACATTGCCATTTTTATCAAAAACTGCATGTGGCTTTTGATGGGTTTGCTAGGATTCCATACCTTCCTCTTCAAGCCATATTTCCAATTCCCTTCAAATCATGTTTTTGGTTTGAAATGTTCTGGTTATAAATGTGTAAACACTCAAAGTTCAGTTCTTCAACTGCAAATGATAGCGTTGATGTTTCCACCCGCTGTCAACCTCAACCACATTAACCTTGGTGAATTGATTAAGCATAATAACATAGGAAATGGCAAGTGGGATTACAAGTTTATTTTTTTATGACATGTGTCCAATTTCTGAGAGGTGGTAGCAACCAGTAGCTGAGAGGTGACACAATTGCATGGCAAGGCCCTAAGTGAACTTTGGATAAAATGTGTTTTGATGCCGATTAAATTTACATAAAATGTTATGAATTCAAGGCTAGCATTAGTAAGTTTTCTTTTGATTTATTTTTAACTTTATCCTAACTTTATCTCAAAAAATGAGTTTTACCAACAATAAGACTCCCAAAATTTTAGTGCATATGATTGGCCAGTTAAAAAACCTATCAATATTTAATAGGTTGGAAAATGCCTTCATAAAATATGAATGAATAACTTTGGGTTAAAATTATTGTTTTAATGAAAATAAGTCTGCAGAGAGCGACATCGATCGCAATATACCTGGTACTTTCAGCAGGTATAACAATAACCCTCTCGTATATTTTAAAAGAAGCTTATTGTATAAGGAAAACAACTATGCAAAATATAAAATTTAAATGTTGTTATTTTGTGAGCATAAGTGAGACAATTACTAGCTAAAAAAGAGACTCCATTCTTCAACACAAATTGATAAGAGCCAAAGTAAGTTCTCGGATAGTTAGATAAATCCCAGGGAAATTTAACTCAATTAAATTAATGTTCCTTGATTGAAGAATATATATATATGATTTTTTTATAAGAGGATTCAAGGTAAATTTATTATGAATGTTACATGGGAAGATTAAATTAAAAAGATTTAATGATGGAAAAATGAAGATTAAAAAAAAACAAAAAAGGATTTATAAGTAATAATTCACTTGCTTTTGATGACAATTGCAATAAGAATCCTATACAAGTGCATAGTCTAGGTTCAAAACTATTATATTTACTTCATGGACCATGAGTGAGGGCACATATGATTGTAATGGTAACAGTAGAAACTTGTCACACAAGTAAGAAAACTTGTCATATAAGTAAGATGCCGGCTTAGTTTTAGATTCTTTTAACAAATATTAATTATTATTATTGAAAATAGGAAAAATAATTTTGAAAATTAAATTAAGAAAAATAATAATGAAAGTTGAAAATGAATTAAAACCCATACAGATTCATTTTAAGCTTGCATCTATGAGAGGGATCAAACTTTTTGTATTGAAAACCTCTTTTAGAGTATAAAATTTGAATAAATGTTTGTGCTCTTTTTCTCTCTTTCTCATAAAAAGAATTTCACCTCTAATTGATTTTGATTTCGACATTGAAATTGAAAACATTTTTTGGTATTAGTATTTTTTTTTAAATACCATGTGTTAACTTTATGTTGAGCATGAAAGGAATTTCACATCTCTTTCCAAGGATATTGTTATATAAAATATTATTTGGCATCTAATGCTTAAACTCCTTATTGAGGAGTCAAGGAATTACACATCTTCATTACAAAAAGTAGAAATCACTATAGACAAAATTAGGATTTTTTTAACTATCAATTATTTTATTTCTCTATATATAAATTTATGAAAAATTATGTTATTTGCTATAGAGATTGAATTATTTTATTTATGGTCCAAGTTGAAAGAGTTTTTGTTATTAATATTTTTTATTTTTTTAAGGTAGTTATTATTTTATTTATTTTAATATAATTCTATATATTACACAAAACAAGTGAAATTTCTTATAGTTAAAACATTTTATTTTTGTGTTATGCAAAAATTGCATAGATCCATCTTAAATTCAAATCTATCAAGAACGTAATTCAATCCCATCTTGGTAGATTTGGAGTTAAGATAAATCTAAGATTGAAAAATTAAAATTAAAGAAAAAAATGAAATATAAATAATAATTCACTTGCCTTTTGTGATGGTCTTGATAAGAGTATGTAACGTACATGGTCTAGGTTCAAATCTAGATTTACTTTATGGGTTCAAATCTAGATTTACTTTATGGGCTACCAGTGAGAACACATATGATTCTAATGGTAGCAGTATAAATAGTTTCACACAAGTACCATGAAGGCTAATTGTGGATTCCTCTAGATATTAAAAAACAAAAACTAAAGGACTTACCAATGAGGTGATTGTAATGATATTAATTATTTATCATAATAATAAACATTAATTATTATTATAAAAAAAATAGGAAATTTATTTAAAAATTAAATTTAAAAAAAAAAAAAATTATGAAAATTGAAAATGAATTAAAACCAACATAGACTCATCTTAAGCCAGACTCTATCAAGGTCATAGAGTAATCAAACTTATTGAGGTAAAAATTTGATCTTGAGCATAAAAGGAATTTCGCATCTCCTTCCAAAGAAGTTGTTATATCAAATACTATTTTAGATATCATGCTTAAACTCTATATTAAGTAGTTAAACAATTACACTTCTCCCTCCTTGTAAAAAACAAAAAGAACTGTAAATATTATGGTCAAAGTTGAGATCAAACTTACTGAGGTAAAAATTTTATCTTGAGCATAAAAGGAATTTCGCATCTCCTTCCAAAGAAGTTGTTATATCAAATACTATTTTAGATATCATGCTTAAACTCTATATTAAGTAGTTAAACAATTACACTTCTCCCTCATTGTAAAAAACAAAAAGAACTGTAAATATTATGGTCAAAGTTGAACAGAGAGGTTGTTATATCAAATATTATTTTAGATATCATGCTTAAACTCTAGATAAAGTAGTCAAAAAATTACACTTCTATATTAAGTAGTCAAAAAATTACACTTCTCCCTAGTTGTGTAGTCATTATTAATAAATGAGAAATTTTAATGATATTTATTTATTTATTTATGATAAATTACACTTCTATATTAAGTAGTCAAAAAATTACACTTCTATATTAAGTGAATCTATTTATTTTTTTTAAGGGGCCCACTAGCTTCGAGGAGATTGGAGCCTATGGGAGATTAGACCCTATTTTTTTTAAGGGGCCCACTAGCTTCGAGGAGATTGGAGCCTATGGGAGATTAGACCCTATGACCTCCCATGGCGAGGCACTGATTTTGACCAACTGAGCTAACCCTTGGGGCTGATATTTATTTATTTATTATAATCAACATAGATCCATTTAACTCTGAATATACCAAGAATAGAGAGGGATCAAATCAAGTTCTTGATTTGGATTTAAGATGGATATATGAAAGATTTACACAACTCAATAACAAAATGTTGTAACTATAATAAATTTCACTTGTTTTTGTATAATATATAGAATTATTTTTTGTTATTAATATTTTTAAAAATGTTACATCATAAATACATTGAATTATTTTTGTTAAGATTACTTTTTAAAATTTTACATGTTAATTCTATATTAAAATAATATAGAGGTACATTAAAGGAATTACAAATATCTATCATACCTTGAATACCTTGAATTAAAAAGAATCTCTCTCTCTAACCCACATTAAACTTTGTTTTCTTTCTAAACCACATTAAAATTTGTTTTGTTATTAATAATTTTAAACCATTATATATGAACTCCATATTAAAAATGGAAAAAGTTACACAATTGTTATCTTAATAACTAATAGTAAAATATTTTTTTGTGATGAATATATTTTTGTTATAAATGTTCCATGTCAAGTGAATAGTATCAATAATATTATTTTTACATCAACTCCATATTAGGTGGTGAAGGAATATAAGTCTCCTTTATAAAATGTTACTTTCAATTAATTTATCTCTATATAAAGTTTGTTGTAAAATTAGGGTGGAAATTGAAGTATTTTCTTTATGGCAGACATTACTTTTTTTTGTTATTGGTACTTTTTAATTTGTTAATGTAAGTATTATTTTATTATTTTTAAATGTAACATTAAGTGTCAAAATATACCTTATACTAGGTTGTAGAGTCTCTCTCTCATCTCAATAATAAATTGAAAGCTTTGAGAGTTAGCTCAATTGGTCGAGTTCTTGGGGTTAAGCTTTGCCAATAAGTTAGTGGAAAAAAAAAAAAAGTAATTATTTTTGGAAAAAAAAATTAATTTAATAACTAAAGTTTAAAATTATTAAAATTCCCTATTATGGTTTCATCAATGGGCTTGTGTAAGGAGTAGTTATTTATTTATAGTAATAATAAACTTTAATAAATTGTGTATCCTTTAGGAATTAATGAGAGTTATTTTCATAATATTTATATATTTATTATTATGTCTAGAGGTGCTCTCTAGCTCATTATGGAAGAGAGATGTAATGTCCTGTTATATTATGCTATATAAACATTTTGGCTTGGTTTAACTATATATATATATATATATATATATATATATCCTAGATTCATTTTAATTTCAGATCTGTCAAGTAAGTTTTAAATTCAAAAAGAGATTTGCACCTCGAGAGATTTGATCCCTTTGAGTACTTATAGATCTAGAATTAAGATGAATCTATGATGATAATAATAACAACCATTTTAAGAACAATTATTTATTTATTATAATAACAAATTTTAATCATCATTATTGAAAATGGAAAATTTAAAATTAAAATTAAGATGACTTCAGAATTATTAGAATGCATTGTCATGAATTAATCTATACAATTATTTTATATTATGTTCATAGTGACTAAAAAGTGAATAAAAAAAATAAAACAAAGAACATTTATGTTTTTACACATGAAAGATGAAATTTAATGTTAACTAATCCTTCGAGATTATGTTTGTAAAATAGTAATTAGTTGTTAGTTTTTACTTTGAGTTAACGAGTTACCGAAACAAAATTATCTCGTACCTTCCCTATGTCTGCATAAATGAATGTATTCACAATCAATGCAATCACTTTTTCATTGTGAGGTTTATTTTGCCCTGTGTACAGTGGTGTCAGAGCGGTTGAAATTTAAACTTCATGTTCTAGTGTTCTCAGATTCTTGTGATGAGAGCATTGAGGTGCGGTGAACATTTTCATTGGCGGAGGTGAAAGAGACCGATGAGTGTGAAGTGTGGTGATTGATTCTTTTGACCCAAGCCAACAGATGCCCAGTACATTGAAGAAAATTGGTCTCGAGTTCGATTAAGAAGCGCAATTCCATTTTATTTTATTTGATGAGAAGGCAGAGAGTGCCTGGAAGGAAACACAGTATTATTCTATTAGTAAGTAAGAGATCTCATTCCAATAATTGTTTCATGAAAATAACTCTTTATAGGTTAGGTCCAACAATGCTTAGAGGAAAATTGATAACACAATGCTTCGAATAAAGAAATAAATAATTTGATCAACCAATTTTCAATTCAAATGGTTCTTAATTCAAAATATTTGGATTTCTTATAAATTCTGAATTATTCAAATTACAGAGAAACCCCAGTCTTTTGGATTCTCGATCGAAATTTGTAGGGCCTTTATAGATTCTTAGCACATCCACAAATCTTCTTATGTGTTGAATAGAGCTCTAGCTACACGTGAGAGCAGAGTCTAATTGTGCAGGCAACAAACTTTTAGAAGCATTATCCATTGTGCCATGTTGATTACGTTGAAAATCGCCTTGGGATTTTGGCAAAAAGATTGACCTAGGGAAGTAAGAGACATCATTGCATTTAACTTAGAAAGAAAGGTGATCCACCTATGAACTCCGCCACACTATGATCTAATTGGGTGAATGCAATGTTTTTGATTTCCACTTAAAGGTAATTACCTCTTTTTTTAGTGAAGCAATAATTTTACAATAATATTGTTGGTGAATTTAGGATGTATTATATGACAAATTTTATGCATACTATCACAAAAATGCCACTCTTTGATTAAATTAATAAAGGAGAATGTTTTTTTAAAGGTGGTTCATGGGCATTGAGTGGCCGCTACATCCACAAGAAAATCTAGGATCTACCCGTCAGCCAAACTAACAAGGCCTAACAGCAAGGGCAGTGAGAAGATTCGACCGAGTGACCTCCCAATAGGTGAGGTACTTAGCAACAAGAACTCTACCAACTGAGCTATCCCTTGGGGCTAATAAAGGAGAACGTTGTTGTAAAGAAGGAAAGTATTTTTGGCTCGTTATTTTCAAAAAACTTTATAAATTAGTTGTGAGGCTGTCAAATTTTTTGGAATCATGACTTCAATAATTTCAAGAGTTGAAGTTGTTCTTAGAAAAAAAGGAGAATTATCCAAAGTGGTTGTTAGGTCCTTATAATACTAGTGATTCCCCCATTACTATTGTCATTGTATCCCTTATTCTTATTGTTGTGCCCCTATTGTCCCCATATTGTTATTATTGTTCCCCATAGAATCCCTCTATTGTTATTTTTGTGCCTTTATATTATTATTGTTAGGTCGACTAGGTTATATTGTGACCCCTTAGACTCCTATATATAGAAATGAGGTTTTGTCATTTGAATCATCCAAGAATTTTTCATTTGTGTAATGTAAAGGAGGTTACCCCCTCAAAGAGGCTTATTTCTAAGACGTTGATCTATCTTGTCTATCTTTTTGTGAGCTAGTTTCATAACATTTGGTATCAGAGCTTTGGATTCTAGGGTTTCACTACTCCAAATAGGCCATCGTGGCATTTTCGCTATAAATTTTTTCTTGTGACGTTTCAGAAGCTTGAAAAAAAAATCATTTGAAAAGAAATCACCCTGAATCTTGGGTTCGAATTTCATATCCTGTCTCACTACATTTATGGAGATATGATCTGAAGAAGTTAGGGTTTTTGCAAGATCCATAATTTCATCTAAAAAAGGTCATCATAGAATTTGCTCTGTAACTATTTCGCTACAAAGTTTCAAAAGCTAAAAAAAAACCATTTCAGAAGAAATCAGTGTAAACCGTGTTTCCAAATTTCAGATCTTGTCTCACTATATTTTCAGAGATATAATTTTAGGAAGTTAGGGTTTTTGAAGACCCCTGAATTACATTCCAAACATGTCACCTTGGGAAAATCGTCATAACTTTCTCTTTGATCATCAGATTAGATTTTCGTAAGAAGTTACAAAAAGAGAACAGACTGCAGTTTTTTGGGTACTATTTTTAGATCCTAAGGTTGAAACAACGACCCGTAGCACATCGTACAAGTTGCTCTACTGAACAAATCTATACTCAAGTCATTGTGGGAGATTTGACATAACTCTTCATTAGAGAATCCAATCTTGATCAAACTTGCGGAGTTAGAAATATTGCTCATAGGGTTACTGCAGGAAGAAATTTCAGAACTTGGAAATCTAAAATTACAAAAATACATTAGATTCAATATCAAGTACCTACAAAGTGAAAAAAAAAGGTGTGTAGTTTTTTTTTTGGCATAAGCTTGGTTTTAAAAATTAGTTTGAAGGAATTCAAAGGGCGTAGTGAAGCATTATTATCGGTAATTGATACCCTAAAGAAAGAAAATGGAAACATCTAGTAACCAACCATAAAGCTCTAACATGACTCATGAAGAAGAGGAAGAAATGCAACATGATATATCAAAATTACAAGACCAAATGCAACAAATGCCACTCGCAGAAAAAGTAACAGAATCTAAGATGGATGATTTAAAGAAATACATAGAAGCTAAGATGGATGGTTTAAAGAAAGGCATGGAAACTAAGATGGATGGTTTAAATAAACACATAGAAGCTAAGATGGATGGTTTAAAGAAAGGCATGGAAACTAAGATGGATGGTTTAAAGAAAGGCGTAGAAGCTAATATAAATGGCGTGGAAGCTAGGATGGACAATTTGAAGACAGATTTGAAGACAGGCATGGAAGATTTGAAGATAGATTTGAAGACAGATTTAACAAAGTTTCTACAAGAAATGCTTACTAATGGCGAAAGTGTAGTAAAGGAAACTCATGATGAGAACAAAATAAATGTTAATCATGATTTCATAGACTCTAACGTTGGATTGAAGAACCACCATGTTCCAAAGATCGATATGAGGAAGTTTGATGGCAAGGATCTCGGAACATGGATACTACATATGGAGAACTTTTTTGATCTCCATAATGTGCAAAACACACAAAAGGTACTCATTTCAATTTTATATTTGGAACCAAATCAGTTTGTATGGTATCGATGGCTTTGTGTTATAGACATATTTGGGCACTGCAACCCAAATCACATATGTCCATAAACCAAGGGCTTCTAAGTCCCTAAAAGTGTTGTTTTATACCCTAAAGGAACAAGGTTAGCTAGTTAAATCATCTCCCAGAAGTTCTCCATGAAAAATTGCTCAGAATTGGTCAAAACTAGACCATACAAACTGCTTAGTGTTAAGGGTGTGATGCATCTCACCTGCTTAGTGCAAAAAGTGTGATGCATACTAGAAAGCCCTTTTGTAAGGTGCCATGGGCGAGAGTAGACAAATGGCAGAGACAGTTTGCAAGATGGATGATCATGGAATCTTCCATAAACTTCTCTTGTGACACTTGCCTCTCTGAATTCACCCAGGGATGAGTAAGAGATCATGAATTTCCAAGTGGAACCAAGAACTGTAAGGGAGAGGACACTAATCAAAATCCTAGAAGCTGACTCACCCCCTGCAAACATCTATATATGGATCCCTCATTCCAGAGATTGAGAGGCTGGAATCTTGTATTTTGTAAGGAAGTGTTGTTGGTTTCTTAGTGGAACATCATAGTGTTGGGTGATCTAAGCTTTTCATGAGGTGAAGAAGGGTTTTCATGCTGGGAGGATGACACCGGGTCAGACCAATGGGTTTTAATCCTCTTTGCTATTCTTTATATTAATAAAGCTATTCAAGTTTTCCTCCACATTCTTGTATGTTTGATGGTATATGCATTTTTGTGGTCAATATATATTTGGTCCTATATTTTTTATGATTTTAGATCTCTGTACTTTGATAGTGTTATGCTGCTTTGATTCTACAGGTGCTCTCTAAAGCGGGGTAAGCAAGGAAGGAGCGGCAAAGATCTGTCAGAAGGGAGAGGAAACAAGTAAAGGACCAAGCGCAAGACTGAGGTTGGTATTCTTTGCTCCCCTCTCATCTACTTTTCATAATGGAAAACGAAAGTAGTTTTAGTTTGTCTGTTTCTAAGATAGCTACCCGTCTTAGTGGGACTAGCAGCTTCGAGCGGACACTAGATTTCTCGATAACACTTTGCTCTTGTAAATAAATTGTCACTTGGGCTATTTTTACGGATGAGATGATAGCACATTATGAGGATACAAAAAGCAACACTTTTTTTAGCCAATTGATAAATCTCAAACAAAAGGGTTCAATGATGGAGCACATTAAGGACTTCCAAAAATTGAATATAATGGTAAAAGATATTCTAGAAGAGCATAGGATTGATGTGTTCATAGCGAATTTAAAAGATAACATCCAACATGAGGCTCGCCTTTTGGAACCAGATTCATTGGAGAAGGCATTCAGGTTGGCAAGAAAAATGGAAAGCAAAATTATGGCAACAAGGAGCCTACCACTCACAATCATAAAGATGGAAGTGTTACTGCCCCTATCCATCCACAACCTACAACGTTGCCACCACAACAATTGGAAGAAAAAAGAGTAAAAGGGCTTTGTTACAGTTGTGATAGCAAATACACTAAAGGTCATAAGTGTGCCAAGAAGAAATTATTTTACATAGCTTATGAAGAGGAGGAAGAAAAGGAACAAGAAATTTCAAAAGAAGAGGATATACACCAAGAAAAAACCTTTGAAAAAGAAGAAATGAATCCAACCATATCTTGTAATGCATATCCAGCACTAAAGTGTCAAGTGATGGTTGCAAGTGGAGGAACCATAAATTTCTCAGGAAAGTGCCATAATATCAAGCTATCCATGGGAGAATATGTATTGAATAGCCCAATGTTTTCCATTCCAATGGGTGGAGCTTATGTTGTACTAGGAGTCCAATGGCTACAATCCTTGGGTACAATAGCTTTTAATTTTCATGAAATTCTCTTCAGAAGGAAAGGAAGTTGAATTAAGGGGTATCGCATGGAAACTGGGAAAGATAATCAGCTCTAATGGAATGACAAAGCTTCTAAAGAAAGAACAACGAGGCATAATTGCACAATTATGTTCACTAGAGGTTCTCACATCGAAATCATCCATTTCTCCAAATCTCCAAAAAGTCTTGGACAATCATTCCAAGGTATCTGAGACTCCGAAAGGCCTCCTACCTATTCATGATCATGATCATGCTATTAATTTGATTCCAGGAAGTGTTCCTCCAAACATCAGGCCTTACAGATATCCCTATGTCCAAAAGAGTGAAATTGAACGTATGGTTGCAGAAATTCTAGAGGCCAGTATCATTCAACCTAGTCAAAGTTATTTATATACTCTAGTAGTATTGGTTCACAAGAAGGATGGATCATGGAACATGTGTCTAGATTATAGGGAGCTCAACAAGCTCACTATCAAAGATAAATTTCACATTCATGTCATTGATGAATTATTGGATGAATTGCATGGATCAATTTACTTCAACAAGTTGGATCTTCATTCAGGATATCATCAAATCAGAATGAAGACTGAAGACATTCCAAAAACAGCATTTAGAACTCATGAGGGTCATTATGAATTTTTTCTCATGCCTTTTGGCCTTATTAATGCACCTTCTACATTTCAAGGTTTGATGAATTCCATTTTCAAACCCTTCCATAGTAAATTTTTGTTAGTATTTTTTGATGATATTGTTGATCTAGGTTGTCATTGATTTCAATATGGAAACATTATAGATACTAGATGATCCATGAAGGGGAAGTAGAGTAGATCCATGAAGAGACAGGAGCGAGGCCATCAGGATAGCCAAGCCATAAGCAAGAGTTTGTTATCGGAGGAGTTAACAAATGAGGCATATCAAAGCTATCGCTTATGCTTAAGAGTATTTTAGAATATCAAAGCAAGAGAGGCATATTGGAAAAGGTAGAAGCCATCAAGGTATGAAGGTTCCAGAGGAGGTCATTGAAAGACATTGCAAAGCCAAAGGAAGACATTGGAGGAGCATCGCATGTAATACATGCCCAAGAAGAACCAAGAAGAGTTAGCATATCAGAGGAGCAAAACAGAGCTATCGGAGGAGCAAAACAGAGCTATCAATGAACTATTGGAGGAGAAAAATAGAGCTATCAGAGCTATCAGAGCTACTGGAGCCATATCGTGAGCAATATATGCCAAAAAGCCAAAGTAGAGTGGAATATATATATATATATATATATATATATATATATATATATATATATATATATATATATCTATATATATGCGGAAGAGTTAAAAGAGGCAGAAACCATATCTATGCAATATACACTATCGAAGGCCAAAAACATACACACACACACACAGATATATATATATATATATCACTATCGGAGGTGGAAAACAGTGTATATATCGGAATACACTATCGGCGGTGGAAAATACATATATTTTGGTGATATTGTAATCAACGGGATATACTATGAGCCACTACCCGAAACCCCTAACAGCGATATATATGTGCGGACCCGACGAGACATATCTGTCCGAGTGTATAAACAGGTGAAGTCTGCCAAGTGTGTCGAAGCATGGTTTTTAAGTGTATTTCATATGTATTGTTATATTTGGGCTCTAAGCCTTGCCAAAATGTGAAAATTTGCAATATATATATATATATATATATATATATATATATATATATATATATAACTGTGATATGTTGTAGACCTGCTACAACATTATGCAATGGTTTAATATGATATCGCATCCCCCTATCGAACCTCTCAAAGCACCGATTGCAATAAAGCATGCGGACTCGCTTAAACACTACAATATGACTTAATGCTATGTCGCATCCGACATATTGCAAGTGCTTAACGCCTTGCTGCTTTGAACGCTCCGATTGTGATATATGCTGCGGACCCGATGGTCCGATTGTAACATAGCTTAATACTATATCGTGTCCAACAGGGCCATTAGCCATCGGCGATGTTATGGGGATCAACCTATATAGGACCTCCAAACGTTGCAATTGCCGATTGCGATTACACTGCGAACCTGATGAAGTTATAGATGTGGGTGTAATGAATTTGAAGTCCGGCCTTAAGCATTTGGTCGTGTTTTTCCATATATTCCTATGTATTTCAAATAATTTTATTGCACGGGTTTGAAGGCTAAAAATACATAAATAATAGTTCCGATAGTTCAGCAGGCCTCCTGATTGGTACAATATCTCCATCAACAGTGAAGCCCTATATATGAATGTTATTAAAGGGAAAAAAAGGGACCTCTCTCTGATATGGTTTAATAAACATCATTTCCTTTGTAAGTCAGCCTTCTCTTTTGTATTAACGTGTCCATGAAGCATTGGTTAATTCAAATAGGCAAAGGAAACTATAGCGATCGAGGAGGGAAGCCAAAGGATCAAGCGAGCGCAGAGGAAACTACAGCGACCGAGGATGAATCCGAAGATCCAGTGAAAAGAGGAAACCAATGGTCAGAGGCATCAGGTAGATACAAAAACAGAGAACAAGGAAATTTGAATGTAGTTGTTGAACAATCTAGAGGAAACAGAGGCAACTGTAGGGTCCAGAAAAACAGAAAAGGGCCGAAGGACCAACAGGACAGGAGGCATTCGAAGGGTGAGTTTCTCTGCTAATCGTGTTACCCTGTGAAAGAATTAATCAAGTACACTATGTAGTCTGTAGAACAATTATGGGATGTAATAAATAAATTTTTATCTGACATTGTTTGAAGGGAGAAGTAGTCAGTAAAGAAGAAGTCATGCTTAAGCATTTACTATGATGATAAGAATAGATGCTTGAACGTAAAATTGGTTCTTATGCAAAGCTTAGTGCAGCTAATAGTAGACTCACTAAAGTTGTGTGGAGACATTATGAGAGGTCATGAAGGCTATTGGAGACTCTGTGCGAACAGTATGAAGAGTTGTAAAGACTCCTTCATAAGAAGACTAGTTTTCATTGATGTTGTAGCATGGAGACTACAGTGAAGTTGTAAATAGACAGAACTCAGTAAAGAAGAGTTCTGAGAGCATAAAATTACTATCAAACATGCCTTGACAAGATTGGGTCAGAACCCTTGGGGTTGGTTCCTCAGAAGTAAGAAGGATTGGAGTCCTTGGGGTTGATGCCTCAAAAGTAATAAGGATTGGATTCTTCGGGATTGGTGCCTCAGAAGTAGGAAGGATTTGTGTCCTTGGGACTGGTGTCTCAGAAACTGGAAGGGTTGGTGTCTTTGAGGTTAGTGCCTCAGAACTGGAAGGATTGATGTCTTGGGAGTTGGTTCTCCTAAGTCCAAGGTTGGTGCCTTAACAAAAATAGAGTTGGTTTTCTGGAGGTTGGAGCCTCACAAAAGTCCAAGTTGGTGCTTGGAAACTAAGTGCAACCATTTATATACTTTATCTATTTTACTGCAAAGATTATATTAATAAAATCATTTATTCTTGTTGTTCATCTTATGTTCTGAATATAAATGTTTTAGCTGGTAAAATAATAGTTGAAAAAGAAATATTGATTAAACCCCCCCCCCCAAGTATTTCCAATAGATATACTAATCTACAGCAAGTCTTGGAAGGATCATGTCCAACATGTTGACATGATGCTCAAACTATTGGAGGAGAAACAATTATATGCAAAAATCTCCAAATGTTTCTTTGGAGTGCAAGAGGTGGAATATCTCGGTCATATTGTATCTCATGAAGGTGTTAAGGTATACCCTAGCAAAATTAAAACCATTAAGGAATGGAAAATTCCCACATCCATAAAACATCTACAAGGATTTCTTGGGTTGACAGGGTACTATCACAAGTTTGTTAGGAATTATGGGAGAATAGCAGCACCTCTAACAACATTATTGAAGAAAGATGCATTTTCATGGACTTCAGAAGCAATGAAGGCCTTTGAACATCTTAAAGAGGCAATGTGCAAAGAACCAGTTTTAGCTACACCAGACTTCACAAAAACCTTATTGTGGAATGTGATGCCTTCGGAAATGGAATTGGTGATGTTTTAAAGCAAGAAGAAAGACCCATTTCTTTCGAAAGTCATCCAATCAAAGGAAAGTATTTACACAAAGCTATTTATGAGAAGGAAATGCTAGCAATACTACATGCACTTAAGAAATGGCTACCCTACCTAATGGGAAGACACTTCAAGGTAAAAGTAGATCATGATAGTCTTAAATACTTTTTAGAACAAAGATTATCTTCATAAGTGCAACAAAAATGGGTCACAAAGATGATGGGTTATGACTTTGAAATCATCTACAAAAAAGGGAAGCAAAATGTTGTGGCAGATGCACTCTCATGAAAGGATGAGGATGTGGAAGCATTTCTTTGCGCCATTTCTAAGATTGGATAAACGAAGCAAGGGATGAATGGAAGAATGATGAGGAAGTGTGGGCACTCATTCAAAAGATACAACAAGATCTCAGTACATCTGATATATTTAGCTGGAAAAATGATTTGTTATGGTACAAGGATTGGTTATACCTATGTAAGAATTCGCAAATCAAACAAAAGATTCTTAGGGAATTGCACACCTCTCCCTTAGGAGGGCACTAAGGATTTCTAAAAATTACCACAGGGTTAAGAAGGATTTTTTTTTGGGATGGCCTTAAATTGAATATTCAAAAGTTTGTGGCAGAATGTCTGGTTTACCAACAAAATAAATTTGAAACAATTAAGACCCCTTGACTATTACAACCTTTATCCATTCCAAGCCAACGTTGGGAGGAGGTTTCAATGGATTTTTATCACAAGTTTACCCAAGTTCGAAGGAAGGAGTGTTATCATGGTGGTAGTTGACAGACTTACCAAGTATGCACACTTTTGTGTATTATCTCATCCATTTAAAGCAAGTACAGTTTCTACTGCATTTATGGAAACAATTCAAATGCTACATGGAAACCCAAAGATCATTGTAAGTGACAGAGATCCCATTTTAATTGGAAATTTTTGGACAGAATTATTTTCTTGTATTGGAACTTAGTTAGCTCATAACTCATCTTATCATCCTCAATCTTATGGGAAAACTGAGATAGTAAACAAATGTTTAGAAGGATGTCTTCATTGTTTTGTATTTGATAAACAGACAGAATGGGTCAAATGGTTGCCTCTGGCTGAATGGTGGTATAACACTTCCTTCCATACTACAAAAAAAATGACCCCATTTATAGCACTTTATGGATATCATCCACCATCCATCACATCATATTTAAGAGAAAATTCTAAGGTTCAATCAGTGGAATATCGCGTCAAGCATCAGCAACAAGTTCTCAAAATCTTAAAGGATAACCTCACCTTAGTGCATAATAGAATGAAACAATAGGTAGATCAACATCGCAGTGAAAGAAGTTTTGATGTAGGTGATTGGGTATTCCTACGGCTACAACCATATAAACAAATGTCCCTCAAGAAAGCTAAGAAGGATAATAAATTATCACCAAAGTATTATGGTCCATACAAGGTGTTACAAAAGATAGGTACTATGGCATACAAATTGGAGCTTCCTGCATCTTCCCGAGTGCACCCAATTTTCCATGTTTCCTATTTAAAGAAGGTTATAGGTGACAAGCTTCCAGTTCAAACAATATTGCCAGAACCTGATGAGGAAGGAAAAATCATATTGGAACCTGAAGAATTCAAAGAAACAAGAACTAGACAGCTACGAAATCGATCAATTTCAAAATATCTCATCAAGTGGAAGAACTTACCCATTGAAAATTCCACATTGGAGGATGAGAATTTTATACAAAAGCATCCAAAACTACTCAAGTGTTGAGGACAAAACCTTTTTGAATGAGAGGGGCATGTTAGGTCTCTATAATACTAGTGATTCCCCCATTACTATTATAGTTGTATCCCTTATTGTTATTGTTGTGCCTCTATTGTCCCCATATTGTTATTATTGTGCCCCATAGAACTCCTGTATTGTTATTTTTGTGCCTTTATATTATTATTGTTAGGTCGGCTTGGTTATATTGTGACTCCTTAGATTCCTATTGAATCATCCAATAATTGTTCATTTGTGTAATGTAAAGGAGGTTTCCCCCTCGAAGAGGCTTATTTCTAAGGCATTGATCTATCTTTTCTATCTTTTTGTGAGCTGGTTTCATAACAGTGGTTTAGAAATCTTAAAAGTCCGCTTATTTTTAACGACTTGTGGGAAGGATTCTGTCAGGGAAAGAAAGACAAAGATGAAAAATAAATTGCACTTCAGTTGCCTAATGACGAAAAGAAACTTGTAATTTGGGAGGGAAAAGACAAGAATGCATATGCATTAATTATTGCATCAGTGGCAGAGGAGGTAAGAGGATATGTTATTATTGTGATACTGTGTTTGAAGCATTACAAAAGTTGAAGGAACTTTATAATTTGCATTCATAACATGAAATTATTCAGTTGTTGTTGATATTTTTTAATTTGGAGATAAAAGACAATGATCCTTTGAAGATGGCCTTTAAAATAAAGGCTATTTTTCATGACATAAAATCCATTGACGTTGAAGTAGATTTGAAGCTTATTACTTTTATTAAATTTCTCCACCTTGTCTATTCACACTATTTAGAATCTCTCCAAGCTAGTGGACAATTGAAAGATATTGCATTTGATAAACTAGTGAAAAAAATTGCAGAGAGAGAAAAGGCCTCTGGGAAGAAAGAGGCTCCCAAAATTGTAACGTAGAAGTATATTACTTGCACAAAAAGATCAGAAATCTCATGCTGAAACTTCTAGAGGTGATGAAGGTACTAGAGGTCGTGGTAGAAGAAATTATAGAGGTACGGGGGGGGATAATTAGGGAGACAGACAACAAATAAATTTTAATGATAAACCAATTATCAAATGTTTTAGATGTGGTAAAATTGGTCACACTACTATTGATTGTAGCATTCCTTGGGAAAAAGTCAGTGAAAGGAGAGAACAATTGAATGAAAAGAAAGATCAGCCACCACCAAATAAGGGAAAATCATCAGAGTCTATAAATTACATTGTTGCACATTGCAATTTTAATATTAATGATGCTTTTAGTACTGCACTTTCTTCATGGAAATCCAATTGGATTTTGGCTTCAGGAGCTAAATGTCATATGAATTTTAGGAGAGGTTTTTTTGAAACATTCAGTGAGCAAGTTTATGGAGTAGTATATTTTGCTTACAAATCTCAAATTAATGCTTTAGGAATTGGATCTATTTGTTTGAAGATATCAAATCTTTCAAATCTTGTTTACATGATGTTCTTTACATTCAACAATTTCAAAGAAATATAATGTCTCTTATACATATTCGACAACAAGGGAATTCCATACATATATTTGATGGCATCATTGAGATACATAGAGCATCTGATCATGCAGTCATTATGCCTCGTGTTGAAAAAGGTATGATTTTAAAACTAAATGGCATATCATCTACTATACGTTCTTGTGATAATTCTACTCTTTTAGCACAACAAAGTGATACTTTATCTTCCAATTTATTATTGCATGCACCTTTTGGTCACATTAATTATGACATCATCAGAATTATGAGAAAGCAAGGTATCAAAGGATTTCCTACAATTTCGTGAAAGATGATAGCATGTGATGCTTGTATTTTGGGAGAACATTGTAAGAAGCCTTTTCATAGTTCTTCTTCTAGAGCTTCTAGAAAATTATGTCTCGTACATTAATATTTATGTGGACCTGTGTTTATTGCAACTACCAATGGAAATAAATATGTGCTAACATTTATTGATGATTACTCGAGAATGTGTTGGGTTTGTTTGTTGAAAGATAAGTCATAAGTGTTTAAAGTTTTGAAAACTTTTCATTTGATGATTAAAAAATGAAATGCAAATGAACATTGGCATTCTCAGAACTAATAACAGTGGTGAATAACTTCTAGTGCTTTTGAACAATATTTAAAGGACAATGACATCAAAAAATAGACTACTATTCCTTATAATCTACAATAGAATGGAGTTGCAAGACATATGAATATAACATTGCTCAATATGGTTAGATCTATGATGTTTTTTAAGAATGTGAACTTGATGTTTTGAGTAAAAGTTGTGCTTTGTGCAACATATATTGGAAATCGTTATCATTCTTTTGTTATCGATAACAAAAGTACAAAGAAGTCTTTCTTTAACAACATATAGCAAGGAGATAGGGACAATAAAATCGCATGTGCACATCCTGAGCTGGGCAGACCTAGCCGTCTCTCTGACCACACAGGCCTCTCTTGGCAGCCTCCTACTGCTGAGTTTCTCTAATCATGAAACCCTCTGAGGGTGACCCTCCTTCACCCAACCACCCAGGAATCGAAGAACATGAAGAAGCATTCGCTTCACTGATCGCTGCGAATGGAGC
Source organism: Pinus tabuliformis (assembly GCA_031772625.1). Classification (NCBI taxonomy): domain Eukaryota; kingdom Viridiplantae; phylum Streptophyta; class Pinopsida; order Pinales; family Pinaceae; genus Pinus; species Pinus tabuliformis. The sequence goes on along the minus strand of CM062810.1, from coordinate 29,953,819 downwards.
TCCAAAGAACAGGCCAACAACCAACAAATTTGTCAAGAAGCTCGAGGATATACTAGAGATCTCTCTCCCACCTGCTCTCCCTCGAAGAGCAGCTCTTTCACTGGCAGAACGTGGACTTGTTGGACAGTTCACGGGGTTATGGTCGTCACCCAAATCAGTACAAAAATGGGTTGAAAGAAACTGGAATGCAAACACCCAAGGGAAGATAGCAATACGATTTTGTGGAAGGGGGTATTACACCTTTCTTTTTTAATCAAAGGAAGATAGAGATCTGATATTCAGAAATGGTCCATACTTCATGGATTCTAGAGGCTTATATCTAAATAGGTGGACGCCAAATTTCAATCCAAAAATGGATGTCCCAAGCGCAGTCCTAGTGTTGGTCAGACTTCCACATCTTCCACTACATTGTTGGGGATATGACTCAATCAGAGCTATTGGAAATGTGGTGGGCAAGTATATAGATAGATGTGAACCTAAGGACAACATGCATGCATGCGCCAGAATATGTGTGGAAGTAGTTCTTGAAAAAGGTCTCCTATAGGCTATAAATATCAAGGTTGATCAGTGGGTGCATATACAGTAGCTGGACTACGAGCAAATAACATTTAAATGCAAGGTATGTCATGAGTATGGTCATTTTGCTAATAGGTGTCCTAAAAAAAAGAGAATGAAAGTGTAGAAGAACAAGAGAACACATGGGAACAAGTAAAAAGGAAAAAACCCATTAATAAGTAGCCAATATCAAGTGCCTCCCAAACCCAAGAATTAAATGAAACTACTTCTTAGCCCCATCAAAGGTTATTCCCCCTATCCACACATCTTTGAACCCCTTCGGGCCCTTGGAAGACCCTATTGATCCACCCTCTCCCAGATCCCCAACATCAAACCCATCCTCCCTTGCTCTCATACCCTCCTCATCTATCCCTATCTCCACCCCATCCCCTCCCTCAGTGGACTGCATACTAACCAGAAATCAAGCTAAAGAAAACCCCCAAACTTGGGATCAGCAAAAAAAAGTGGGAAGGAAATCAAACAAGGAAATCATAGATGAGATAGTGGCAAAAGAAATAGAACTAGGAAATCAACAACCAATGGAATCCTTCCTTGGGAAAAATATAGGAAATAATGAAAAAAATCAACAAATAGGAAAGGGAGGATCACATCAACACAACAGTAAATGATGATAGTGATCTCTTGGAATTGTCATGGCCTTGGCACCACTTTCAAAGCCAATGCAGCTAGAGACATTTTATTCAATGAAAATTCGGACATTTATATGGTCCAAGAGACCAAAACAAGCAAACAAGAGACTAAAAAATTGATCCAAAAAATAAGAAATTATGAAGGAACAGTGTTAGAGGCCCAAGAGCTTCAGGAGGTATATGCACCATATGGGACAAAAGGAAATGGGAACTACTAAATCAAAAAATCAACAGTCACCAAATTAGAACAGATTTGAGAGATCTCAACACAAATGAACTATATAACATAATGAATGTATATTCCCCAAATCAATAAAGAGAAAAAGAGCACTGCTAGAAATCGATTAAAGAAGAACTAGCAGAAAGACAAAATGGGAAATTAATTCTTGGAGGATTTCTAAATCTCATAAGGAATATTGAAGAAACATTTGGTGGAAATTATCACCCAGATCCATCAAGGGAAGCCCTTGAAGAATTAATGGAACGGCATAAACTTATCAACATTCCACCAAGAAATGGAAAGTACACGGAGTAATAAGAGAATTGGTAAGAATAATATCAAGGAAAGGTTGGATAGAATCTTAATACAAGAAAACATAGTAGCTGATTTCACCCTTGTGAAAAGCAAGACCGTCCATACAACAACTTCAGATCATAAGCTGGTGGTTTTAAGCATGGGGAATCTGTAAAATCAAGGCTCGCTCCCCTTCAGATATAATTTGAGATGGGATAGCAAAGAAGAATTTGAAAAACAAATCGAAGAGACCTGGAAAAAAAGTGTCATTGGGTCTCCTCAACATATCTAGGAAACAAAGCTAAAGAATTTAAGGCTACATTTAAAAATTTGGTCAAGAGAAAATGATATATGAGACAAAGCCAGGAAAATAGAATTACAACAAAAGATGGACAACATCCACAAGGAAAAAGAAAACAAAGAAGAAAGCCAACAAGATTATCTACAAGAAAAGGAAGTCTTTTTGGAAATATATAAGCAAAATAGGAAAGAAGAAGAAGAATGTAGAATGAAAGCTAGATGTCTTTGGCTGAAATCAGGAGATAAAAACACAACCTTTTTTCATAATTCAATGAAAATAAGGAGGGCAGGAAATCAAATTGAGCAGATTCAAGTAGATGGGAATGAGATAAAAGGAGTTGAAGAAATAAAAGCAACAGCTCACAACTACTTCAAAGATCTACTTACAGCAAGTGACCAGCAGGGAGTTAATGAAGAATTTTTACAGCACGTAAATAAAAAATAAGTGATCAACAAAACACAGAAATAAACAAAGAGATCACCGAGGAAGAAGTTAGGGAAGCATTCTGGTGCCTTCACCATGACAAAGCTCCTGGGCCAGATGGGTTTACAATGGCTTTTTATAGACATCATTGGGATACTATTAAAAAATATCTTATGAGAATGATCAAAAATGTCTTTCAAAAAAAAATGGGAGGAAACACAAAATCTTCCTATCTAACACTCGTACCCAAAGAGTCCAATCTAATAACATTCAATAGGTACAGACCAATATCTCTTTGCAATTATTCTTATAAGATAATCACCAAAATTCTTGCAAATAGAATTAAGAAAATTCTTCCGGAAATCATATATGAAAATCAAGGCGGATTTTTCCCCAAGTGGCAAATCACAGATAATGTGATCATTGTTCAGGAAGTTATTCACAGCAGTATTCAAAGGAAAGAGAAAGGAATGATAGTAAATCTAGATATGGCAAATGCATTTGATAGTGTTAATCATAATTATCTAGCAGCAGTACTCAAAAAATTTGGTTTCTCAATAGATATTATAGAGACTATCCAGGCGTGCATATCAACCCCATGGATAGCTCCTTTAATAAATGGAAGGCCCAGTAATTTTTTTTAGAGAACAAGAGGGCTATGACAAGGTTGTCCTCTATCCCCTTTCATTTATATCATCATGGTAGAAACATTAAGTGTAGCGCTGGAAAGTTAGAGAAAAAAGAATAATAATAGGTATACAGATAACAAGAGGGGTCAAAGATATAAATCACTCACTTTTTGCAGATGATACCATTTTTATGGGAGGGGCATCAAGCATAATAGCCAAAAGACTTAAAAGAGTGCTGGATGATTTTCTCCAAGCATCAGGAGGAATGTTAAATAACACCAAATGCAGAATATACAGCTGGAACACTTCTCCAAGAATTATGCAGCACATATCACAAATACTGGAAATTCCAATACAAATAAGATGGACCCATTTTACTTATCTTGGGCTTCCCTTAGCAAAGGAAAATGTAAAAGTAGAGCTATGGACTGAGCAAGTGGAAAAAATGAAGGATAAAATTTAGAAGTGGGGAGTGATGTGGCTTAATTTGGCAGGAAGAGTGATCATGATTAAGGAACTCCTTTCAGCCCTTCCCATTTATCAATATGTGATTATTCTGGCCTAGACAAGTGCTCACAAGAAAATGGAAATAAGAATAAGAAGCTTCCTATGGCAAGGAGGTAAACAAGAGAACAAAAAATTTAGCCTAGTTCGTTGGGAGCAAGTCACTCTCCCCTATGAAAAAGGAGGTATAGCAATTTGTTTACCAGGTCAAATGAACATTACTTTAGGGACAAAAAAAAATTGGAGAATAATTAGTGGAAAAGAACAATGGTGGGAAAAAATACTAGCAATGAAATATTTAAATTATTATAGAACAAAATTGATAACTAAACCTATTCCAGTTAGGCCTTTTACACAAGTCTGGAAACTTGTAAAAAAGATAATTCCTCTTATCAAAGATCAAATTTCTAAAAATCCACGGAATGGAAAAACAATTGCAATCTGGGAGGATCGAATAATGGGACGAGATCCTCTAAATCTGTAGTGGAATCTAAGAGGACTCCGTAGTTGGATGGATAGGAGAAGTATAAATACCTTATACTCAATCTCTGAATGGGATCAAGATAACTGGCTTGGATGGAAAATACCAACTGATCCAAAAATATTAAAAAGTCAATGGGAGAAACTAAAATCCCATCTATCAAGGGCAACTCCCATAAATAGAGAGGATTAGGATGACTTTTATGGGATCCAAATGGAGGGGGATACATGGTGAAACCAGGGTATAATCTCCTCCAAAAACAGCAAAATCAACCAGAATGGAGCCTTTGGAGGGAAACCTGGAAAAAAGAATGTCTTCCCAAAATCAAAGTTTTCATTTGAACTCTACTCAAAGGTAAAATTCTAACCTATGAAAAATTAAAAAAAAAAGGAATACAAGGGCCTTCCAAGTGTTTCATGTGTCAAATGGAGGAAGAAACAATCCAGCACCTTTTCATGAATTGTAGGGTGGCTACAGAATGTTGGACACAAATAACAAGCCTGCTGGAAATAAGAATAAATTTTTCAAATTAGCTGTTAGCACTTCATGAAACTTGGGAGAATAGCTACCTGTATTCAAAGAGAAACAAGACCACAATAAGCAGGATCTAGAAATGCCTCCCCTCAATTCTATGTTGGCAGATTTGGTTAGCCAGAAACAAATGCATTTTCAAAGAACAAAAACCAAGTATAGGAAAGATTCTTTCAAAAACTTGGAGCCTAGTATCAGAAATAATAAGCACCAACAAAATATCAAATATGGATCAGAACAGCCTACAACAAGAATAAAAAGATTGTTATAGCAAAGAAATTTTAGTAAAAAAAACAGAAGCTACAACAAAAAAGAAAAAAGCTCCCATAGCCAAGAGTTGGAAATTAAGATTGGATGACAAATAATTTGAAGAATGGATGAAAAAACAAAAAATAGTCAAACTTTTTTTCAATGGGGCTTCAAAGAAAAACCCAGGAAAAGCAGGGGCAAGAGGAGTAATAACATATTCAAATGGGAAACAAATAATAACATATGAATGGAGCCTCAGAGAAATGACAAACAACAAGGCGGAAGCATACAACCTACTTTTGGGTACAAGGCTATTAAAAAGACTTGCGATCAAGGATCCTATAATTATAGGAGACTCGGCAATCACTGTAGCAGCAATGGCAAATGAAAAGGATTTCAACAGTTTTGCAATTCATAAAATTTGTCAGAGGATCAGACCAAATATAAAAAGTCTAGGAAACATAACTTTCAAGCATGTATTGAGAAATCAAAACAAGGAAGTAGATAACTATGCTAATAAAGCTCTTGAAAGACCAATTGGGACTATAAAAGAAAACAATGAAGTCTATGTTGAAAACATACAATGATTTACACAATTAAGATGAGGACTGAGAAAGGAGAAAGATGTAAAAACCATAACAAAAAGGAAAAAAGGATTATCAAATCTTCATTCCCAGATTTAGATTGTATGCAGAACACAATGAAGATTTGATAGTAGTTGATCTCATGTGCAATCTGCAAGGATCAGAGCACAAAATCCACTCAATCTCAAAAAAGCTTCAAAGCACATATGATAAGGAATTTAGGCGTCCTTCACCACTGAGCAAAGATGGTAATGGTCATATCAAACACAAGCAGCAAGATCGAAATTGTCACACAAGGGAAAGGTTCACTACAACGGGTAGTTGTACAAGCATGAAGGCGAATAGCATCATGATTTTTACCCACAGCAGTAGGTTATCCCTTCGTTCTGAGACAAATAAATTGGTCGAAGAGCTCAATAACCTTCACCATTCAGAAATTTTAGCCTATCCATACTCAGGCCAACTCTTAAGTAATCCCCTCTCTCACCGTTAGCTTGAAGCTCTCAGCCTGAAGCATTCAATAGTCTATCATACTCTCCCTCTCAATTCATCATTACGTTTACCCTGGCCCAAACTCCACTAGCAGAGGATATCATCGTTGTCATCCGCTCCACAGTGCTCTCTCTCAGTTGATCGCTCCTCTGGTATTTCTTATGCATATAATCCAAGCACTCATCACTTTGTATCAGCCTCTCCTCATATCATCGTTGCCTTCCTCTGTTTAATACTCAGGCTGTCTCACTTTCTCAGCGTCCTCAAGCCTCAGGTCCTCTGTCTAAGAATTACTTTCATATTAAAAGCATCCTCCCATCCCCAGTGTCCCCAAGCCTCAAGTCTTCTAGACTATTTCTTTCCTTTTAAGTCTTACGTCTTGTTTAACCAACAATTCTCAGCCAGCGTCTCTGCTCAAGACATTTCCACGAATTGGTTTGGGATCACAAATCAGGGTCAGAGCTTTATTGGTTCTATCAGAGCTTTGGATATTTTTCATCGAGAGGATTCCATCAACCAAAACTTCACCATCAACAACAGAGGAACAAGCAGAACACATCAAAGCAAGAGGGCCATCACTGGGATCATAAAAGACACAGTTTCTACAAAAATTCAAAGCAGCATAATGGTCTACATTCCTTTAGAGAAAGCATAAAAGAATGATAGCTACCCAACTTGCAGGGCCAATTAGTTTATGATTGGTAGGTTTAATCAAGCTTTAAAGGACCTTAGGGTAGAGATGAAAACATCCAATGCATACAAGCAAAGAGACATAGAACTACAAAGAGCTGAAATAGAGGATTTAAAAGACAAACGCAAGAACTTGGAAGAAATAGTTGAGTACATCAAGACCCTCAATCAAAGCCAGCAAGGGGAAACATCCTCTAGGCACTACAAGAAGCGTTGCCCCCAGCAAGAGGAATCAATAAATCAGTTCTGGTGATCTAGCTTTTTCTTTCAAATGGAGTGCAAATATAGTTTGTCTCTAGGATAGTATGTTAGGCAATATGCCACTCTAGTTTTTGAATACTACAGAATCAAGGCTGCATGTGTAGATGCTGGGAATGTGCTCCCATTTTGTGCATCACATTTTAACCAACCCCCTCTAGAATGTACAAGGAGTCCGCTCTTTTTCTTTTTTGCAATATAAAAAAAAAATATCCAACTGTGTTAAAAAAAATAACAAAAGTCCTTATGGACATTGGTATAATAGACTCCCAATTATTCAACATTTCATATTTTTTTGATCTAAATGTTATGCTTTAATTCCTAAGAAACAACGAAATAAATTAGGTGCAAGGAGTCGAAAATGTATATTTATGGGTTATTCTAATCCCTCCAAAGCATATAGGTTGCATGATGAAGAAAATAAGAAGTTAATTCTTTCTAGATATGTTATTTTTCTTAAATAAGATAAAGATAATTTCAATGTTGACAAGAAAATGACTCATTTGGAGAAATTTGCATCCAAAAAGTTCTATTTTGAATTTGATAATGATGTTCCACATACTAAAGTGAGGGTTCTCATTCTAGATCATTTTTTGGTTCTTCCATTCTTGACTCATGATATTTTTATTCGGGATCAATCTGTGGCTCTTTCATCCATGACTCATGAGAATGTTATTATTGAATAAAATTTGGATGATAATAATGTTTCTACAGGATTAAACATTTCTCTTGAAGAGCTTGTTCTTGAGCATCTTTTTCAAGATGAGCAACCATCACAGCCACTTCAACAACCTTTATGAAGATCCACACATGTTCGGAGATTTCCAAGCAAGAATGATGATTTCAAAACAGGAAGTTATTCTAAAGATGATGTTACTTTGAGTTCAGGTAACATTTATCATAGTTGCAAGTTTAATTATTCTACAGTTAATGAGCCTAGCTCTTTGAAGAAGCTGCTAATTATGATGAATGGAAGGATATGATGAAAGAGGAGTATGATGCACTTATTAAGAATGGAACTTGGAGATTAGTGGGTCCTCCTGTTGGCATCAAACTTATTGGTTGCAAATGGGTGTATAAGATCAATTATAAGGCAGATGGTTCACTTCATAAATACAAGACAAGACATGTAGCAAAAGCTTCCGCTTAGAAGGAAGGTGTTGACTACATAGATACATTTGCTTCTACAACAAAATGGGCATAATTAGAGCTTTGTTTTCTCTTGCAGCTCAAAATAGATGGAAGATACACCATATGGATGTAAAAACAACCCTTTTGAATGACTATTTGAGGGAGGATGTTTATATGTTTCAATGAGAAGGTTTTTCTATAAAAGGAAAAGAACAAAAGGTATGTAAGTTGTTGAAGGTTTAGTATGGCCTAAAATAGGCATCTACGCATGGTATGAAAAAATAACTAAACACCTTCTCAAGTTGAATTATAAGTTATTTGATTTGGATGATGCAACTCTTTTTGTTAAGAAAATTGGAAAGTCGATTATATGTTTGGTTGTCTATGTAGATGATTTGATAATCACATGAAATAATGATGATTATAACTTGTTTGATAAAAAAGAATTATTGAAAGTTTTAAACATGACATATTTTGGTTTATTGCATTTTATTTAGGGATCGAAGTTTATCAAAAACCCAAATATATTTTTATTTCTTAGAAGAATTATATTGGACATTTATTGGATAGATTTGGGATGCAGGATTGTAACCTTATTGCTACTCCAGTGGAGAAAAATTTGAAGCTTACTTCCACTAAAGGAAGTATGTTTGAAGATCCAACAAAGTACAGGAAACTTGTTGGAAGTTTGAATTTTCTAACTACTGTTGGTGTCCAGGTAGGGGTGATTTATCTACCTTATTCTAACATTAATCTTATCAATCTGGGTGCGTATCCTTTCAAGGAAACGCGCAAGGTATATGCAGGGGAAAATGCGTAACCTTTCCCAACCAAGGGTTCATGGTTTAAGATTCAACACATAAATGCAAGATTAACAAATTACAGAACTATAGAAATAAACATAAACAGTAAAGAATGTAACAACAACATAAACTGATAAACCACACACACACAAAGACATAGCACCTGATTAGAAGAGCGGGCCCAACTCTCTGATCAAGGCTATGTTAGCCACAAAAAGAATTAGAACATCAAAATGAATGATCTTTTATTATTCGGTAACAGAAGTTTACAATGTTGATGGGTGAACCCCCATTCGCAGGATCAACTTGCAATTTTACATAGCGAGGGAGATTAACAGATCTATCGAAAACATAGTAATTGTAGATACAAAGATATACATTGGTTGAAATGGAATCAACATCAGATGTCTGAGACAACAAGAATTCCTAAGAATAATTCAGGGAGCCTGTTCCCCGAGCTGCGCATCCTCCTTCTGATCAGTCGTTGCCAGTTCTGTTGTAATCTGCTAAGTTGAGGATTCCTATTCTCATGTTGCCATCAAAAACACAATTTTAGTACTGCAAATAGATAGACTCCATGCATTTTACTTCATTAATTAAAATATACCAATATGACAAGTAAGGGGGAATTTACCTTATCAGTTTAACTTAACAGCATGGCTAAATGAGTGCAAAAAGGTCAAAAAGGGTAGTGAAAATGGGCAGAAATATGGCCCGATTTGGTACCCAACAACTACTACTCAACCTGACATAGCTTTTGTTGTAGGAATACATTCCAGTTTCATGCATCATCCATGTGAAGGTCATTGGAATGTAGCAAAGCGAGTGCTCCAATTTTTGAAAGGCACTCGAACATATGACATCAAATATTCCAAAGTTGCAGACTTCCATCTCATCGACTATTCAGATTCTGATTTTGATGGAGATAAGAAGAATGTGGTATCTACTTCTCGTTATTTGATGAATCTTGGATGAGGAGCCATAAGTTGGAGATCACGCAAACAATTTGTTCCTGTTGATTCTAGCACTGAAGCCGAATATGTTGCAACAAATCAAGCCACAAAAAAATCATTTGGTTTCGCAAAATACTTGAATATTTGCAGGAGAAACAAAAAGCTTCAATTCCACTACTTAATGACAAGTGTTTTACAATTATGTTGTCTAGGAATCCTAAGTTTCATAATCAAAGCAAACATATTAATACCAAATACCATTTTATTTGACATTATGTAGAGGCCAAAGTTATTCATCTGGCACATTTTCCTACTTTAGAAGAGATAGAAGACATATTTTATACTAAGGCACTATGACGTGAAAAGTTTGAAAAGTTCCGAATGTTACTTGGAAAAGTTTGAAAAGTTCTTAATGTTACTTGGCATGTCAGATGTCTCATCGGATTATGAGGAATGCTAACTAATCTTCGGGATTGTGTTTTCAAAATAGTAATTAGTTGTTAGTTTTTACTTTCAGTTAATAACTTACTGAGACAAAATTGTTTTGTCTCTTACCTACCCTATGTTTGTATAAATAAATATTTTCACAACGAATGCAATCACTTTTTCATTTTGGAGTTCATTTTGTCATTTGTACAATTAATAAAAAAAAAATTATTAAAATCCCTTGTTGTAGGTTCATCTATATATTTGTATAAATTGTGTCATCTCAATGTTCGAAGCCTATTTTGAAAAAATTCACCATGTAACTTATAGAGCTAAAAAGATTAGACAAGTGAACCAAACATAAAACCATATTTATCTTAGAAATTTAATAAATATTTGAGTGTTTTACAAGGTTTGCAAATATTTTAATATCATTTTTTTCATTAAATTTAAAATAAAATAAAATACAAATAATCACAATTTCGCTAGGTTCAGCATGGAGGGAATGGAGCTGGATGTCGTGGATTATTCGTCAGACCCTTACCTAGTGCAGGTTATTTTCTGTAACCCTAACCCTAGATCAACTCCTATTTCTGCTGCATCGTCTAGCTCGAATCCGACACCGGTTGTCTCCCTCCCCAGGCTTACGGCCTCCACCCTTCACATTGGGACCCTCTCCATCGACTCACCCACCCTGGACTGCCTGCTGCTGTCTCCTGGAACCCTAAACCTTCTGGCTACCTGCTCGTCCCCTCTTTTCGACCTTGTGCCCCCTGCAGATCACTATTTTTCCAAAAATCCTCCATCTCGTCTGGGAATCGACCTTGATGCAGCCGCAGAGACACAGAAGACCCACGTACTCCCGGCTGTTGCGAGGCAATGCAAGTTACAGCTCCTCCTTCCAGCTGTTTCGACACTCCGGTAATTCGAACTAGGTCAGTGGAGCCACACCCAGAAGCAAATATTCCCTCAGATCCGCTGCAGGATCACCCCACTGCGTTGCGAATAGGGAAGAGGAAAGCAAGGTGCGTCAAGGCATCTGGCAAGGATTACACCATAAAATTTGGGGAATGACTCACCATGGGTGAAGTGTCCGACAAAGCAGGGAAAGTCTTGGAGGGCAGGGTTCGTGGTAGAACCTACACGACAAAGCGATTGGGCTTGTGGGTTAAAGAGATCTGGTGACAGATTTTCATATAGCTCCCATAGGTACAAATACTCCCTTGTGGATTTTTTGCGCTTTATTTTTCCCTTGAAGAATACATGAACTTGGCACTCACACGATATTGGCATATCGAAATGGCTCCGGTGCTACTCAAAAGATGGAGCCCTCCCTTCAATCCAAAAAGAGAGCAGATAGGAGCTAGACCTTTATGGGTACAGCTACCAGGTTTACCCCTCCAGTACTAGTCTGAAGAAGTGTTCGTGTGAATTGGGAATACCCTCGGCACCTTCCTAGATTATGACAAATCCATAGTACAGTCCAAAAATCGAACCCTAGCTTGCATTCTGGTGCATCTGGATACTCGGGAGGGTCTGGAGGAAAAAATTACTCTGCAATGGCGTAACTTCACTAGGGTTCAAATCCTTGATTATGAGGGGGTGCCATTTAGATGCCGACGATGCCACAAGGTCGGGCATCTTTATAAGGAATGTTTATTGGTCCAAAAACCCCCAAAAGCAGCTATGTATAAGGAGGAAGGCATTGGAAGGGATACCCCAGACATCCCCAGGAAGACACCATTAGCAACACCCACCCCATCTCAGAAGGCAACCCCAACTCATCTAGTCTAGCAATCCACAGGCAACTCCTCAGGTCCCCCATCTCCACCTCTGACTCGAGCTAGGGCAACAGCTAAAGCAGCTCGTGCTTCAGGTACTTCTCTCCCCTCTCTTCATGTTTTATCTTCTACTCATGCATCTTATACACATCATCAGCATAATGCATTTGTACAAGATCGATCCACCTCTCCCTCATCTATTCCCTACCCTCTTCTCTCCCACCACATGATTTACTCCACCACCTCCCCTTCCCTAAATCCGGAGGCCACCTCCTCTCCATCACCATCCCCCCTGGCTCCCCCTCACCCTTATAACATGCGATCTTGCCCTCCCTCTATGAGTTCTCATTCAATTCACTTTGGTCTTGGTCTATCCCTCCCCTCGATGACTATTAAACACCTTCGTGGGCGCAAATCTTACCTTTCACATGCAATACTTCGGGCTAGTGCTGAGGTGGTATCGGGAAGGCAATCTTCATTAGATCGGGTTCTTAGAGCGAATAATACCCATGACATGGTTCCCCCATGAAATGCATATCATTCAATTACAGGGTTATGGATAGCTAGCCCTCCACAGGCTATTTGACTCTGAGCCTGTAGACATTATCCTCCTTCAAGAAACCCTCAGTGAAGCTCAACACATCATCCAAATTCTACAGAATCTAAGCCCGGGATGGGAATTCCTTGCACTAGATGTTGTTGGGCGTTCAGGTGGATTGGCTATGGGATACAATCCCCGAACCATAAATCTAAATTCGGCTTGGGGAGGAAAGGGGTTCATTGGTATCGACATTTTTTCTGCTGAGCTGGGAATGGATCTCCGTGTTATGAATGTTTATGGGCCTTGTCAGGGATGGGAGGCTTTATGGAATCAGCTCCTAAACCTTTCTATTACCTCATTTAACAATCACATCATGGGCGGGGATCTAAATTTTTCTATTGGTTATAGTGGGTCCTGGGTATCATTGGCACAAATTGACCCACTCTCTGATACCATGGAAAACCTTCTTGATCAAGCTCACCTCTAAAATATTCCCATGAACAGACCCCTGCCAACATGGAGGAACAGAAGAGTTGGTGAGGCAACGCTAGCTAGAAGACTAGACCGTTTCATCCTCAAAACCCCAATGATACAGAGATTATCTCATTATAGGCAGTGGTTCGAAACCGGAGGCATCTCTGACTACTCGCCCATCTACCTAGAAATATTTGATCCTTCTATTAAGCCCAAAGCCCCATTCAAATTCAATTCATCTTGGCTTCTGAACCCTCCTACACAAATCTCGTTTCAGACTTCTAGCTGCAAAACCCTCCCATTCAAGGACTCACTTAGGCTGAGGGATTCTGTCACAACCTTCTACAACTCAAGAAACTCACTATCAAGTGGGCAAAGGAAAAATTTCGAAGGGATGACCATACCCTTACCTCTGTTGAATTATCCTTGGCGCAGCTTATGGATGACCATAACAAGGGTTTCTTAAGCATATAAGCCAAGTCAAAACTGATTAAGCTAGAAATTCAAAGGGCCAGAATTCTGAAGGATAGAGAGGAAACCTGGAGACTCAAGAGTAGAGCGATCTGGCTCAAAGCGGGGGATGAGAACACAAGGTACTTTCAAAACTTTTCCAAGGGGAGAAAATCCTCTAACACCATTTGGAAAATTCCCTCACCGGATGGAGGTATTGCAAAAACTTTTAATCAATTATCTTAGTTGGGTATCTCATATTTCAAACATCTCTATAAGGAGCCCCTAGCCTCAAACCTTGTTGATATCATTCAAGTAGTAGGGAACTTCCCAAACTTTGTAGATCTAGATGTGGTAGTTGAGCTAACTACTCCCGTTACCAGAGATGAACTTGAGGGGACATTAAAATGGTTCAAAAAAGATAAAATCCCTAGCCCAAATGGCTGGTCCATTGAATTCTACTTAGCCTTTTTTGACCTCATTGGGAATGATCTCCTCAATGTAGTTGAAGAGTGCAGGACCTCTGGAAAGATGTATGAGGCTATCAATGCCACCTTCATTGCTCTTATACCAAAATCTGACTCTCCTACATCCTTCAATGACTTCCGACCTATCTCCCTTTGCAACACCCTATACAAAATCATTGCAAAGATCATTGCAAACCGGCTCCACCCTATACTCTCCCATCACATTTCTCTAGAGCAATTTGCCTTTCTCCAAAATAGATAGATCCATGAGGCCATAAGCACTGCCCAGGAAACCATTCACTCTATCAAAACAAGAAATCTAAAAAGCATTATTCTCAAGATTGATCTCGCTAAGGCTTTTGATCATGTCAATTGGCTTTTCATTAAGGTGATCCCTATCCATTTAGGATTCCCTCTTACTTTAACAGATTGGATTATATCCTGCATAAACTCGACATCCTCAGTGTACTAATAAATGGTTTTGCATCCCACTTCTTTCATGCTGAACCTGGACTCTGGCAAGGATGCCCTTTGTCTCCCCTTATGTTCCTTATAGTGATGGAAGGTCTCAACAGGCTCATTGGCACTGCAAAAATGGAAGGTAGACTCAAAGGACTAAAAATGAATGAACTCTGCCATATTACACATCTCCTTTTTGTTGATGATGTTATGATCTTCCTAGATGGCAGCATCAGGGATTCTACCTCTTTCCATGACATACTTATACTCTTTGAAAAAGCCACTAGTATGGTTGCAAATCAGACCAAATCTACTATTACTCTGTCTCACACCTCCCCTCAGGAGGATAGAGTAGCTCTCCATTTCTTCCATTATCAATTGCATAATCTCTCGAATGGCTTGAAATACTTGGGTTTCAAGATCAAACCCCACAACTACCGGATTGCTGACTAGATCTGGTTAGTGATTAAAATTGAGAAGAGATTGAAAATTTGGAATCACAAATTTTTATCAAGAGCAGGCCACCTTGTCCTTATAAATTCAGTACTAGAGGCCACTCCCATATATTAGATGTCTCTCCCCTGGTTTCCTCGGGGAATACTCGGACACATCCAACAAATATGTTGTAGATATCTATGGAATGGACAAAAGGAAGGAAAAACTTTTGCTTGGGTGAGCTGGAAGAAAATTGCTATGCCAAAAAAATGGGGGGGTGGGGGTTAAAAGACCTGTCTGTTTTTGCTCAAGCTCTTGCAGCCAAGATGAGTTGGTCCCTCCTCACTTCACAGAATCTATGGACGACTGTGTCATACCACAAATACATTTGGCCCCAGCAATTATTGGACTAGGTTTGCCCCATTTGGGCATTTCTATAGTATGGAAAGCTATCCTACAAACGATGCCTTTCATCAGATCCGAATTGGCATGGCACATAAACAATGGAATCTATGTACGCATTGGTATTTCTTAGAAATACCACGGTGGTTGCACATATTGTTGATCACAGCATTGGAGGCCAGCCCCTGAAATGGATATTCCTATACAATGGCATCAGTCTTAGGAATCTTATCTATCGGCATTGTCTGAAGCTCATGTGAATTTAAATAATGACCCAGATGAACTAGTATGGATACTAGCTGAGCATGGGAAATACACCCCAAAGCTGGGCTACACCCACCTCCTCTCGGATCGCAAACCTGCACATACAAAAGAATGGTGGCAACAGATCTGGAAAATGAAAACTCCTCCGTGGGCACACCTCTTCATGTGGAGTGTCTTAAGCAACAAAACCCCCACAAGCAAAGCCCTTTTGCACAGATCTATTCATGGCCCGATCTGGTGCGTTCTATGCAAGCAAGACTCTGAAACCAACGAGCACCTGTTTCTACTCTGTCCGACTGTCGTCCAATTTTGGCAATCTACAACACAACATCTCTCTATGCAGAATGCATGGCAAGGCCCTACTATTCTCCAAGCATGGAACAATTGGATCGCAGCACACCAGGGCGCTAAGGAACAATGCCTTCCTCTTATCCTCTGTTGGACTATATGGCTTACCCAGAATCATATAATTTTCAAGAACGAAACTGTTTGATGGCCTCTTATCATTGCCAAGGCTGTGGGAGCCTATCATGACATCCCAGAAGAGGCAAATTCCTACATTCGTAAAACCTTGACCCCTGGTCAAATTGATAAATCAATCTAGGCCATGGGCTTTCTTCGACGAAGCATCCCAACCTCATGGATGCGGAGGGAGTTTCATACTATACATCTCTGATCAGCATTTCTATAAGGTCCAATTTGGACTAGGGTAGGGAACAAACAATTTCGCGGAGCTTATCACCCTTAAACATCTGCTCCACTTTGCACTAGCTCATGATTGCACTACCATTCAGGTCTATGGGGATTCAAAAATTATTATCAGTTGGTTCAACAATAAAAATCATTTTCATGCTATTTCACTTCAAAATATTTTGGATGAAGTCTATAATTTCAAAGCATTGTTTAACACAACCTCTTGTCATCATATATACAGGGAATATAATGAAGATGCTGGCAGGCTTTCCAAGGAGGGCAGGCTACTACCCTGAGGCTTGTGGATAATCTCTGAATAGACAGTAGTAGAATTCTATCAATACCACCACAGACCAGGCCATATATAGACCAGGATTACCATAGGGTGGAAAGGCCCTAAAGATATATTTTTTCTCAGCTTTATCTTAGTTTTATCCAAAATATGTATATATATATTTTTTATGCTGATATATAGACAAACAGTTTGAATATGTACAAAGATCTCTCAACTCTTCAAGAAATGGCTTTAGACATTTATATTTTTGATACTACTAGTTTTTGAAATGGTCATGGACCATCTACTGCATGTAATTTTTCCACATAGGAGATTATTATTTTCCCATTGGAAAAAAATTAAAAAAAAGAAAGAAAATTTCAATTCCATATTTTGAATTTTCCATTTCCTTTTTATAAATACAAATACATTGATAAAGTAAAATTCTCAGATATTGTATCACCCCATGCAAATTTTAAAAAAAAGAACAAACAAAAGTCGAATTTGTTTGACTATGACAATCTAATGTTCATATAACGCGGATGACAATATAAATAATGGATAGTTTCTTGGAGCACCTGTTCATAATAACTCTACGGGCATAGATGGTTAAATAGCATCTCAGTGAAGCACTTGAAATCACCCAAAGGCGTGATAGCAGAGCCAATGTACGTATATCCCTATGGTTTTTCTGGGTCAGTTATTACTGTTTCTATTATTTAATCGCTGATGCCCCACTGCTGTAATGTTGTGTGTATTGTGTTTGCAGAGACAGAAAACGAAAATGAGTAGGAATTCCAATAGCAGGAGTGGGCGAAGGGACGTGACACAGAATGCAGCACCACTGATCAGTCCGGTGTTGGAATCAGCGTGCATGCTTAAGCTCTACAAGGACAACAAACTCATTAGTAGGGTACAACATTTCATGGTGAGTTTCCAGCTGCCCTCGGAGCTCCACATACTCAATGAGATGCCCGTGTTACAGAGAAAGGAGATCGCAAGAATGCCCGACAGTTTTCCGCAGTTCTACTTAAGTTCTACTTAAGCGGGGCGAGCGAAGACCAGCAGCAGGTAATGGAGTGGCAGAAATTCGTCGAGTACCTCTTCTTCCAGCAGAACCGAGTAGCCATCTGCGAGTGGGCAGGGCACCACCTCATCATACTTCCTCCGCCCGACAATGATTGCCGTTCTCTCTCCGTCGTTTATCGCCCCATTTCA
The DNA here is from genome assembly GCA_031772625.1 of Pinus tabuliformis. NCBI lineage: Eukaryota > Viridiplantae > Streptophyta > Pinopsida > Pinales > Pinaceae > Pinus > Pinus tabuliformis. The sequence continues at coordinate 29,936,187 of CM062810.1, read as the reverse complement.
TCGGCCTCCTTCCACCAAATAATTGGCGCCTCAAATCCTCCTCCTCCTGAGGAATTGCAATTGCAGCCTCCGAGTGACGGGATGCCCAGCTACGGAGATGGCGATGGTTCTGGTCAGTTGCAGGCGCCTGCTGATGAGCAGATGCTCGTTTACGGAGAAGGGAGTGGTGACTTCGATGGTTTCACCGGAGAATGACTGTTGCTGTTTCTGCGCTGGGGCGTTTGGAGAAGTGGAGAATGCTTGTATTAATAGAGCTTTTCGAAGCCGGTCCATTTTAGGAGTCAAGAAAATCAAAGAATTCAAGAAAGTCAAGAAAATCAAAGTATTTTAAGAGTTTTGAAGCAATCTGCTTACTGATGCTCTTGCAACATTAAAACTTGACAGTCTTTATGTATTTTGTGAATATCTGAACGATCTATTGGTTTCTTCAGCTGGGTTTCGTATTCCATTCCTATCGTTCATTTATAGATTGTAGTGACAACTAAAACAAAGTTCAAAGATTCTGAATGTATGATTTCGGTGGTGTTTTTTATTTTTCCAATGTATTTCTATCCATTTTCATTTCATGTCACATGGATCTTTGTCAAACTTATTTTCAAAATGTTACATGAAGATGGAAAACCCTAAATTCTTTATCGTATAGGTTAAGGTAAACTCTTAAATCCTAAATAAACTCTTCATTTTTAAAATAATATATATTGGAAAATCTCTATTCCAAACTTTATTTAGTTTGATTTATTATTATGAATTTAACACTTATTAATCTCTATAAAACTACAATAATAAATATTGGAAAATAAGAAGTTTTCAATATTTCTTAATAATATATGTGTGTGTTTTTTTCAGGAATTCTTTATTTAATTTAATTTATTGTTAGGTATTTAACACTTATAAATCTATGAAACTAAAGCTAAAATAATAAAGATTGAAAAATAAGATTTTCATTACCATTTTATTTAGGAAATGTGCTTTGGGTAGGGTTAAATAAATATAATAATTTTATATATATATATATATATAATATTTTAAAATTAATAATTTTTAAATTATGATGATAATTAATTTTCACTAAAATTAATACATTTTATTTTACTATATATATGATTATTTAAGTATTAGGAGTTTACGGAGTGCATTATATTAGATATCATTTTGAGATTCAACTGCATTAACTAAGTCATTCACGTATGACCATTTCCATGAGAGGTAGTTGTAACTTACTGTGAGCATCACCTGATGCAATGAGTGCTAAGTGAACTATTCAAAAATTATGAGAAATTAGTCTTACGACTACCTCTCATGGAAATGATCATACGTGAATGACTTAATGCATTGAATCCCAAAATGATATCTAATAACTATGATTCTTGAAAATCTTATAAATATTAATTCCATATTTATTAATAATATATATATATATATATATATATATGAAAAATAATTTAAATAAAATTTATTTATTAATATAATAGTAATTGTTACTACATGAAATTTGTTGGGGGGAAATTTAATGTGAAAATATGCCATAAAAATTTTCAAAGTGACTTTATTTATTATGAAAATGCAAATATTAAATTAGAAAAATATATATGATAGAAAATTGAAAATTAAATAACAAAAATAAATAAATTATAAGTAATATACATTTGTCTTTGTTGATGTTGGTGATAAGAGTTCTATGGTGATGTGGGTGATAAGAGTTCTATGTAAGGTGCATGGTTCTGGGTTCAAATTTCCTAGATTTACTTTGTGGATCATGTGTGATGGCCCATATAGATTATAAAGGTAGTGGTTGAAATTCAATCACACAAGTACAATGCAAACTCAATTGCCCATTCTTTTAGATATTAAAAAACAAAAAATAATGTACTTGTAATTTTGCAGTAATTACAAATAAATAAGAGTTATTCTAATGATAATTAATTATTTGTTATGATGATGATGGTGATGATTAACGTCTTCTAAGACCGTGATCTATCAAACCTTCATTAATTATTTATTATGATGATGACGATGATGATTAACGCCCTCTACGACCATGGTCTATCAAACCTCATGAGAAGAAAAAGAAAAGGAAAAAGAATCTAATTAATGAGAGTCATTCTAATGATAATTAATTATTTATTATGATGATGATGATTAACGTCCTCTAACACCAATGCGGTCTATCGGACCTCAAGAAAAAGAAAAGAAAAGGTAAAATAATATAATTGAGATTCTTCAAAATCTTGTTTCTATGATGAAAAAGAAGGGAAAGAAGAGCTCCAAAATCGGTATAGTTGGGTTGACTTAATAAGTCAAGAAGATTGAAAGTGTGGCAGATGTTAGGGAACTGAGAGAGAATGTGAGTAAGAGCAGGGCAGTCTAAAAGGAAGTGTTTTTCATCTTCCACCCTCTTAGTATCGCAAATCTAATAGATTTTATCGTCCCAAGGAATCTTGCAAGTAGACCATCGCCTCGTTTCACTTCTAATCTTATGAGAACTAGTTTTTATGATGTTCATTTATATTACTATCAAAAATGCAAAAATTGATTTAAAATAAAATAAAAATAAAAATAAAATTTGTTATGAAACCAGCTCACAAAAAGATAGAAAAGATAGATCAACGCCTTAGAATTTAGCCTCTTCGAGGGGGCAACCTCCTTTACATTACCAAAATGAATGAGTCTTTGATGATTCAAATGAAAAAACCTCCTTTCTATATATAGGAGTCTAAGGAGTCACAATATAACCCAGCCGACCTAACAATAATAATATAAAGACACAAAAATAAAAATAGAGGGATTCTATGGGGCACATTAATAATAATATGGGGAAAATAGGGGCACAACAGTATTAATAAGGGATATAACTACAATAGTAATGGGGTAATCACTAGTATTATTGGGACCTAACATGCCCCTCTCCTTCAAAAAGTGTTGTCCTCAACGCTTGAGTAGTTCTGGATTCTTCTGTATAAAATTCTCATCCTCCCATGTGGAATCTTCAGCGGATAAGTTCTTTCACTTGATGAGATACTCTGAAATTGATCGATTTCGTAGCCCTCGAGTTCTTTTTTCTGTGACTACTTTTGGTTCCAATATTATTTTTCCTTCCTCGTCAATTTCTAGCAATATTGTTTGAACTGGGAGCTTGTTGCCTATAACCTTCTTTAGACATGAAACATGGAAAATTGGGTGCACTCGAGAAGATGCAGGAAACTCCAATTTGTATGTCATAGTACCAATCTTTTGCAACACCTTGTATGGACCATAATACTTTGGTGATAATTTATTATCCTTCTTAGCTTGCTTGAGGGACATTTATTTATATGGTTGTAGCCGTATGAATACCCAATCACCTACATCAAAACTTCTTTCTCTGCAATGTTGATCTGCTTGTTGTTTCATTCTATTCTACGCCAACACGAGGTTATCCTTTAAGAGTTGGAGGACTTGTTGTTGATGTTCGATGTGATGTTCCATTGCTTGAACCTTAGAATTTTCTCTTAAATATGATGTGATGGATGGTGGCTGATATCCATAAAGTGCCATAAATGGAGTCATTTTTGTTGATGTATGGAAGGAAGTGTTATACCACCATTCAACCAGAGGCAACCATTTGACCCATTGTGTTTGTTTATCATATACAAAGCAACAAAGATATCCTTCCAAACATTTGTTTACTATCTCAGTTTACGCATTAGATTGAGGATGATAAGATGAGCTATGAGCTAACTGAGTACCGAGACAAGAAAATAATTATGTCCAAAAATTTCCAGTGAAAATGGGATCTCTATCACTTACAATAATCTTTGGGTTCCCATGTAGCTTTTGAATTATTTCCATAAATGCAGTAGAAACTGTACTGGCTTTAAATGGATGTGATAATGCACAAAAGTGTGCATACTTGGTAAGTCTGTCAACTACCACCATGATGACACTCTTTCCCTTAGACTTGGGTAAACTTGTGATAAAATCCATTGAAACCTCCTCCCAACGTTGGCTTGGAATGGATAAAGGTTGTAATAGACTCGGGGTCTTAATTGTTTCAACTTTATTTTTTTGGCAAACCAAAAATTCTGCCATAAAATTTCGAATATTTGATTTAAGGACATCCCAAAAAAAATCCTTCTTAACCCTATGGTAAGTTTTTAAAAATCCTGAGTGCCCTCCTAAGGGAGAAGTGTGCAATTCCATAAGAATCTTTTGTTTGAGTTGGAAATTCTTACAGAGGTATAAGTGATATTTGTACCATAATGAATCATTTTGTCAACTAAATGTATCAGATGTACTGGAATCTTGTTGTAACTTTGAATAAGTGCCCTCACTTCTTCATCATTCTTCCATTCCTCCCTGCTTCATTTATCCAATCTGATTGGATAATAGAAATGGAACACAACAATGCTTCCACATCCTCATCCTTTCTTGAGAGTGCATCTGCCACCACATTTTGCTTCCCTTTTTTGTAGATGATTTCAAAGTCATAACCCAACATCTTTGTGACCCACTTTTGTTGCTCTTCAGAGGATAATCTTTGTCCTAAAAAGTATTTAAGGCTATCATGATCCTTTTTTACCTTGAAGTGTCTTCCCATTAGGTAGGGTTGTCATTTCTTAAGTGCATGTAGTATTGCCAACATTTCCTTCTCATAAATAGCTTTGTGTAAAAACTTTCCCTTGATTGGATGACTTTCAAAAGCAATGGGTATTTCATCTTGCATTAAAACAACACCAATTCCATTTCCTAAAGCATCACATTCCACAATAAAGGTTTTTGTGAAGTCTGGTGTAGCTAAGACGGGTGCTTGCAACATTTCCTCTTTAAGATGTTCGAAGGCCTTTGTTTCTTCTGGAGTCCATGAAAATGCATCTTTCTTCAATAATGTTCTTAGAGGTGCTGCTATTCTCCCATAATTCTTAACAAACTTGCGATAATACTGTTAGGCCAGGCAGTAACTCCACAAAACTAATAATTGATTCGTCTATTATTCCATAGGTAGGTCATTGTTATATACAATAAGGAGTGATTGTTCAGTTCATCTCCTGATGACTGTTCACATTCCTAATTTATTTATTTACATAAAATTCCCCCAATCATGAAGATTAGGTGTCAACATTCCCCCCTTAATCTGAAGGGATGTTGGTGAGTCCAAGCATCATTCTGAATCGTTCAAGCTTTTCCTTTCCAAGTGCTTTGGTGAAGATGTCTGCAATTTGCTCATTTGTGGAACAATGACAGAGATGGATTGTTTTGGCCTCAACATGATGTCGAATCAGATGATATTTAGTATTGATATGCTTCGTTCGATCATGGAACTTTGGGTTCTTGGCCAACTTTATTGCAGAGGTGTTGTCAATCATGATTGGGGTTGATTATACTTGTTTTACCTGCAAATCTTCAAGAATTTTCATGAGCCACACAATTTATTTCGTTGCTTCAGCTGCTGCCACGTATTCTGCTTCTGTTGTGGAATCTGCGGGAACTGATTATTTGTGTGATCTCCAGGAGACAGCTCCTGATCCAAGACTCATAGCATATCCTAAAGTAGATACCCCGGTTTCTTTGTCTCCATCGAAGTCTGAATCAGAGTATCCAATCAAGCTGAAGTCGTCCACCTGTGTATACTTGATTCCAAGGTCTTAAGTTCCCTTCAAGTACCTTAGAACTCTTTTTGCAGCAAACCAATGTCCCTCACAAGGCTTTTGCATAAACCTGGAGAGGATTACAATAGCAAATGAAATGTCTGGTCTGGTAGTAGTGAGGTAGATGAGACTTCCTACAAGTTGTCTATACTTTGTTGCATCCTCAAATTCCTTTCCTTCAATAGATGTGAGCTTTAAGTTTTGTTCCATTGGAGTAGTAAGAGGATTGCACTCTGTCATGCCAAACATGTTCAACAAATCTCCAATGTATTTCTTTTGAGAAAGAAATATGGACTTTGGATGTTGGGTTACTTCAATGCCAAGATAGTAATGAACATAGCCCAAATCAATCATTTCAAAACTTTTTCCCAACTCCTTCTTTATGGATGCAATGTAGCTTTCATTGTTCCCTGTCATTAAAAGATCATCTACATATACCACAAGATATACAACTGTTTTGCCAACTTTCTTGACAAATAAAGTTGCATCATCAAGATCAAAATGATTGAAGTTGAGTTTGAGAAGATGCTCAGTTAGTTTTTCATACCAGGCTCATGGTGCTTGTTTGAGGCCATACAAGGACTTCACAAGTTTGCATACTTTATGTTCATGTCCTTTCACAGCAAATCCTTCAGGCTGGGATATAAAAACATTCTCTTTTAGATCTCCATTCAAGAAGGCAGTTTTTACATCCATTTGATGGACTTTCCAACCGTTCTGAGCTGCTAGTGCAAAGAGTGTCCAGATGGTGGCCCATTTTGCTGTGGGGGAAAAATTTTCCTCATAATCGACCCCTTCCTTCTGTGCAAAACCTTTTGCCACAAGCCTAGCTTTGTGCTTGTCAAGTGAGTCATCAGCTTTGTACTTGTTCTTGTAGACCCACTTGCAGCCAATTGGTTTGGTTCCAAATGGAGGATCAACCAGCTTCCAAGTGTCGTTATTTATGAGGGCATCATACTCCTTTTGCATCGCTTCTTTCCATTCATCATGAGAAGCAGCTTCTTTGAAGGAAGTTGGTTCAAAATCTGTAGACAAGTTCAATTCACAATCATAAGAAACATCCATATCAACAGGTGAATTAGAGTCATCTACATCACCTCCATTTTGTCAGTTTGAATTTTTGGTTCCTGTTTTTCCAATTTCATCAGGATGAACACTTTCAAGTGTCTTCGTCAGCCACTTTGGGGGACCTTTTTGAGATGGTCCAGGCTGCTCTGTTGATTGAGTTGGGAATGAATCAAGATTGAGTCTCCCAATTCTATCAATTACATCACTTAAAGCATCATCCATTGTTGGAGTTTCATTCAGGGGAGAGTGTTCTTCAGAAGAAGATTCCACATGTTGATCTAGTATAGGAATCCCCCCTTCAAGATGTGGAATTTGATTATCAAATTATTGAAATATGCGAATCTATCCAAGCGATCAAGTTGTCGCTCAACAACATTGTCAGATTTGGATGATTCAAGAAAAATTACATCTCTAGATACAACAAACTTTTTATTTACTTCATCATAGAGGCGGTATGCTTTGGATGTGTTTGAATACCCCCGGAAGATACACTTACGACTTCTAGCACCAAGTTTGTTTCTATGTACCTTTGGTATCAAAGCATAACAGGTGGAACCAAAGATCCTGAGATGTTTTACCGAAGGAACATGTCCATACCATAATTCATAAGGAGTCTTGTTTCTTATAGCATTAGATGGACATCTATTCTTTATATATGCAGCACACAGAACAGCATCAGCCCAAAACATTATCTTTAAATTTTTGAAGAAAAGCATGGATCATACCATATTCAAGATTGTTCTATTCATTCTTTCAGCTACACCATTCTGTTGGGGATTGTAAGGCATAGTTGTTTGATGTTTGATCCCATGTTGACGAAGATAGTTTTCAAATTCATTTGATGTATATTCTTTTCCATTAACAATGCGAATAGACCCAATATGAGATTGTGCATCATTTTCAATCCATTTATGAAAATTCTCGAATGTTTGAAAGGCATCATATTTTTTCTTCAATAAATAAACCCAACACATTCTGGTGTAATCATCAATAAATGTCATGATATATTTATTTCCATTTACAGAAGGAACAGGCATTGGACCACATAAATCTGAATGAACGAGTTCAAGCTTCCTATGTGCTCTTGAATGTGAATCATGAAAAGACTATTTGCTATGCTTTCCTAGAATGCAAGCATCACATTGCTTATGTTTCCTAGGAATTGTAGGCAAACCAGCAACACCATTTTTCTTCAATAAGTGGAGACTTTCATAGTTTGAATGTCCTAATCTAGCATGCCATAATAAACTTGATGGAAGTGTACCTTCTTCATGATGAGAAATATATGAGAAATGTTGTGCATGAGCAGAGGTTCCTTGCAGTTTGAGAAGTCTTTCTTCTTTTATACCCCTCATGACAAGTGAGTTGTTAGAAGCTTTTCTTACCTCAAGCTTGCCATCAAACATATGAATGGAGTGACCTTGCTGGCGGATGTGGACCAAGGATAGCAAGTTTCTCTTGAGTTGTGGGAGATACAGAACATGATCCAGAAGAAAGTCTGGAAGACCAGGCAGTTTAAGCCTGATTGTGCCAAGCCCTGATGGCTTGATTTTTGACTGATCTGCAAAGTATACTGCTCCATCAACATTATCAGTGAAATCTTCAAAAAAATATTTTCTATGAGTCATATGACAGGTTGCTCCTGAATCAAGCAACCAATCATTTTTCGAAGAAGCAAGTGAAGCATTAAACAAATCTTCATTTACTCCAATGTTACATTGTGCCTCAATATAGTGAGCAGATTCAGGTGCTTTACCTTTGTCTGTATCATCAGTTTTACCTTTCTGTTGGTTTCTTTTCTACTCAATTTTGTCCCATGGTAGCTTGCATGTAGAGGCATCATGTGATCCATTTCTTTCACAGCGAATGCAATGTAAGTCTGCCTTTTCTCCTTGAGAATGTCTGCCCCCCTGCCTATAAAATATTTTCCTCTTCCTCTTCGTCCACCTCTTCCTCTTGTAGAATCTTGAGCAGGATGCTTTTCTTTATGAGCAAGGCACACAGTCTCTTCAGAAGATTCAGGGGATGTCTTCTTTCCAAAGGCTTTCTCTCTTTCAGCAAACTTTTTCACAAGAGATTCAAAGGTTATATCTTTAAGATTTCCATTTGCTTGTAAATATTCAAGATAGTTGGAGTAAGTAGGATGGAGTGCCTTGAGAAAAGCAATAAGAGGGATATCCAACTCAACCTTAGTGGATTTCATATCATGCATTATAGATTTTACTTCAGATGCAAGAGCAAGAGGATCATTATTTTTCAGTTCAAGAGTGAAGAGTTTAATCATGAGCTGAACAACTTCAAGTGCAGAATGTGAGTCATAGAGTTCTTTCAGCTTTTGTAAAGCTTCAAAGGTAGTTGAATATGATGAAATATGGCGACTCACCTCTTCATTTACAGATGTTGCGATTAATGCATAGGCTTTGTTGTTCTTGTTTTCCCAAATGATGAGCTCTTTGTCTGAGGTAGGTTGTACTGGGTCATTGTCTCGTTCTCTAACACACACTCCTTTCCACAACTCATTGAAGATGAGGGTGTGTTTTATCATCCGGGACCATTCAGGATAGTTATCCTTGCCAGTGAGAACTATTCCTACCATAGAGATGATTGAATGCATTATGTAAAAAAAACTTCTGCTGATAGAAAAAATACTTCTACTGATATACAATGAAATTGTATTCAATAGGGCAAAAGGATTTCAAATACTTTATGCACTATATTTTCTTCAAATCCCTCCAATGTTTATAGAAGGATCCTCATATAATACATCCACCATATTCCATTCTACAAACTTAGTTCATATTCCATTCAACGAATTCAAATATCTACAAACTATTCAATATATATATGCTAGTCAATATATATGCTGGTCAATATATACCATTCTACGCATAAACCCACAGTGCATAGCTCATATAAACCACAACGTTAATACAACCCACAGCGCACAACTCATATAAACCACAACGTTAATACAACCCACAGCGCACAGCTCATATAAACAACAGCTTTAATACAACCCACAGCGCACAGCTCATATAAACCACAGCATTAATACAACCCACAACGCACAGCTCAATACCATACAACGTTTCAAATACCATATAAACAGCGTTAATATTTCAGATTAAAAGAGCCATGGAATAGTGAGTAAACCCATAGCGTTAATACACATTCAACGCAGTTAAACAGGAAAACTGGACAGCGTTAAAACCACTGGATTATTAGACAGCGCATACCATGAGACAACACATTCAAACGTCCCACTTGTATATCTTGGAATCATATGAAATGAGCAATTTGTAGAGAGAAGGAATGTTGTGTTAAAAATGGCTTGAACATTTTGTTAAAATCCATTCAACGCAATTTAATGGGACAATTCAATATACCATTCCTCAACATTATACCATTCAGCAACGTAGATACCACAGTCATTTTAACTGATGTGTTATTTGTTAAAAAAATTGGACAATGTTAAAACAATACAGGTATCTCATTCGCATACCATTCAACAACGCATACAGGAGCTGGTGGCGTATCTCTGCAGTGGCACTGTCAGGTCTCAATATGGACAGATGTGCAGTGCGGCAGAGGCAGATTATTTCAGAACAGAAGGGAATAAAGCAGAGGCAGAGGCAGAGGCAGAGGCCAGGACAGAGGAGTTACAAGGAGCATAATAGCTAAAACAAGGAGTTGGCTCTGATACCATGTTAGGCCTAACAGTAACTCCACAAAACTAATAACTGATTTGTCTATTATTCCATAGGTAGGTCATTGTTATATACAATAAGGGTGATTGTTCAGTTCATCTCCCGATGATTGTTCACATTCCTAATTTATTTATTTACATAAAATTCCCCCAATCATGAAGATTAGGTGTCAACAAATACCTTGTCAACTCAAGAAATCCTCACAGATGCTTTATGGATGTGGGGATTTTCCATTCCTTAATGACTTTAATTTTGCTAGGGTCTACCTTAACTCCTTCATGAGATACAATATGACCTAGATATTCCACCTCTTGTACTCCAAAGAAACATTTGGATCTTTTTGCATATAATTGTTTCTCCTCCAATAGTTGTAGCACCCTGTCAACATGTTCAACATGATCCTTCCAAGACTTGCTGTAGATTAGTATATCATCAAAAAATACTAACACAAATTTTCTAAGGAAGGGTTTGAAAATGGAATTCATTAAACCTTGAAATGTAGAAGGTGCATTTGTAAGGCCAAAAGGCATGACCAAAAATTCATAATGACCCTCATGAGTTCTAAATGTTTTTTTCGGAATGTCTTCAGTCTTCATTCTAATTTGATGATATCCTGAACGAAGATCCAACTTTGTGAAGTAAATTTATCCATACAATTCATCCAGTAAATCATCAATGACAGGAATGGGAAACTTATCTTTAATAGTGAGCTTGTTGAGATCCCTATAATCTGGACACATGTACCATGATCCATCCTTCTTGTGCACCAATACTACTGGAGCAGAGAAAGAACTTTGACTAGGTTGAATTATACCAGCCTCTAGCATTTCTACAACCATACGTTCAATTTCACTCTTTTGCGCATAGGGATATCTATACGGCTTGATGTTTGGGGGAACACTTCCTGGAATCAGATGAATAGCATGATCATGATCACGAATAGGTGGGAGACCTTTGGGAGTCTCAAATACCTTTGAATGATTGTCCAAGACTTTTTGGAGATCTGGAGAAATGGATGATTTTGATGTGGAAACATCTAGCAAACATAATTGTGCAATTACACCTCTTTGTTTCTTTTTTAGAAGCTTTGTCATACTGTTAGAGCTGATTATCTTTCCTGGTTTCCCTGCAATACCCCTTAATTCAACTTCCTTTCCTTCCACAGGAAATTTCATGAAAAGTTCTTGAAAATTAAAAGCCATTGTACCCAAGGATTGTAGCCATTGGACTCCTAGTACAACATCAGCACCTCCCATTGGAATGGAAAGCATTGGGCTAGTCAATACATATTCTCCCATGGATAGCTTGATATTATGGCACTTTCCAGAGCAATTTATTATTCCTCCATTTGCAACCATCACTTGACGCTCTGGTGCTGGATATAGGAAGCAATTCAACTCCTTTGCTACCTTACAATGAATAAAATTGTGGGTACTTCCTTAATCAATCAACACTATTACCTTTTTCTTCTTGATTTGTCCTTCTATCTTGATGCTTTGAGGAGTGGTAATTCCCACCAATGCATTACAAGATATGGTCGGATTCATTTCTTCTTTATCTAGGCTTTGTTCCTGAAGTATATCCTCTTCTTTTGACCTTGCTTGCTCCTTTTCTTCCTCCTCTTCACAATCTATGTGGAATAATTTCTTCTCAACACACTTATGACCTTTAGTGTATTTGCTTTCACAATTGTAACAAATCCCTTTTGCTCTTTTTTCTTCCAATTATTGTGGTGTCAACCTTATAGGTTGGGGAAGAATAGGGGCAACAACACTTCCATCTTTATAGTTGTGAGTGGTATGCTTCCTGGTTGCCATAATTTTGCTTTCCATTTTTCTTGCTAACCTGAATGCCTTCTCTAATGAAACAGGTTCCCAAAGGCGAACATCATGTTGGATATTATCCTTTAAAGTCCCTATGAACACATCAATCCTATGCTCCTCTGGAATATTTTTTACCCTTATGTTCAATTTTTGGAGCTCTTTAATGTGCTCCATTATTAAACCCTTTTGTTTGAGACTTATCAATTGGCTAAAAAAAGTGTTGCTTTTTGTATCCTCAAAATGTGCTGTCAATTCTTTTGTAAAAATTTCCCAAGTGATAATTTGTTTACGAGAACAAATCCATTGATACCATACAAACTAATTTGGTTCCAAATATAAAGTTTCAATATGTACCTTTTGTGTGTTTTGCACATTATTGATATCGAAAAATTGCTCCATTTGTAATATCCATGTTGCAGGATCCTTGCCATCAAACTTCCTCGTATCAATTTTTGGAATATGGTGGGTCTTCGATCCAACATTAGAGTCTATGAAATCATGATTAGCATTTATTTTGTTCAAATTATGAGTTTCCTTTACTATATTTTCACCATTTGTAAGTATTTCTTGTAGAAAATTTGTCAAATCTATCTTCAAATCTGCCATGTCTGTCTTCAAATCTACCATGTATGTTAGGTAAACTTGACTCGGGATAGAGTCAAATTTGACCAGGTTAGACAGTGATGGTTTTGGGGCACATGGTATTGTGCACCCATGGTATTCTGCCCGTGGTATTATATGTAATGGAGCCTATAAAAGGCTGGAAGGACTCCATTGTAATGAATGGGCCTGGAGGTGAGAGGTGAAGGCTCACTTGGCCGGATTGGCTAGGGTTTTGGCCAAGGATAATGAAATTTCATTATGATTGGGTTTTTCCTCGGATTTGGGGTTTTCCTGGATAAACATGTGTATTTATGTGTTTATGGTTGTTGCTGGTTATTTTTATATTTGTTTCTCTCAGTAATTCTCTGTAATTATTTGTGTTCTCGGGTAAATTTCTTAACAACTGGTATCGGAGCCAGATACTGGCTTCAAAGGGATTCTTTGATGCCAGGGGTTTATATTGTCTGATGAGACCAATGCGTGTTTTTCCAGATCTGTTTCCAGATCTGGGTCTAGAAAATAATGGTGGAACAATCGTACGCGGAAGAACCTCGAGGAGAATGTGCGGAAGATAGTGCTGTAACCGCCAGGGATCGTAGTGCATTTACGATATTTACCAGTTTGGAACATTCTGACGAATTGTTCAGGGTTCATGCAGCTTCAAAAAATGTTTGTTTTCTGCTACGTGAGGCCCCTGGTTCTCGAATCTACGAGGTTCTCATCAGGCTCGTAGTTGGAGTGGTTTGATAGAAGTTTTTGAGCAAATCAAATTGAGAGAGGATGGATCAGAATGCAGCAGCAACAAACAAAAATAAATAAAAATTAATGAAGTCAAAATTATTGCATGTAAATGGGCATACTACTGCAAGACCTGGTAAGTCACGTGTACCCCTCGATGATCACCCGTAAAGTTTGGGTTAGACCTAGGTGATAGGGGGGATGTCGGATTAACAATACCCCGGGTAAAAACTCTGAGGGGGGTAAGAGCTAGAGTCATCGATTGTCTCACTTAGCAAGTTTGGCTGGAGTTAGTCAAGGAACCCCAAGTCAAGTTTAAGGGGGGAATTGTTAGGTAAACTTGACTCGGGATAGAGTCAAAGTTGACCAGGTTAAACAGTGATGGTTTTGGGGCACATGGCATTGTGCACCCATGGTATTTTGCCCGTGGTATTATATGTAATGGAGCCTATAAAAGGCTGGAAGGACTCCCTTGTAATGAATGGGCCTGGAGGTGAGCGGTGATGGCTCACTTGGCCGGATTGGCCAGGGTTTTGGCCAAGGATAATGAAATTTCAATTATGATTGGGTTTTTCCCCAGATTTGGGGTTTTCCCGGATAAACATGTGTATTTATGTGTTTATGGTTGTTGCTAGTTATTTTTATATTTGTTTCTCTCAATAATTCTCTGTAATTATTTATGTTCTCGGGTAAATTTCTTAATAATGTCTCTCTTCAAATTTGTCTTCAAATCTATCTTCAAATCATCCATCTTAACTTCCATGCCATTCATCTTAGCTTCCATGCCCTTTATCTTAGATTCCATGCCATTTATCTTAGCTTCTGTTAGCTTTTGTGAGAGTGACATTTGTTGCACTTGGTCTTGTAATTTTGATATATCATGTAGAATTTCTTCCTCTTCTTCATGAGTCATGTGCTAGAGATTTCAAGTTGCTTACTAGGTGTTTGTATTTTCTTTCCTCAGGGTATCAGTTACCAATAATAATTCTCTACTATGCCCTTTGAATTCCCTCAAAATGATTTTTCAAACCAAGCTTAAGCAAAGATTTAAAAAAATCTACACACCTTTTTTCACTTTGTAGGAGCTCGAAATTGCCTCTGATGTATCTCTGTAATTTCTGATCATCCAGTTCTGAAATTGCAATTTGCAGTAGCCCTCTATGTCCTCTTTCCAATGCCACCAGTCTGATCCAAATTGGATTCTCCAAGGAAGAGTTATGCCAAACCTCCCACAGTGACCTGATTATAGACTAGTTCAGTAGAGCAAACATGTACAACATGCCACGTGTCCCTGTTTCGACCTTTGGCTCTGAAAAATATATACAAGAAACTACAGTCTGTCCTCTTTCTGTACCTTCTTATGAAACTTCAATCCGATGCTCAGAGATAAAGTTATGACGATTTCCCTAGGTCACCTGTTTAGAATGTAATTCAGGAGTCTGCAAAAATACCAACTTCCTTAGATCATATCTCTGCAAATATAGCACAAAAAGTTCTGAAATTCAGACCCAAGGTTCAATGCGATTTCGTCTCAAATGGGTTTTTTTTCGCTTCTGAAACGTCCCAGAAAACAAAAGTTATAGAGAAAATGCCACGATGACCTATTTGGAGTAGTGAAACCCTAGAATCCAAAGCTCTGATACCAAATGCTATGAAAACAACTCACAAAAAGATAGAAAAGATAGATCAACGCCTTAGAATTCAGCCTCTTCTAGGGGGCAACCTCCTTTGCATTACATAAATGAATGATTCTTTAATGATTCAAATGACAAAACCTCCTTTCTATATATAGGAGTCTAAGGAGTCACAATATAACCCAGCTGACCTAACAATAATAATATAAAGGCACAAAAATAACAATAAAGGGATTCTATGGGGCACATTAATAACAATATGGGAACAACAGGGGCACAACAATATTAATAAGGGATACAACTACAATAGTAATGGGGTAATCACTAGTATTATAGAGACCTAACAAAAATAAAATAAAATTTATGAAAATTGTAATCTTCCACCCTCTTAGTATCGCAAATCTGGCAAATTCTATCGTCCCAAGGAATCTTGTGTTGAAATGTGGCAACAAGAATATTCTAATTTAATTTTTCCTTGAATTAAAATCGAATTTAATCTTAATAGCTACTTGGAAATAATTAATTAAGTTATTTTGACTTAATTAGTTGAAGAAATTCAAGTTAGAAGTCTTTCTGAAGTCATGCAAGAGTTATCCCTTAAATTAAGGAGATATTTGAATTGTAATTAGTTAACTCAATTTACTTAGTTAAGTCTAGTTAAATTAATTCCAAATTGTTTGAGGAACTAATGGTGAATTAACAGTTAGTTGATGCATGAATGCACTCAAGTAGTGCTACTCCAGTTAACTGAAGATTCCCTCATCAGAAACTCATGCATGTCTATTCTGAGAAAGACCCAGTTGAGATTAAAGACAAGGACAGTGTACTATCAGCTGCATGTGTTTTCTTATAAAGAAAACGCATGCATGTAGTCAAGGATCATTTCCTTGAGGATTGCGCAGTTCTGAAAATGTGTGAGATCAGGAGATCATCCACTGGGTGAGGAGGTTTTCCACTTGGTTAGGTGAAGATCAGAGGAACAGCGCAAGGAAATAGGAGCTTGGAGGGTAAAGAGGAAGGCTAGAGAGAAAGCAAGATTATCTGTGAGCATCAATGAGGATTGTACTGAGAGCTGGCTAGTTGTGAGAGCTAAGGCTTTGTATAATTCGTATGTATTTCCACCTTGTATGATAATACAGATAGTGGGGTTTGTAACTGAGGCTTTCCCCAAAGTATTTTCATGTGTATTGTGCATTGATTCTTCTTCTTCTATTTATATTGTTCAGCTTGATCTTTAAGCTTCCGCAAATTGATAGTAGAAGTAGGTTATAGTATTCTTCTTTGATTTATATTGCATTATCGGGTTAACCTGCACTAGATTTTCTACATGGTATCAAAGATGGATTTGTAGAAATTTTCTACATCTTGGGAGTAGACAATCGCCTAGTTTCACTTCGAAACTCATGAGAATTAGTTCTTATCCTAGAGATGTTCATTTTTAATCCTCTCTCTCTCTCTCTCTCTCTCTCTCTCTCTCTCTCTCTCTCTCTCTATATATATATATATATATATATATATATATATCTTGAGTACAAAACTTGAAAAAAGTTGTTATATCAAATATTATTTTAGATCTCATATTTAAACCCTATATTCAAGGAATCACACATTTCCTCATTAAGTAGAAATCACTATGGGCAAAATTATTGTACTTCTCTATACATAAATTTATGTAAAATTATATTATTCATAGTAGACATTAAAGTATTTTATTTATAGTGGAACTTGAGAGATTTTTTTGTTAATTAGTATTTTTGTTTTTTTAATATAGATATAATTTATTTATTTTTAATATAACATTATGGAACAAATCTTTCCCAAAATTGCGAAGTATCTCTTGACACACACACACACACATATATATATATATATAATTTACTTTGTTATAATTCATTTTTATGTAATCATTATATATATATATATATAATTTACTTTGTTATAATTCATTTTTATGTAATCATTACTAATAAATGATAGTTCTAATAATACTTATTTATTCATTATAATATTGAATTTTAATTATTATGGTTGAAAATAAGAATATTGAATTAAAAACATTTTAATGAATTATAAATGAATAAAAAAATTAAAATATAGATTTTTTCTTTTAAACATTAAGGTAAGATTTATTAATCAATGTTTAGAATTATTTAAATGTTTTGTTATGGTTTCATACGAGGTGTTTTTTAAGATTTTGGAAAAAAAAAAAGTGGTCAAATCTTGATTTTTGTTATTTAAAATGGGTTTTTGATTGCATATATAGACTCAACGTCTTAAAAAAAAAAACCGTCCAACAAATCCCTATGAGATTTTGTGCAAATTAAACCAAAAAATATGCCTAAAAAACCTCCAAAATAGCTAATTGTATAGCAAAATATGCCTAAAACCCCTTGAAAATATATAACAAAGACTATTACTAACACCTAAAAAGTTAAAAAATTCATGTAAATATTAAATCAAACAAACAAACAACATTAAAATTTGAATTCCAAGATATGTCTTAATACAAATCTCATGCATTGGTATCAACAATCTCTTAATACAAATCTCATCACAATCTCTTAATACAAATCTCATCTATGGATGGAATTACTCACCTCGCTTGACATAGTATCAAAGCTATAAATCCCTTTTTAAAGTATTTTCTGCTATACAAATCCTATTTTCTCTACCATATTATGTGTCCCTCAGGTCGTTTTATTAATTACTTGTTCCTCGCAAAACTCGGTGCATTCAGTCCATTCAGAAGTCATGAATTTTATGCATATGGTCCATTTGGTGTTGCTCTCTAGTGTACGATGCTTTGGACATTGGAATGCAAGTTGTATGAGATGAATGTTGTTATAAAAGAGCCGTAAATGTGTGTAAATACTATGTATTGAGCTCCCTTTGAAGACCGATTAATGCGTTGGTCTGCAATGGTATATGGTGCATTAAATCATTTTGAATGTTGTGTGATATGATAGGTGTTTTCTTAAAGGTCGTATGGTGTGTTATGAAGTGTTCACTATCTATGATGTGTTCCATATCGTAAATTCTTCGTGTGTTATTGGTTCAACATTGTATGTGAATCGGTGGTTCATATGAATCAGTTCATATACGCTGCATTGGTTGACCGAGTATTATGTTGGTGCTTTGTTAACTATATCTGCGTTAAAAAATACCATAAATGGTTTTGTAATTTGTGAGCTATGCATTGGTGTCCCTGCTGGTTGCTTTGGTATATTTGCAAACTTGGGATATCTGCGATGAAATGTTGACTCCTCAGGAATGTTTTTCTAAATGTTGGGTGTAGATAAATGTTGACTCCTCGTGGATGTTTTTCTAAATGTTGGGTATAGATAAATGTTGTTAGATATCTTTATTTTTATTTTTGATTCGTCTAATATTTGGTAATTAGATGGACATGAGCGCGATCAATTATTTGAGTTTTGAGTTAGTTTTTTGAGATATTTTTTTTTTCATTCAAGTCTAATTTAAAATTTTTGTAGGAATGCATTTATTCATGTCCATAGTTGGAGTAGTTTTTTCTTGCAAAGAGAACTACTATGAATGGTCCAGGAAGATAAAATGTCATAAGTTGATTTTTAATGAGTTGTGGAAAGCGGTTTGTGAAGGAGAAGGATGCAATTCTCCTAAGAAAATCTCGCTACATGGGAGAACAAGAACAACAAGACATATGCCTTGATTACAACATTAGTAAATGAAGAGGTGAGTCGTTATATTACACAATTTACAAATGCTTTTAAAGCCTTAAAGAAGTTGAACCACCTATATGACTCATACTTTGAGCTTGATGTTGTCCAATTAATAATTAAACTATTTAATTTAGAATTGAAGGGTGATGATCCACTTGCATTAGCCTATGAAATAAGAGCCATTATGCATGATATAGAATCCACCGCATTAAAATGGATGTTCCTTTCAAATCTTTTGTCAAGGCATTGTATCCCACTTATTCCCATTACCTTGAGTCATTACAAGCTAGTAGCAAACTTAAGGGCATTTCCTTTAACTCTTTTGTGGAGAAGTTTGCTAAAAGAGAGAAATATTTTGGGAAGAAGAAGACACATTCTCAGTCCCCTGAAGAAGCTATGTGCCTTGCACAGAAAGGAAGAATCAACCATAAGATTTTTCTAGAGGAAGAGGTGGACGAAGAGGATGTGGAAGGAAGAATAATAGAGACAAGGGGCAACCATTTCCAAGGAGAAAGACCTTATCTTCATTGCATACGTTGTGATAGAAATGGAAATGATGCTTGTACATGCAAGTTCTCATGGGACAAAATTAGACAAGGAAGGGAAGAAGAGAAAGGAAAATCATCATATAAAGGGAAAGGTAAAGCACATGAATCTTCTTATTATGTTGTGGCACATCGCAATATTAGAGTAATTTGAGAATTATTTAGAGAAGATGTGAGTCTTTTCTAGAATTTTCTGGGGTTTATCGGCTTCTAAATAGACTCTAAGGATGGGTGGTAGCTACAGAAAAGGTGAAGGGACTCCGAAATTTAGAAGAGTTGGAAAATTTTGGAGGGGTTGTTGCAGTAGCTACAAAAATTGGCGATTCACTAGTAGAATCCAGCATCTCGACCCACATCCCTACAATAATTCAAGTCTAGATAACGATGCAAGGGAATATTGAACAATTACTATGGGTACCTGTTACCTTGACCTTTATAGATATGCCTTCTCTTTGTGTCTCATATAGGTCCTCTTAGTCAGTAAACATCCAATTAGGAGTTCACACGTGGCAATAGTCGATGATGATGCAAAGAATGAGGTAGATGGCTTATTATATTCAGAATCTTAAAATAAGTTTCTGGTGTTGCTCCACTGCCAGCAGGCCTGGATAGTACCCTGATGGAGTCACTCCAAGAAATCACAAACATTGCTCCACTGCCAGCGAGCCTAGTCAATACCTCGATGGAGTCATTCCATTACCTCTCTACGCAGGAAGCCTTTCTTGGTCCTTTACCCTTTATTTAACTTCATTTTATTTTATGTGTCAATTTACACTTATTACTGAGCATTCATTGCGCTAGGGCAGACGAGAGATCCCGACTTATTTTATGAGCAAGAGAGTTTGTTTCTTGTTTGACAAAAACTAAAAGATATCCTGATTTAGGTTTGCCTTCATGTCAAGCTTCTACATCTCATCTTCAGTTTACAAGTGAACAAACAAAACAAGTCATTGAAATAGTCACGACCATGGCGAGCACAAGGTTCAGGTTAAGGGTATAGGTCATTCAAACTGATTAGGGTTCCCCACAAGCAATCTGTTCGTATCTTCCTTGTAAGTAAATTAGACTCGTAGGAAAGATATCCAGGATGCAACTTTGATGGATGGTTCTAAGAGAAGTTACCCATTGGCGTGACCATCACAACTTCTCACAATCAATAGGGCTCAAGTTTTAATTCTAGGGTTTTTGATGACCAGGGAAGCTCTCCTAGGGTTTCAACATGTGCAAAGAGGTCGAAGTAATGCAGTTTAAGGGTTGAGAAAGTACAAAAATGTGTGAGAAATATATTCGCAGTACCAAAGGTTCAAAAGCTTCAGGCTCATGGAGACTCAATCAGGTGGTATGCGAAATAGAGGGAATTTTCAGGTTAGGACCAAGGAAATGCTTGTTAAGCGAGAAAAAGATGTATGATGTAATGCAGCGGACAGGGCTTATGATGCAATGTAATGCTATGTATAGAATAGATAAGTTAATTGCAATTAAAATACCAATGCAATCCATATGCAGAGGTTTCACAGATTCCATGTAATAATAAGCAAATGCAAGGACATGAGTGCAAAATAAACATGCAAGGAACTAACTACCTACAATAAAGAAAATGAAGCATGACAAATTTAAATCATAAAGCAAATTCCAATCAACCAACTAAGAAGCAAAACTAAAACCTAGCTAGTCTAAAATCCTAAATCCTAATTTAACCAAAGCATAGGTCGGGTTATGTGAAATCAAACTTCCAATGCAACCACCGCAGCAGTTCCCAACCTGCAAAAACAAAGATGACAACAATTAGAATTTGTGGAAAGAGTTGTGCAAAACATAACATGTTTACTTGTAAAGCATGCACAACAGAAAGAAAATCTCGTCCACCTACAGGGAAATGTGTCAGAGAAGACCTTTCAAGGTGAACTGCAACCCAATCTTGGTAAACTGAACCACAAGTGTGAAATTTATAGTCATCCAGCCATAACATACATCCATTTATGCTTAACCCTAAATCCAATGCAAGTAAGGCAATATGTTGTTGGCTAATAAAGGAATCTTCCAGATTAATCTGATCAGCTGATCCGAATTGGATCCATGAAAATTATTAGAGTTCTATGACTGTTTCAAATCACGACAGACTTCAAAATCTTGTAAACAACGAGCTATCAGAAATAACCTCTGTATAATGGTAATTTGCAACTAGCACGGAGCAACGAGGACCTTCGGTCAAAGCACGCTGACCGTTGGCCCATGGGGACTATGCATGGCGCAAAAATGGCAGTTGGGAAGCTCAAACCCAAAAACAGAGGCTATTTTTAATGCACGTAACCCCTCGAGAAGGAAAATCCCCGAGCGCTCGGTCACAAGGGAAGTTGGGAAACCGTGGGAAAAGAACTAAACTGATAGGCGGGTCCCATGCTCCAAAACCAACATAATATCGGAGGCATTTTGGGCGGTAAGCGGGTTTGTCAAAGGACCAAGCGATTCCATACACCAAGCGATGTGTGTCTGGCGGGGAGAGAGAAAAATCACTCTCATCACGGGCTAACGGTTGAGCAGATCATTCGTGCGATAAAAGAGATAACCATAGGATCTGGAGGCCCCAGATCTAACGGTGGAGATTGCACCCAATGGGAGACCGGATTTGGCAGAAGAATAGGCTAAGGCATATGAAGATTTGAAGTCTGACATGACCGCTGAGTTGGCGAATGAATAATTTCGCGGCATAACCGAAATAATGACCATTCGAGGAAGAGCTAGCGCTCAGTTCGTAGGGAGACAAGTGGCCACCTCTCTGTGAAAAATTACATAGTGGCGATGACGCAGAAGCAGGGAATTCCAAGCGGACATAGGCAGGTGATCTAAAGAGACAGAAGAGCAAGCGAACAGTCTAGGGATGGATTAGCTTTAAGCCATGAACAGATAGAGAACAGAGACAGAGGAGACAGAATAGAGAGTGAAGCAAGAAGCAGAGAACAGAGAAGTCGAGCTGACCTGCAGAGCTAAGGCAGCATTGAGTAGACAGAACCGAGAAGGCTTGAGATGTTCAAGCAATCCCTGTGAGGATATCTATCGGGAACTGAGTACCAAATTGGACTCATCCCACTAAGACCAGTTGAGGTCGAGACTTGGTAAGGGGGAGTCTATGTACTCTAGTGGCTTGGGGAATCTAAGTACCACCCTACTAAGCACCATCTATTACAGGAGACTCAAATTTAGCTCCTCATTGTAAAGACTTTGCTTAAAGACACAATAAAGAAGGCCACCACTGAAAGCTAGACCAGGAGACGTAGCCCAGGAGGATTGGGTGAACTCCTTATTAAATTGTTGTGTTTTTGTATTTTCTTACTGTGTTTCTCTCATTGTTTTCCATTACCTGTGTATTTCGCAATCTTATTGATCCGTTGCTTAAAATAACATAAGCACACACCAGCACATGAGTCTGTAATACCTACATTAATAAATTGAGATCACTCACAAGTGATTTTCAGATCAAGTTGTATCAGAGATTTAGGCTATTAAGGTTAGACAAGCTTGTGCTGGATTTAGCTGTTGAATGCTAACTAGGTCAAAGCTCAAATTAGGAGAAGGAGAGTTGGTTGAAACTAATCCTGAAATTGGGAGAGTCTATCCTCAGAAGACAATGTCAGAGGAAGGTTCTGTGGGGCCAGACCCTCAATTCATAGATAGTTTCCTAGCCATAAGGTCCATGGTAGAGGAAATGTATAAGGACTTTAGAAAACATAAAGATGAAGATTCATCAGGCTCCAAACAAGATAAAGGAGAAGAAGAGCCTATCCTCCATGACCACTCAAAAGGCAAAGGGAAAGAAGAAAGCTTTCTCACACCTCCTAATATCCATGAACATAAAAAGAAGACATCTTTGATTAAAATAGATGTTAAATTTGATTTACCAATATATGATGGAGAGTTGAATGCAGAAACCTGGACAATTGGATCAGACAAATTGATGTTTATTGCAGAGTGCAGAGTATTGATTCAAACAAGAGCAAGATTTAGTTGGCAAGCCTATGCCTTGGAGGCACTGCCTTGGTTTGGTGGGAAGGCAGGACCCAAGCTAACATGAAGAGACATGGTAAGACTCTTTCTGTCTGGAGTGAATTTGTTTCTGCAATCAAAAAACAGTTCTATCCACTGGCCTACATGCAGCAAGCCATGATGAGCTGGAAAACTCTTCGACAGTTGAAAGGGAAAAGTGTACAAGGTTACACCCAAGAATTTAGGAAGAGAGCATTGATTCTAGGAATCTCACTAGACTCACCTGAGACTCTGTTGAAGTACATCGGTGGTCTACACAGCTACACGAGGCACACTATCCTCATGTTTAATCCCACTAGTATAGATGATGTATATGTTCAAGCTATGCATCTAGAAGCTAGAGGAAAGAATGGAAACCCAGAAGTTGGGGGATCATCCCAACCCACTGCAAGCAAGAATAAGGAGGAAAGAAAACATAAATGGAAAGCAAGGAAGGCCAACACTGCATAAAAAAGCAAGTCTTCATGCACTCACTGTAAGAAGGATGGGCATGATGATAAGCACTGTTGGATTCTGTATCCGGAGCTGAGACCCAAGAAGTTAGAGGGCAAGAAGAAGAAGACTGTTGTAGCTATTCAGAAATATTTGGGGTCGGACTCAGGAGATGAAACAACCATTGCAGCCACCGGTATAAAAGGTAAGAATTCTAAAGCATCTACTAGTAATTCTGCACAATCTACTATTGATGAAGAAAATGAGAGAAAAAGGCATGAGCTTTTCCATATTCGAGTTATTTCCAAACATCAAAAGATTGATACTTTGTTTGATAGTGGCTCACAAGTAAATTTAATTTCTGAAGCAATTGTAAAGAAGTTGTGATTACTGACTACACCTCACAAGAAACCATACCCATTAGGATGGTTAAGTGATAAAGCACAACTACAAGTGACTAGACAATGCAAACTCAAGTTTTCTTTTGGGTTAGAATTTGTAGATGAGGTTGAGTTAGACATAATTCCTTTGGATATATGTGGAATTGTTTTAGGAAGTCCTTACTTGTATAACAGAAAAGTTATTTTCTAT
The DNA here is from genome assembly GCA_031772625.1 of Pinus tabuliformis. Taxonomy (NCBI): domain Eukaryota; kingdom Viridiplantae; phylum Streptophyta; class Pinopsida; order Pinales; family Pinaceae; genus Pinus; species Pinus tabuliformis. Next base: position 29,911,683 of record CM062810.1, on the reverse strand, counting down.
AGATCTGAGAACAAGTATCTACTCATTAAAGATGGAATCAAATACTTTGTAAGATCTCATAAGCTCAAGAATAACTACATCCTCATAAACTCAGGGCAGATGAAACGAATGATAAATTCATGCAAACAATTTTTACTGATGGTTGTAAAGGAAAAGAAACCTTATAAAACCAATGTATTTGAGGGATGTAATGCTAAATAGAAAGCTGATTTAGAAAAAGTTGTTTTAGAGTATGATATCTTGTTTCAAGAACCTAAAGGTCTGCCACCCAAAAAGGAAATAGTGCATGATATTATTTTGCAGCAAGATGCTCCATTTCCTAACATTGGAATGTATAGGTTGTCCACTTTAGAGAATGTAGAAATCAAGAAGCAGGTGCAAGAGATGCTCGAGAAAGGGTTCATCAGACCTAGCACATCACCATGTGCGTCACCAATCATTTTGGTGAGAAAGAAAGATGGCTCATGGAGAATGTGCATTGATTATCGAGCACTGAATAAGATAACAATCAAAAATCGTTATCCCCTTCCTTGCATAGATGATATACTAGATCAATTGAAACAAGCTGTTTATTTTTCCAAGTTAGACTTGCATAGTGGATATCATCAGGTCAGAGTTGCAGAACAAGATGCATGGAAGACTGCTTTCGAAACAAAGCAGGGATTGGTTATGCCTTTTGGCTTAACTAATGCTCCTGCTACTTTCATGAGAATAATGAATGATGTACTCAAACCTTTTCTTGATGATTTTGTTATTGTGTATCTAGATGACATTTTGATATTTAGCAAAACATGGGAAGGACATTTAAAGCATGTTAAGCAGACACTAGATGTTTTGAAAAGAGAAAAACTTTATGTTAAACTCTCAAAATGTGAATTTCGAAAAACATCTTTGAATTATTTGGAACATATAGTAGGGGGTGGTGAACTAAAGATAGATCCCTCTAAGGTGGCAGTCATTGTAAACTGGCCTAAACCCAAATTTGCTACAGAAGTTAGGAGCTTCTTAGGAGCAACACAATATTGGAGAAAGTTCATTTCTAACTTTTCCTTAATTGTAGCTCCCTTACATACTTTAACAGGATTGAACAAGGTGTTTCAGTGGGGAGGCAAACAGCAGAAAGCCTTCGACACCTTGAAAGAAAAGATTAGTACAGCAGCAGTACTAGCACTGCCTGATCTTTAATACATAGGCACACACTAGCACATGAGTCTGTAATACCTACATTAATAAACTGAGATCACTCACAAGTGATTTTCAGATCAAGTGGTATCAGAGCTTTAGGCTGTTAAGGTTAGACAAGCTTGTGCTAGATTTAGCTGTTGAATGCTAACTAGGTCAAAGCTCAAATTAGGAGAAGGAGAGTTGGTTGAAACTAATACTGAAATTGGGAGAGTCTATCCTCAGAAGAAAATGTCAGAGGAAGGTTATGTGGGGCCAAACCCTCAATTCATAGATAGCTTCCTAGCCATAAGGTCCATGGTAGAGGAAATGTATAAGGACTTTAGAAAACATAAAGATGAAGATTCATCAGGCTCCAAACAAGATAAAGGAGAAGAAGAGCCTCTCCTCCATGACCACTCAAAAGGCAAAGGGAAAGAAGAAAGCTTTCTCACACCTCCTAATATCCTTGAACATAAAAAGAAGACATCTTTGATTAAACTAGATGTTAAATTTGATTTACCAATATATGATGGAGAGTTGAATGCAGAAGAGCTGGACAATTGGATCAGACAAATTGATGTTTATTGCAGAGTGAAAAGTATTGATTCAGACAAGAGCAAGATTCAGCTGGCAAGCCTACGCCTTGGAGGCACTACCTTGGTTTGGTGGGAAGGCAAGACCCAAGCTGACATGAAGAGACATGGTAAGACTCTTTCTATCTGGAGTGAATTTGTTTCTGCAATCAAAAAGCAGTTTTATCCACTGGCCTACATGCAGCAAGCCATGATAAGCTGGCAAACTCTTCGATAATTGAAAGGGAAAAGTGTATAAGGTTACACCCAAGAATTTAGGAAGAGAGCATTGATTCTAGGAATCTCACTAGACTCACCTAAGACTCTGTTGAAGTACATCGGTGTTCTACACAGCTACATGAGGCACACTATCCTCATGTTTAATCCCACTAGTATAGATGAGGTATTTGTTCAAGCTACGCATCTAGAAGCTAGAGGAAAGAATGGAAACCCAGAAGTTGGGGGATCATCCCAACCCACTGCAAGTAAGAATAAGGAGAAAAGAAAATAGAAATGGAAAGCGAGGAAGGCCAACACTACATAAAAAAGCAAGTCTTCATGCACTCACTGTAAGAAGGATGGGCATGATGATGAGCACTATTGGATTCTGTATCCGGAGCTAAGACCTAAGAAGTTCGAGGGCAAGAAGAAGAAGATTGTTGTATCTATTTAGAAAGATTTGGGGTCGGACTCAGGAGATGAAACAACCATTGCAGCCACCAGTATAAAAGGTAAGAATTCTGAAGCATCTACTAGTAATTCTGCACAATCTACTATTGATGAAGAAAATGAGAGAAAAAGACATGAGCTTTTCCATATTCGAGTTATTTCCAAACATCAAAAGATTGATACTTTTTTTGATAGTGGCTCACAAGTAAATTTAATTTCTAAAGAAATTGTAAAGAAGTTGTGATTACTGACTACACCTCACAAGAAACCATACCCATTAGGATGGTTAAGTGATAAAGCACAACTACAAGTGACTAGACAATGCAAACTCAAGTTTTCTTTTGGGTTAGCATTTGTGGATGAGGTTGAATTAGACATAATTCCTTTGGATATATGTGGAATTGTTTTAGGAAGTCCTTACTTGTATGATAGAAAAGCCATTTTCTATAGAGCTGAGAACAAGTATCTACTCATTAAAGATGGAATCAAATACTTTCTAAGAGCTCATAAGCTCAATAATAACTACACTCTCATAAGCTCAGGGCAGATGAAACGAATGATAAATTCATGCAAAAAAAAATTACTGATGGTTGTAAAGGAAAAGAAACCTGATAAAACCAATGTATTTGAGGGAGGTAATGCTAAACAAAAAGTTGATTTAGAAAAAGCTATTTTAGAGTATGATATCTTGTTTCAAGAACCTAAAGGTCTGCCACCCAAAAAGGAAATAGTGCATGATATTATTTTGCAGCAAGATGCTCCATTGCCTAACATTGGAATGTACAGGTTGTCCACTTTAGAGAATGCAGAAATCAAGAAGCAAGTGTAGGAGTTGCTCGAGAAAGGGTTCATCAAACCTAGCACATCACCGTGTGGGTCACCAATCGTTTTGGTGAGAAAGAAAGATGGCTCATGGAGAATGTGCATTGATTATCGAGCACTGAATAAGATAACGATCAAAAATCGTTATCCCCTTCTTTGCATAGATGATCTACTAGATCAATTGAAAGAAGCTATTTATTTTTCCAAGTTAGACTTGCGTAGTGGATATCATCAGGTCAGAGTTGCAGAACAAGATGCATGGAATACTGCTTTCAAAACAAAGCAGGGATTGGTTATGCCTTTTGGCTTAACTAATGCTCCTGCTACTTTCATGAGAATAATGAATGATGTACTTAGACCTTTTCTTGATGATTTTTTTATTGTGTATCTGAATGACATTTTGATATTTAGCAAAACATGGGAAGAACATTTAAATCATGTTAAGCAGACACTAGATGTTTTCAAAAGAGAAAAAATTTATGTTAAACTCTTAAAATGTGAATTTGGCAAAACATCTTTGAATTACTTGGGACATATAGTAGCGGGTGGTGAACTGAAGATAGATCCCTCTAAGGTGGCAGTCATTGTAAACTGGCCTAAACCCAAATCTGCTACAGAAGTTATGAGCTTCTTAGGAGCAACACAATATTGGAGAAAGTTCATTTCTAACTTTTCCTTAATTGCAGCTCCCTTACATGCTTTAACAGGATTAAACAAGGTGTTTCAGAGGGGAGGCAAATAGGAGAAAGCCTTCGACACCTTGAAAGAAAAGATTAGTACAGCAGCAGTACTAGCACTGCCTGATCTTCAAAGACCATTTGAGATACAAATGGATGCCAGTGACTATGCCATGGGAGAAGTGTTGACACAGCATGGTAAACCCATATGTTATCATTCTGAGACATTTAATTCTGCAATAGTTAACTATCCTACATATGATAAAGAATTGTATGCATTAGTGCAAAGTGTGAAAAAGTGGGAAAATTACTTAATGGGAAAAGATACAGTAATACATACTAATCATCAACCACTTCAATATCTACACTCCCAAACTAAGTTGTAGCAATCAAGACACTATAGATGGATGGGTTTTCTACAACAGTTTCATTTAGTCATCAGATATAAAAAGGGCATACACAATAAAGTTGCAAATATGTTATCTAGACCCATTACAAATGCATCTATTATACTTAAGCATAATTTTGTGTTACATGAGAGCTACATTGAACAATATGCTCAAGATATAGACTTTAAAGATGTATATGCAACTTTAAGTCAAGGAAAACGAGTAGAAGAATTGGATACCATGTAAAGGACCGACTCTTGTATCATTGTGGGAAGTTATGCATTCCACAAATTGAAAGAGTAAAGATAATTCAAGAAGCACACACTTCTCTAATATCAGGTCACTTTGGGGTAAGTAAAATAGTTGCACAGCTGCAAAGATTTTGTTATTGGCCAAAAATGAATGAGACAGTTTCTAGATATGAAAGAGGGTGTACTATGTGTGCTAAAAGCAAGCCTAAAAATAGAAAACTAGGCTTGTACACTCCATTACCAGTTCCTTCTCATCCTTGGGAAAGTGTTTCCATGGACTTTGTTGGAGGACTGCCTAAATCTAGGAAAGGTCATGATTATCTATATGTTGTTGTGGATAGGTTCAGCAAAATGTGTATTTTGATACCTTGTGATAAATAGATTACAGCTGAACAAACTGCAAAACTGTTCTTTCAACATGTATGGGTTCATTTTGGGTTACCCACTTCCATTGTATCTGATCGAGACACCTGATTTATGGGAAAGTTTTGGTCAGGTCTGTGGGAACCGATGGACACCAAATTGAATAAAATCACAACTTTCCATCCACAAACCAATGGCCAGCTAGAAGTAGTTAACATGACAATGATCCAGTTACATAGGGGATATTGCAACAAGCATCCTAAGCTTTGGGATGAATATTTGTGTTATGTGTAGCATGCTTACAACCGAGCTAAACATTCTTCTACACAAAGATCTCCTTTTGAGACCTGTTTTGGTTTCACACTGAGGTCTCCCTTGGATTTTGTCTTTGGTAAGGACACAACAATTGAGGGACATAGCAATGTGGACAGGGCAACTAGGTTCATTGAACAAATCCAAGAGATCCACTAGGCAATACAGGAACAGCTGGAAAAGAGCTAGGCCAAATACAAGGCAATGCATGACAAGCATTGGATGGAGCATAGTTTCCAAGTTGGTGATCAAGTCTGGTTGTATATCAGCAAGGACAGAATGCAAGGTGAAGGTAAAAAGCTAAAGCCTATCAAGTATGGACCTTTAAGATACTTGAGAAAATTGGTGAGAATGCTTTTCGCCTTGATCTACCAGCTTACATGCACATCTACTCAGTTGTAAATGCAGATAGCTTGAGATTGTTTTAACCTTCACTAATTGAGGATACCGAAGAGCATAGTCAATTGCCTTCTATTGAAGACCTGCTACCTGCATATCTTAATGAACTGCAGGAAGAAATAGTTCTGGACAGGAACGTGAGAACGACGTGCAGGGGATATGTTGAGTACCTCAAAGTTGGGCTCAAGGGTTCAAAGCCGAGCAGTGCAAAATGAATAGAGATTGGAAAAGTGAGACGATTTTACCCTCACTTAGTCGATGCTTGAAAACCAACTTTTGGTGGTCCAAAAGCTTTTTCAATGGGAAGGCCATGATCTGAATTGGATCCACGAAAATTATCAGAGTTCTATGAATTTTTCAAATCACGACAGACTTCAAAATCTTGTAAACAATGAGATATCAGAAATAACCTCTATATAATGGTAATTTGCAGCCAGCACGAAGCAACGAGGACCTTCAGTCAAAGCGCGCTGACTGTTGACCTATGGGTACTATGCATGGCGCAAAAATGGCAGTTGGGAAGCTCAAACCTAAAAATGGAGGTTGTTTCTAATGCGCGTAACCCCTTGAGAAGGAAAAGCCCCTAGCGCTCGGTCATAAGGAAGCCGGGAAACCATGGGAAAAGCGCTAAAACTGACAAGTGGGTCGTGCGGTCCAAAACCGGAGGAATATTGGAGGCATTTTGGTCGATAAGCGGGTTTGTGTTATGAAACCAGCTCAATAAAAGATAGAAAAGATAGATCGACGCCTTAGAATTCAGCCTCTTCGAGGGGGAAACCTCCTTTACATTACATAAATGAACAATTCCTTGATGGTTCAAATGACAAAACCTCCTTTCTATATATAGGAGTCTAAGGAGTCATAATATAATCCAGCCGACCTAATAATAATAATATAAAGCCACAAAAATAACAATAGAGGGATTCTATGCGGCACAATAATAACAATATGTGCGCAATAGGGGCACAAAAATATTAATAAGGGGTATAACTACAATAGTAATGGGGTAATCACTAGTATTATAGGGACCCAACATGCCCCTCTCCTTCAAAAAAGTGTTGTCCTCAACGCTTGAGCAGTTCTAGATACTTCTGCATAAAATTCTCATCCTCCCATGTGGAATCTTCAGCGGATAAGTTCTTCCACTTGATAAGATACTCTGAAATTGATCAATTTGTAGCTGTCGAGTTCTTGTTTCTGTGACTGCTTCTGGTTCCAACATAATTTTTCCTTCCTCGTCAAGTTTTGGCAATATTGTTTGAACTAGGAGCTTGTCGCCTATAACCTTGTTTAAACATGAAACATGGAAAACTGGGTGCAATTAAGAAGCTGCAGGAAGCTCCAATTTGTATGCCATAGTACCAATCTTTTGCAACACCTTGTACGGACCATAATACTTTGGTGATAATTTATTATCCTTCTTAGCTTGCTTGAGGGACATTTGCTTATATGGTTGTAGCCGTAGGAATACCCAATCACCTACATCAAAACTTCTTTCACTGCGATGTTCATCTGCCTATTGTTTCATTCTATTCTATGCCAACACGAGGTTATCCTTTAAGAGTTGGAGGACTTGTTGTTGATGTTCGATGTGATGTTCCACTGCCTGAACCTTAGAATTTTCTCTTAAATATGATGTGATGGATGGTGGTTGATACCCATAAAGTGCCATAAATGGGGTCATTTTTGTTGCTGTATGGAAGGAAGTGTTATACCACCATTCAGCTAGAGGCAACCATTTGACCCATTGTGTTTGTTTATCAAATACAAATCAACGAAGATATCTTTCCAAACATTTGTTTACTATCTCAGTTTGCCCATCAGATTGAGGATGATAAGATGAGCTATGAGCTAACTGAGTACCAAGACAAGAAAATAATTTTGTCCAAAAGTTTCCAGTGAAAATGGGATATCTGTCACTTACAATAATCTTTGGGTTTCCATGTAGCTTTTGAATTGTTTCCATAAATGCAACAGAAACTGTACTGGCTTTAAATGGATGTGATAATGCACAAAAGTGTTCATACTTGGTAAGTCTATGAACTACCACCATGATGACACTCTTTCCCTCAGACTTGGGTAAACCTGTGATAAAATCCATTGAAACCTCCTCCCAACGTTGGCTTGGAATGGATAAAGGTTGTAATAGACCCGGTGTCTTAATTGTTTCAACTTTATTTTGTTGGCAAACCAAACATTCTGCCACAACATTTTGAATATCTGATTTAAGGCCATCCCAAAAAAATTCCTTCTTAACCCTGTGGTAAGTTTTTAAAAATCCTGAGTGCCCTCCTAAGGGAGAAGTGTGCAATTCCATAAGAATCTTTTGTTTTAGCTGGGAATTCTTACAGAGGTATAAGCGATCTTTGTACCATAACGAATCATTTTTCCAGCTAAATGTATCAGACGTACTGGAATCTTGTTGTAACTTTCGAATAAGTTCCCACACTTCTTCGTCATTCTTCCATTCCTCCCTTGCTTCATTTATCCAATCTGGTTGGATAATAGAAATGGTGCACAACAATGCTTCCACATCCTCATCCTTTCTTGAGAGTGCATCTGCCACCACATTTTGCTTCCCTTTTTTGTAGATTATTTCAAAGTCATAACCCAACATCTTTGTGACCCACTTTTGTTGCTCTTCAGAGGATAATCATTGTTCTAAAAAGTATTTAAGGCTATCATGATCCGTTTTTACCTTGAAGTGTCTTCCCATTAGGTAGGGTCGCCATTTCTTAAGTGCATGGAGTATTTCCAACATTCCCTTCTCATAAATAGCTTTTCTTAAAAAAATTCCCTTGATTGGACGACTTTCAAAAGCAATGGGTCTTTCATCTTGCATTAGAATAACACCAATTCCATTTCCTGAAGCATCACATTCCACAATAAAGGTTTTTGTGAAGTCCGGTGTAGCTAAGACCGGTGCTTGGCACATTTCCTCTTTAAGATTTTCAAAGGCCTTTGTTGCTTCCGGAGTCCATGAAAATGCATCTTTCTTCAATAATGTTGTTAGAGGTGTTGCTATTCTCCCATAATTCTTAACAAAGTTGCGATAATACCCTATCAACCTGAGAAATCCTCGCAGATGCTTTATGGATGTTGGGATTTTCCATTCCTTAATGGCTTTAATTTTGCTAGGGTCTACCTTAACTCCTTCATGAGATACAATATGACCCAGATATTCCACCTCCTGGACTCCAAAGAAACATTTGGATCTTTTTGCATATAATTGTTTCTCCTCCAATAGTTGTAGCACCCTGTCAACATGATCCTTCCAAGACTTGTTGTAGATTAGTATATCATCAAAAAATACTAACATAAATTTTCTAAGGAATGATTTGAAAATTGAATTAATCAAACCTTAAAATGTTGAAGGTGCATTGGTAAGGCCAAAAGGCATGAGCAAAAATTCATAATGACCCTCATGAGTTCTAAATGTTGTTTTCGGAATGTCTTCAGTCTTAATTCTGATTTGATGATATCCTGAATGAAGATCCAACTTGGTGAAGTAAATTGATCCATGCAATTCATCCGGTAATTCATCAATGACAGGAATGGGGAACTTATCTTTAATAGTGAGCTTGTTGAGCTCCCTATAATCCGGACACATGCGCCATGATCCATCCTTTTTATGCACCAATACTACTAGAGCAGAGAAAGAACTTTGACTCTGTTGAATTATACCAGCCTCTAGCATTTCTGTAACCATATGTTCAATTTCACTCTTTTGTACATAGGGATATCTGTACGGCCTGATGTTTGGAGGAAAACTTCCTGGAATCATATGAATAGCATGATCATGATCACACATAAGTGGGAGACCTTTGGGAGTCTCAAATACCTTGGAATGATTGTCCAGGACTTTTTGGAGATCTAGAGAAATAGATGATTCCAATGTGGAAACATCTAGCGAACATAATTGTGCAATTACACCTCTTTGCTCCTTTTTTAGAATATTTGTCATACCATTAGAGCTGATTATCTTTCCTAGTTTCCCTGCAATACCCCTTTATTCAACTTCCTTTCCTTCCATAGAAAATTTGATGAAAAGTTCTTGAAAATTAAAAGCTATTGTACCCAAGGATTGTAGCCATTGGACTCGTAGTACAACATCAGCACCTCCCATTGGAATGGAAAGCATTGGGCTAGTCAATACATATTCTCCCATGGATAGCTTGATATTATGGCACTTTCCAAAGCAATTTATTGTTCCTCCATTTGCAATCATCACTTGACACTCCGGTGCTGGATATAGGAAGCAATGTAATTCTTTTGCTACCTTACAATGAATAAAATTGTGGGTGCTTCCTTAATCAATCAACACTATTACCTTTTTCTTCTTGATTTGTCCTTCTATCTTGATGGTTTGAGGAGTGGTAATTCCTGCCAATGCATTACAAGATATCGTCGGATTTATTTGTTCTTCATCTAGGCTTTGTTCCTGGAGTATATCCTCTTCTTTTGACCTTTCTTGCTCCTTTTCTTCTTCCTCTTTACAATCTATGTAGAATAATTTCTTCTTAGCACACTTATGACCTTTAGTGTATTTGCTATCACAACTATAACAAAGCCCTTTTGCTCTTTTTTCTTCCAATTGTTGTGGTGTCAACCTTATAGGTTGTGGAAGACTAGGGGAAACAACACTTCCCTCTTTATAGTTGTGAGTGGTATGCTTCCTGGTTGCCATAATTTTGCTTTCCATTTTTCTTGCTAACCTAAATGCCTTCTCTAATGAATCAGGTTCCCAAAGGCGAACATCATGTTGGATATTATCCTTTAAAGACCCTATGAACACATCAATCCTATGCTCCTATGGAATATCTTTTACCCTTATGTTCAATTTTTGGAACTCCTCAATGTGCTCCATTATTGAACCCTTTTGTTTGAGACTTATCAATTGGCTAAAAAAAGTCTTGCTCTTTGTATCCTCATAATGTGCTATCAATTATTCCGTAAAAATTGCCCATGTGATAAATTGTTTACGAGAGAAAAGCCATTGATACCATACAAACTAATTTGGTTCCAAATATAAAGTTTCCATACGTACCTTTTGTGTGTTTTGCACATTATTGAGATCGAAGAATTGCTCCATCTGTAATATCCATGTGGCGAGATCCTTGCCATCAAACTTCCTCATATCGATTTTTGGAACATGGTGAGTCTTCGATCCAACATTAGAGTCTATGGAATCGTGATTAACATTTCTTTTTTTCTCATCATGAGTTTCCTTTAGTACCCTTTCACCCTTAGTGACCATTTCTTGTCGCAACTTATTCATATTTATCTTCAATTCTTCCACTTTATCATCCATGCCATTAATTTTAGTGTCCATGCCATTCACCTTAGCTTCCATGCCATCCATCTTAGCTTCTATGCCTTTCTTTCAACCATCCATATTAGCTTCTACATATTTCCTTAAACCATCCATCTTAGATTCTGTTGCTTTTTGTGCACGTGACACTTGTTGCACTTGTTCATGTAATTTTGATATATCATATAGCATTTCTTCTTCTTCTTCATGATTCATGCTAGAGCTTTCAGGTTCCTTACTAAGTATTTGAATTTTCTTTCCTCGGGGCATCAGTTACCAATAGTAATGCTCTATTATGCCCTTTGAATTCCTTCAAAATAAATTTTCAAACCAAGCTTAAGCAAAAATTTAAGAAAATATACACACCTTTTTTCACTTTGTAGGAGCTCGATATTGCCTCTGATGTATCTCTGTAATTTTCAATCATGTAGTTTTGAATTTGTGACCTGCAGTAGCCCTCTGTGTCTTCTTTCCAATGCCACAAGTCTGACCCAATTTGGATTCTCCAAGGAAGACTTATGCGAAAACTCCCACAGTGACTTGATTATAGACTAGTTCAGTAGAGCGAACTTGTACGATGTTCCACGAATCACTGTTTCGACCTTTGGATCTGAAATATTCATACAAGAAACTACAGTCCATCCTCTTTTTTTACCTTCTTACAAAATTTCAATCCGATCCATAGAGAGAAAGTTATGACGATTTTCCCCAGGTCACCTGTTTGGAATGTAATTCAGGAGTCTGCAAAAAGACCAACTTCCTCAGATCATATCTCCGCAAATATAGCGCGAAAAGCTCTGAAATTTGGACCCGAGGTTCAGCGCGATTTCTTCTCAAATGGGTTTGTTTTTGCAATTTCTGGAACGTCACAGAAAAAAAGTTATAGTGAAAATGTCACGATGACCTGTTTGGAGCAGCGAACCCTAGAATCCAAAGCTCTGATACCAAATGTTATGAAACCAGCTCAAGAAAAGATAGAAAAGATAGATCAACGCCTTAGAATTCAGGCTCTTCGAGGGGGAAACCTCCTTTACATTACATAAATGAAAAATTCCTTGATGATTCAAATGACAAAACCTCCTTTCTATATATAGGAGTCTAAGGAGTCACAATATAATCCAACCGACCTAACAATAATATATAAAGCCACAAAAATAACAATAGAGGGATTCTATGGGGCATAGTAATAACAATATGGGGGCAATAGGGGCACAACAATATTAATAAGGGGTATAACTACAATAGTAATGGGGTAATCACTAGTATTATAGGGACCCAATAGTTTTCCAAAGGACCAAGAAATTCCATACACCAAGTGATGCATGTCCGGCGGGGAGAGATAAAAACTGCTCTCATCGTGGGCTAACAGTCGATCATATCACCCATGTGATAAAAGCGATAACTGTAGGATCTGGAGGCCCCAGAACTAATGGCAAAGATTGCACTCGATGGGAGACCGGATTTGACAGAAGAATAGGCTGAGGCATATGAAGATTTGAAGTCCGACATGACCGCTGAGCTGGTGGATGCATCATTTCGCAGCATAACCAAAATAATGACCGTTCGAGGAAGAGTTGGCACTCAGTTCATAGGGAGACAAGTGGCCACCTCTCTGTGAAACGTTACACAGTAGCAATGACACAGAAGCAGGGAATTCCAAGTGGACAAAGGCAGGCGTTCCAAAGAGATGGAAGAGGAAGTGAACAGTCAAGGGACGGATTGGCTTTAAGCCACGAACAGACAGAGAACAGAGACAGAGGAGATAGAATAGAGGGTGAAGCAAGAAGCAAAGAACAGAGAAGTCAAGCTGACCTGTAGAGCTAAGGCAACATCAAGCAGACAAAACTGAGAAGGCTTGAGAGGTTCAAGCAATCCCTATGAGGATATCTATCAGGAACTGAGTACCAAATTGGACTCATCCCATTAAGACCAGTTGAGGTCGAGACTTGGTAAGGGGAAGTCTGTGTACTCTAATGGCTTGGGGAATCCAAGTACCACCCTACTAAGCACCATCTATTACAAGAAACTCAAATTGAGCTCCTCATTGTATGAACTCTGCTCAAAGACACAATAAAGAAGGCCACCAATGAAAGTTGGACCAGGAGACGTAGCCCAGGAGGATTTGGTGAACTCCTTATTAAATTGTTGTGTTTTTGTATTTGCTTACTTTGTTTCTCTCACTGTTTTCCATTGCCTGTGTATTTCGTAATCTTATTGATCTGTTGCTTAAAATAACATAGGCACACACCAGCACATTAGTCTATAATACCTACATTAATAAACTGAGATCACTCACAAGTGATTTTCAAATCATCAACAATCCTATCATGATGAAGAGGATGATCAACTTGATAACCATGAAAAGAGGGGCCTCTGTCAGGTGTAACTGAGATCCCTGAGGATTCAAACAAAAAAAACATAGTTTGAAATTGTTCATGGACTTCGTCAAGGACGTGAGGACCTAACATAACCATCAGCAGAAGCTGAAGTGCCTCATCGTCCTGGCCAACCTCTGAACCTTCAAACGACACGCCATCCAATATTGGTAGCTTCACAAGGTTTGTAGATGGGTGTATACGGTTATTGTTGGTTGTGACCGGATAACTATCAGTGAAAATATTGTGGATTGGATTCATCATCTGAATATGAATAGATCGGCAACTCGACAGATCAGATTCTTTAGATTCCCAAAAATGAACTGAATCAACCGAAAGAGTCTCAAGTAGAGGGGAGGTCAGGATATTTTCCCCTTCCCCTATAGGGGATTGTAAGACATCATTTGATTGTGTATGTTGACAGACTGTATTGGTTGGGAGACAATCAAAAATATTCGTGACAATGGCTAGAGCACCCCCTTCAGCAAACAAATTAGGATATAGAGGTTGATGTGCATCAGTCGAAAGGTGATGGAAAGATTTTCTCAGAGAGACATTGCTCAAATCATAGGGTTTGCAAGATGAGCTTGCATCCTACAAAGGTGATGTTGAGAGGAGAGTGATGTGTAGAAACCCTAATTCGACTTGGTTTAGGGGTCTCATCAAGAACTTGAGAACTTGACATAACCATCAGCGGAAGCTGAAGTGCCTCAACTTCTTGATGAGTCCCTAAACATTCGAAAGGTGGGTCATCAAATTCTGGTGGCTTCGTAGGATCAATAGACAAATAAGTAGGATAATCACCAGAGGCGTGAGTGAATATATTCTCGGTAAAATTAGAATTTCTGAAATCACCATGATTCTAGAGACTCGAAGTTGGTGTAATCATGACACATCACCAGTTTGATCAAGTTGGGTATCTGACACATAAGGCTTTTCTTGGATTAGGAGCGAAAAGGGATTAATGAGAGAAACAACTTGAGCTGGGCAAGATGCATGGCCCTCTCCTTCACCTGTTAAAGACTGCGAGTGACAAAGATCAGGCATAAGGGATTCAGACTCTGCATCCCTTGACTGTGAAACATCACCCCCATGTACATGATTGCAATCAATGTGAGCAAGATAAATATGTGAATGATCTGAAGGAACCACCGGTGCAGTAGACCCATGGACTAAATTAGGGTAGAATGGATGCACAGGGTCAGATGAAGGGGCACCAATCAAACCCAGACCCACATTCGGCCCATTTATGTTCGCCAAAGAGAAATACGGATTTGCAAGCCTGATGTGGTCCGTGGATTTGATAGGACAGTCAACTTTACCTGAGACAAGACCAAAGCCATCATGTGCAAGTGAATGAGATCCCGGGATATAGTGAGACGTATGTTGAATGGACTCGATCGGGGTTCCATCAGCAGGAAGAGATGTTATGTAATTTTCAGATTCAAGATCCAAAATATGTACGAGGGATTTAGAGGCGAGACCATCAGATCAATTTCCCAGTGAACATTTTTCATCGTTTGAAATATTTACGGACACAATCTTATTATGTAACAATTCAAGAGGAGGATGAGAAATCCCACCAAAAATAATCTCTTCCTCGGGGGGTCGAGGTTGTTCCAGATTCAGAGGGATAGGTAAAACAAAATCACTGGTAGAATCTAGACACTTTTTCATCTTCAAATTATGATGATACTCATGTGAAAGAGGACTTGTTTCTAATTGAAAATGTTGTAAAGAAATGAGAACCAATCGTTGAAATTTTATATTCAAATACAACCAGTTGACATCACTTTCAGGAAATTCAAAATAAAGATGCACATATCTGAAAGAAAAATCCTCTAAAGATTCTTTAGGTTTCATCCTAAGCTCATTTATCCTCTTTAACACATCTTGAAAATCATACCTGTCAAATGCTTGTTGGAACTTACCGACGAGTTGCTCGAAAGAATGAATGGACGCCACCGGCAACGTGTGGCACCATTGCTTGGCGCGACCTTCAAGGGAGAGGGAAAAAAACAGACAAGCAAACTCTTCATTGTCGATCTCAAAAGATTCACAAAACTAGAGGAAATCATAAATGTGCTCAATTAAAGTTGTTCCATCCTCACCATCAAACTTTAACTAAGACAAGTGGTGGAGCTACTCCTGGAGGATGGAAAATCGAAAAATAGACAAACCAGACAAACACCCCGGGAGCAAGATTCTAGTCAGAGCTATTAACATGTTTGAGACTAAACTGCAGGCTCCAAGGGCTCAGCGTGTCAACTGGCGCTCCTTCTAGCGCCAAATCTGTTGATGGGCTAGAATTCTTCACCAACAGCAAGGGGGACCTCTTCGGTGTAGGCTCTCAACTAGAGCCTGCACCGTTTATGATAGGGATCCCTTCCGGTATGTAGGCCTAACTGTCATTCAGTTTTGTTGAGCTTGCTTCGGAAGGAGGTGAAATATGAACTCAATTGAAAGCATGTACCTTAATAAACCATGAATAGCCAAACTATAAACAACATAAATATTATGTAAAGTTACTATTAGCAGGCTTCAAATAAGACTCATGTTTTCCATGATAAAATGCTTAGTAATTGTTAATCAGTTCACAATCATCAAACATTTATGAGCATAAACAAAGGTGCAGTCAAACAAATTATACCAATACCAAAGAAATAACTCACTGGCATGAGCATAGAGTTAGTGAATCAAATACTATTCATACGAAGCAACACAAATTTTGGAGTATGAGACAACATATGAGGAAATCGCACATCAAAGAGCTCTTAGGAACATTTCATCCATCAAGTGAATAAAATACTCATGGCATTAGAACATAAAATATCTGAGGAATCCAATAGTGGAAACGTACAATCACTCCTTGTATCAATTAGAAGGACATAAATTCTCTTAAGCAATGTATATATCTCCAAAAGAGTCCTTAGCAAATGGTCCTTACAAATGAGGCATGAGGGTATATTTATAGGGTGAGAGTGACTCTTGGCCTACCCTTGACTCTTGAACTTCCTCATGACTTTTCATCTACCTGGTGACTTTTGGTATTCCACATGACCTTTCATATTCACAAACATGTTCTATGCTACTGCAGAAGATGGAAATATCTTTCTACCTTCCTTCTGCCTTGGAGCTAGCTTGACTTCAATATCTGTTGTTGACCAAGATCATGCATTTCCACAACATCGATCCCTTGGGTCATTTTAGCAACAAATTGGGCTCAAGTGTCTGCATAAATGACAGGGACTTGCCTTCGCCACTTCAATCCTACACATGTACAAAATCATAAATTAATCATCAAGAAAAAATGTACTTTGATGAAATGTAAGATATAAATATCACAATTAATAACAAGCCAGAATTCTTAGCCTTGACATCTTTTACAATTTCATAGTCACAAATTTGTGCGTTGATACGCTCCATGTCTTCGCATCAATCGTTTCTTTCCTTGAGTGGTTATATTATCATTTTTATATCACCTTTCACGCTCCTTTTCATCCTCGTCATACATGTTGGGCATTGTTGCATTGTGTTGTTTTTAAACATTTGCAAAGGTGCTAAGTAAATGACCGGTTGAGGCCTATATTTATAGTCTTAGGTCACGCATGTGGGGTCGCATGGGTCGCAGGGCCTGATATATGTTAGTGTGTGACCTTTGTGACCCATGCAACCTATGCAACCTTTGCGACCTATGTTACCTTTGCAACCTGTGCAACTTATGCGACCTGTGTGACTTGTGTGAACTTTGCGACCTTTGTGACCTATGCGACTTGTGTGATCTGTGCGATCTTTACGACCTTTGCGACCTATGTTACCTTTGCGACCTTTACAACCTTTGCACCCTATGCGACTTGTGTGACGTATGTGACCTTTGTGACCTGAGTGATCTTTGCGACCTGTTCGACCTGTGCGACCTTTGCGACCTTGCGACCTATGTGACCTATGCGACCTTTGCTACCTGTGCGACCTATGCGACCTTTGCGACCTGTGTGACCTTTGCGACCTATGCGACGTATACGACCTTTGCGACCTATGCAACCTATGTGATCTCTGTGACCTGTGCGACCTTTACAACCTTGTGATCTATGCGACCTATGCGACCTTTGCTACCTATGCGACCTATGTGACCTTTGCAACCTATGCGACCTGTGCGACCTATGTGACCTATACGACATGTGCCCTTTGAAACTTATGTGACCTGTGTGACCTTTGCAACCTATGTGACCTATCCGACCTATGCGACCTTTATGATCTATGTGACCTTTGTGACCTGTGTGATATTTGCGGCCTTTGTGACCTATGTGATCTTTGTGACCTTTGCAACCTATGTGACCTTTGCGACCGTGCAACCTATGAAACCTATGCAACCTTTGTGACCTGTGCGACCAGTGCGACCTGTGCGATCTTTGCGACTTGTGTGGCAATTGCGACCTATGCGACCTATGCGACCTATGCGACCTATGCGACCTATGTGACCTATGCGACCTTTGCTACCTATGCGACCTATGCAACCTTTGCGACCTTTGCGACCTGTGTGACCTTTGCGACATGTGAAACTTGGTTTGGTTTATGAAAAATATGTGAGTCTTTTCTAGAATTTTCTAGGGTTTTTCATATTTCAAATAGACTCTAAGGATGGGTTGTAGCTATGGAAAAGGTGAAGGGGCTCCAAAATTTAGAAGAGTTGGAAAATTTTGGAGGGGTTGTTGCAGCAACTACAACACATACCTACACAGAAATTTGGATATATGGGTGTGAGTTTCCACCCTACAAACTGCCCAAATGTGTGCCTATGATACTTTTCTCATTAGAGTACATTCGGCAAATGATTCACATGCATGATCTACATTTTGTGGCAGCCAAGAAAAAGGCCCAATTCAAGATTAAAGCCAAAGTAGGACCTTTTGTCTGATATATCAGATTAATTGGTAAGGAAGTCGATTTGTTGTTGAAGAAAATGAACTTTAAATTGAGTTTCACCTGGTCTTATGACCCTTTTGGCTTGATCTCAAAGCTAAGGGTGGAGCAAAATACCACACCTTATTCACATACTCCTCGACCAGAAATCGAGCAATACATGAACCAGACTCAATGGGTGGAAAAAACATATTACAGGAGGCAAAGGAGCAGGTTCTCTCTATTATAGCCACTCAAACAAGCATACCTAAAGAGAAGTAGGAAAACAGAGGAAGAGAATAATAATATTACCCGGTGATAGAAATAGGAGTAATGGATTTCCTAGTTTATACAAAGAAGAAAAAAACCAACTCTGCAAATGTTTTTCAGCAAGGCATAGAAGAACAACAGAATATTGTAAAGATAGGTCCTCATGTGTCTAGTAGAGATGAGGATATCTTCATAGGATGATTGTCTTCATCTACTTCTAAAGATCCTCTAGAGACACCAAAGACAGTCGATTTGGCTCAAGACATTGTTGAGCCCAAAATATTTTCCAAATACAAGGCAATTACGCAAAGGAATGAAATGCTAAAAGCCTCCACTTATATGTAGTTAGGGAAACAAACAGTCGTATCTCATGACAGATTACTATCAGCATTTGACTCAGAGAAGGAAAAATGCAGATAGCCTTTCTTGGATTCAAAGTACCATCTCCTAGGTCACCTGCAGATTACAAGGAATATGTGTTCACTTTTGATGCACAGCATATTCATTCCATAGAGCAGATGGAACTGCAAAAACAAACAAGTGAGATTATGTATTCCACGCTCACTAGCATTGCCATGTCTACCTCTAAATTGCAGGTATCACTAAATATTGTGCAATCCCAAATCAAGTTAGAGAAGATTTCATCCTTAGCCAAGGATACTAGAATCAAGTCACTGGAGGACTTGGTGATCAAGTTAGAATATAATCCCAAAGATATCAAGGCAGTTGAAGAACTTCTGAAGAAAAAGGATGTTGACATAGCAGCCTTGAGAAAACAATTAAAGTTTCCTACTACAGAGTATGCACAAGCCAAGGATCTAGGAGAGAGTGAGAAGCAGAAAGAGGATATGTCCAGGATAGTCATTGAGCTAAATAGCCAAATCAAAGCCATGGAGATATAGTTGGAGAAACTGCTCAAAGAAAATGAGCAGGTGCGGAAGTTGGCCATAATTCCTCTTACTACAGTTCCAATTGCAGTGACCACAGCTACAAGGGCATATGCATCTACATCAACAACTACAACATATTCAGCAAGTGAATTGGTTAGAGTCATGCATGTGTCTAACTATCCAGGAATAGGAAATTGCTAAGCTAAAATCTCAACTTAAGTCACTATCAAAACATAAATTAAAAATTGATAATTCTTATGTGGCAGAGTTGTAGAAAACCCATCAGTTAAATATAAAAATTGAGGAGTTGCATTGTGAATAAGCTATGGGTCATAATGTAGCCCAAGCCAGAGAACATATATGGATAGAAATCAGTGAAACCATCATAGAGATATGGCCTTCTATACAGATCATTTTTTAACAACATGAGTTAGTGCAGAAATCCCAAGTGGTGATCAAGCAAACTAAAATAGACTTGGGGCAGAAACTTGGGGAAGCTACAACCATCATCAAATTTCTAAATTCCAAGAATAAACAAGAACTATAAGAGTTGGGAATTCAGGACAGAACAGAGACCATCCTGGAGGTGAAAAGGATGCAGACCAAAAGGACTCTTATGAATTAGCTGGATCAAAAATGTCAAGACTTAGATATCAACACAGATAGATTCCACAAGAAGTTGTAGGTGTTGAACAGGAAAAGTCTATCAAAGTTGACTAATACAGAGAATGATCTCATGAGCCTAATAGAGTACTAAGACAGATTAATCGGGACTGCCCAAGACAAATCAAAGTTTGTAGGGATCAAAGTGCATATCACAGGGAAGGCATTCATGGAGGCCTTAGATTTTGATTTATTTACCAGTCATGAGGTCAAGCACCTATTTTTCATCAATCGAACCTTTCAGAAATACACAGATGTGAAAGCTACAGGAAATTGATTAAGTTTCCAATCCCAAGTGAATATAGGTGGGAGAAACTGTGCAAATTACTGGAGTAATTTGTAATGGGATAGCAAGGCAAAACAGGGCAGCATATTTTGAGGCCTAGTCACAAATAGTCTTCCTCAAAAATATGGCCAGCATTCAACAGTTTGAAGGTTCCTATTATTTTTTTCTAATTTTGTAATCAGTTTAGACATTACTAGGATTCCATCTTGATCTTTTGAATCAATATATTTTGTAATTGTTTTTGTATAAATACTTCAAAAATCGAAGTGTTAGTGTTGGGATTAGTTTTGAAGAAAGGACTTATGTTGTAAAGAAGCTCATAGAGCTATCATTGATCATATTTCAGTAATACAGCTCAAGCATTATAGGATTCTTGTGTCAATTTCATTGGTGAAGTGCATCTTTCTCTGTTAAATGTTTTCATCATTTTTTCATATATGTTTCTGAAATATAAATTATTCTAAGAAGAGTATGAACAGAATTTGTTTAAAAGTACACTCTGTATCTGACTTATGAATAATTTCTATGTTTTCTACTGAAAATTAAAAACAGAATTCTTAATTTCTTTGTTTATTAATTGGATTGCTTAATCTTTTTCTTCTCCTCCACACCATAGATTTTAAAGGATCCAATGAACTTGCCTACCCTACCCTGTAAGTTTATCTTGTAAACTTTGTGTTTGATCAATATAAACTTGTGACTCCATTGCCCAATGACCTAATTCCACTACCTCAACCCAACAACACAAAATACCAAAACCTAAACATGATAACTAGCCTAATATCATCAGTAAAACAAATCTAAATCATAAAGAGAGATCCCTCTCTAAAATTGGAAGGGTTGGATTCCTAGTTTCCAAAGTGGCTTTAATATTACCTTTATGATTTACTCTGCAACCTCAAAAATTACGAAGTGATAATAGGTCGTATGGTGTGTTATGAAGTGTTCACTATCTATGATGCATTCCATGTCATAAATTATTTGTGTGTTATAGTTTTTATGGCCACTCTCGTGAATTGGTTCAACATTGTATGTGAATTGTTGGTTCATAAGAATTAGTTATATGTGTTGCATTGTTGAATTAATATATGATCTCCATACAATTTGTTGACTGATTATTACTGTTGGTGCTTTGTTAACTATATCTGTGTTAAAAAATACCATAAATGTTTTTGTAATTTGTGAGTTATGCATTGGTGTGCCTGCTGGTTGCTTTGGTGTGTTTGCAAATTGGGGATATATGAGATGAAACGTTGACTTCTTATGGATATTTTTCTAAATGTTGGGTATAGATAAATGTTTCCATCATATGGTGCATTCTCCAGGCAGTCTTTCAAGTATATTGTGTTGAGTTCCATACCATGAACTTTGCTATTATTATATGTGTGTTGAGTTTCTTGTTTGAAGGCCGATTTTTGCATACCTTTGTTGAAGTTTTTCAATGATTCATGTGTACGTTGAGCCCTTTTTATGAAGTTTGGGTGGTGCATTATAGTATTTGGTACATATATCCCTTATGCATTGAGTTTGTTTTGGTGGTCATGACCTATATAATAATTGGTGAATGATTTTTGTGTGCTCATATGTTTGGAATGGATTAGATTGCATATAATATACCGTTGTGATGGTTATATATATATATATATATATATATATATATATATATATATATATATATATATATATATATATATATATATATATATATATATATATATATCTGTGTGTGTAGTGTTGAGTTCTGGTTAATTTTTTGAAGATATTTTTTTTCACTCAAGTCTAATCTAGAAGTTTTAGGAATGCATTCACTCATGTCCATAGTTGGAGTAGTTTTTCCTTGCAAAGAGAACTATCATGAATGGGAAACGAAGATAAAACTCCATAAGTTGTTTTTTAATGAGTTGTGGAAAATATTTTGTGAAGGAGAAGGATGCAATCCTTTTGAGAAAAACTCATTATATGGGAGAACAAGAACAACAAGGCATATGCCTTGATTGCAACATTAGTAAATGAAGAGGTGAGTCGTTATATTACACAATTTACAAATGCTTTTAAAGCCTTAAAGAAGTTGAACGACCTATATGACTCACACTTTGAGCTTGATGTTGTCCAATTAATGATCAAACTATTTAATTTAGAATTGAAGGGTGATGATATCCTTGCATTAGCCTATGAATTAATAGCCATTGTGCATGATATAGAAGCCACTGACGTTAAAATGGATTTTCCTCTCACAGCTTTGTCAAGGCATTGTATCCCACTTATTCCCATTACCTTGAGTCAATACAAGCTAGTGGAAAACTTAAGGACAACTCCTTTAACTCTCTTGTGGAGAAGTTTGCTAAAAGAGAGAAATATTTTGGGAAGAAGAAGACACATTCTCAGTCCCCTGAAGAAGCGATGTGCCTTGCACCAAAAGAAAGAATCAACCATAAGATTTTTTTAGAGGAAGAGGTGTTCGAAGAGGATGTGGAAGGAAGAATAATAGAGGCAGGGCGGTAACAATTTCCAAGGAGAAAGACCTTATCTTCATTGCATACATTATGATAGAAATGGAAATGATGCTTCTACTTTGCAGACAAGTCAAAACCCTATCCATCGGGGCTTCGCACCATCAAGCTCAAATTGCTTGGTCTCCCATATTTTCCTCTACATGATGTTCTCTACATCCCAGAGTTTAGGAGAAACTTGTTATCTTTGGTACAAATCTGCTAGAAGGACACTCCATTCACATATTTGATCACAAATATGAGGTCATAAAAGCATCAAACAACTCACTTTTCATGACTAGGATAGAAGAAGAAAGATTATTGAAGTTGCAAGGAACCTCTACTCATGCACAAAACGTTTCATAAAGTTCTCACTATGATGAAGGTACACTTCCATCTAGACTTTTATGGCATGCTATATTTGGACATTTGAACCATGACAACCTTCATTTATTTAATAAAAATGGTGCTACTAGTTTGCCAATAATTCCTTGGAAATGTGATGCTTGTATATGAGGAAATCACAAAAAACAATATTTTCATGATTCTCATTCTAGAGCACATAGAAATATTGAGCTCATTCATTCTAATTTGTGTGGCCCTATGTTTGTTCCTTCTGAAAATGGTAATAAATACATGATGACATTTATTGATGACTACACTAGAATGTGTTGGGTATATCTATTGAAGAACAAATATGAAACTTTTGAAACTTTCAAGAGCATTCATGCATGGATTGAAAATGATACACAATATCATATTGGTTATATTCCTACTAATAATGTAAAATAATATACTTCAAATGAATTTTAAAGCTATATTCACTAGTATGGGATCAAACATCAAACAACTATGCCTAATAATCCTTAACAAAATGTTGGCATTATGATACATATGTTGTACTTGATGGCAACCCACTCATCTCAGATAATAAATTATAGTGTAGAGAAAAGTTCACGCACTTATATGCAGAGAAAATTTTATTTCATGTAGAGAAAAGTTCACACACTTTTATGCAGAGAAAAGTTTATTTCATGTAGAGAAAAAGTTCACGCACTTTCATGCAAAGAAAAGCGCGTATATGTTGGAGAACTTACCTTTGGTCCATGGTAGTTAGTCCTTGGTATTTGAACATATGAGGAAAAGCGCGTATATGTTGGAGAACTTACCTTTGGTCCATGGTAGTTAGTCCTTGGTATTTGAACCTGTTAGTGTCAGTCTTTCCAGCCTTCCTCCAGTGATCAAATATGCTCTTACAAAGTGGTCTCAGAGTTTCCAAGTCAAATTTTGTCATTTCAAAGAGTTTTCAAGCAAAATTTGGTCACTAGGCATTAGGTCTAGGGTTTGCCCAAATGTCAGTCCATGTCATCATTCAGCTGAGCCTATCATCATTCAGAGGGTTTTCATTATCATGTCAGTGTCTAATGAGTCATTTCACACCTTATTCATGCTTCAGTTGCGCCTAGGCAAGCTCATTTCCCTCTCCTAGGGTTTTGAAAGCCAATTTCTCTTGGACAGTCAAATCACCAGCAAAACTTGTTTTCTGATGTTCATACACCTTCCCCTATCCTTAAATTACCTTATCAAATGCTTCCCATCACTGAGATCCCCCAAATTCCTCATTTTTGCACAAACCCTAGTTTCTAGCTACAATCTGGCAATTTTCTAGGTTTGGCCTGTGTTTTGCCCTTTTCGACCCCTTCCCCTCACTCAATCTCTGAGATTCCACTTTCCCCTGCTTCCTAACATCCCTCCCTACTTCCAAAAATTTCCCCAAGAATTTAGAAGCCCTCTATCCCCTTCATTTCGCTCCATTTCGACAAAATCCCTTGTTTCACACATCGGGACAAGTTGCACTCAAAAGCTGTTTCTGAGCAATCAAAGATGAATTTTACAAAACTGAGAGAGGTTTTTGTCCATAACATGCCAAATACGAAAAACCTCCTTCACTTTTTACACAGGTGTCATGGTTTGATAGAAATGTCAAAAATACCGGCGAGAACGAAGGTGCTCCAAGGACGGTTGGCCAAAGCACAAAAACGAAGGAAAACGCCCGATCCACTCCAAACTTTGGCCAAAGCCTCTTTGACTAAGCATGGTACTTGATTGGGGACTCCCAGCCCAAATTTCAAGAAATTTGGAGAAAATTTTGTCATTTGTGAATTTTTTGTGCAATTTACAGGTTTTGGCCATTGGAGTGGTCTCACCCCGTGCGCGACCACTCGGGAGGACTGCTCAGAATCACAAAACGTTGACATTTTTGGAAAGGGCATGAAAAAACTAGAATTACCTATACTTGGGGTCAACTTGATTTTGAGATTTGGGCCTCCAAAAGCTCAAAATACATCAAAATTTTGACTTTCTGCCCACTTTTTGAGTTGCAGAAAGTGACCTTGGGAGAATTGACTTTTGAGGGGTCAAATCAACTCCAAATCCAGAAATTCCACTTGGGATGGAAAGTAGACACACAGAGATTTCCAATGAGCCATCTTGCACTTGATTTGGACAACTGGGACCCACTCAAAAAGTGCTTCAAAGGGGCGCGACCACTCGAGCTAAAATTGCCAGTTTTGACTTTTCAGGCCTGCAAACTCTGTTTTTTACCTTGGTTGATCATTTGTACTTGTAAATGATGGATGTATGGATAATTTTCATGGCACA